>OX377203.1:106378580-106931779 GCA_947396885.1 Heligmosomoides polygyrus polygyrus
AGAGTTTCACATGACAAGAATGCCCGTCTACGCGACATACACCTATCTGACAACCGCAAAAAATTTGGATGTTTTCCGGATTTAGGCCCCCCCCCCGCCCGCCTTCGGGGCCGCTAGAAAACCAAAACAAACACCAACGTGGTGGCGTCTCCTGACTTGGGAAATACGAAGGAAAGTCCTTTCGTAGGCTTATTCAGCGCTTCGTTTTTGTAAAACAGTTCACCAACAGTTTTACACCAAGAATTTTAATGTTGCAGCCAAAAAGACAGTGTGAAGTGTCCATCTCCCATTGTGACAGATACAGTATTCCATTACTTATAGCTCTAATGTTTTTAGTGTTGTTCTAGTGCGGTATTTATGGCTCAACCAAATACAGCACTAGAAAACACGGCGCTATGGTAGTTGGGGGGGGGGGGGGGTCACATGGCCTGCCGCGGCGGGCAGCCGCGGCGCGTAGCTACATATAGCGAATGTGAATGCAGTCTTATCTCCGCTTTTCGATTACAGATCCGTGTTTTACGTGCTTCCGAATTTGGCAAGGGAGGGAACTCCAGGATGTAGGCAATTCTAGCACGGGTGCGCCACTCGAGCCACACCCTGGAGTCCCTTCCCCTGCCTAAATCTGTGCTCTCCTCCGCTGACGCGGAAGCGGAGGAGAGCACAGAACAGAGCTATAGCATTGTTTCGTTGTTTCCTTTAGTATCAGTGTGTTACCGTTTCTTTTTTCGTGTCTGTGACACTTTTTGCAAGATGACCCCCCCCCCCCAACTACCATAGCGCCGAAAACACTACGTAAAGGGTGAGTAATCATAATAAAGAAGGCGAAATCGTAGCTAGAGGAACCTAGCCCAACTGGGTATTGCTTCCAGTAATTGTGTATCACTAATCTCCCTGCCCGAAAGACTACATCGCGTAGCCACTGTCCTCACCTTCCCAATGAATTCAAGAGAGGGAATGGTGGGCAGAACAACCTCTGGTCCCTAAGGCGAATCGCACCCTGAAGAATGACTAGGAACCTCCGCTTGAAAAATCACAAGACTGGTGCTGGAAGTAGCTCCTTTAGGGATGAAATCGGCTGCACAAGGAAATCGTTCCAACTCTGATACGGCTTCAGGCGCAATACGCGTTGGGGGGGGGGCATGGGCTCCGATCTTCTTCAGCGTAGCAGTCGGATATGGTGACGTGAAATTTTTCTTGTACACAACCTGACGCGTGCGTATGTGCTATGCAAGCTGCAGCGAGTAGGACCTAGGAGACGCGACACGTCACGCACGAACTAAACGGGTAAAAACTCGTCCTACACGTGGAAAATGTTACGACGCATCGTACTTTTTTGAGTATTGGTGGGTTGTACCCCTCTAACGCGCCTTGCGCCCGCCTTCATTTTCTCGGTTTACTTGTTGTTTGTTTGATTTGGTTCCCAATGATTTGAAGTGCAAGCTTTGCACAAGTACCGTTACCCAATATTGCTATATGGAGGCGTGATAAACACAAACTAAAAGAAAACGAACTGGAAATCTGATACAGGAAACTGACTAAACCCACTCAAATACGGAACTGTCATTCTGATCGCCCCAAATCAGAATCTCAGCGATAGCTCTCAGCGCTTCGACGAGGACCTTTCGATTCGTCTCCAACACCTTGTCGTTCTTCACCAGCACGCCATGTAGGTACCTGTGAAATGAGGTTTCGTGTTAACTGCTCGATTCCAAGCGGCTAAAGGCACCCGAATAGAGAGCCTCACTTCAGATACTCCAATGAGTGGGGATTCTTCGGCCTCCATAGCGAGCTGGACGAGGCACCGAATCTCCGCAACATCAGTCGGCGAATGAACCGATCACCGACGACGAATCAACTCGACTGGCCAGCACGATCACCAGCTTTGCCATGGACGAAGCCACATGAGCACGTCTATCTGGAAGCGTCCACCGTCCGATGACGTCAAGGAAACTAAGCAGCAACAAGAAGACGTGAAAGCAACAGCAGAGGAGCCGTCCCACGGGAGCGCGTCACATGTCAAGCGGGCAAGGCGGGGTCGCCCCGCCCAGTTGAGCAGCGAGTGACCGCCCCGCCTACATGCTCTAGTCAGGTGTTCTATGATTGTCCTCACGGTCTAATTCCCACGCAGCCAAGGGTTGTTGAGCTTAGCCTCCTTCGGGTTGACTGCCCCGTCTCTGAAAACGACCCCTGCCTCTAGCACCGTCAAACGCGCTGCTCTTCCACGCCTCCACTGAAACGCGGTGCTTGATAGTTGTCGTGGGCGGGCATAACTCGGCCATTACTCACACGGCGGCGCTATAGCATGTGCTCTGGCAAGTGTCAGGCATGGTGCGTCAACGTCCAAGACATCAGTTCAACTTTGACGCCTAATCTACCTCATCATGCTAACAGCATACGTTGAAGTGGAATTATAGTACACTGAGGGGACAACTGATCCACACGTTCGCTGGCGATGGAGCACGAAAACTTTCGGGTGCTCTGCTCCCCTAACCCCTCGACATTTCCTCAATTGTCTCCCATGACATGCCTGATGATGCGTTTAACTGGAGTTGTTCCACAATTGAACTTCTTCGGTAGGATTCTAGTTAGAAAATAGATTCGATCAAACAGCGCCGATGGTGTAATGACATAGAACATTCCCGTCCAGTCAGCAGGAGGTGCGGGTTCGAGTCCCGCCTGACACTAGAGCTATGATAGCAACAAAACATCATTATAACAGTTAGTAAATAATTCCAGATGTTCTTGAGCTGATTCCACAATGCAATGTCTTCTTTGCGAGTTTAGGAGCTCATCCGGAAAGTGTACGCTCCCCGAGCGCAGGATGCAACCGTACAGAGTCAACCTCCCGGGTGGCCGCGAGTTTCCCCTGCGTTTAGGTAGACTCTAGGAAGCGTTTAGTGTGCACGCAACGCGATGTAGTGCTAAGCTCCCATATCGATCGCGCGACGCGATGAATCGATATGGACGCTTATCATCACATCATGTCGCGCGTCGCGTGCACACTAAGGGCCTATTCATACTTGGCGACAGCAGCGACAAGAGTGATGGCAGCGTCCGGAATGTGTGAACGGCGACAAAAGCGAAAGAGCGGCAAGAGCGTCAGGGCCTGTCCGTACTTCGCGACAGCAGCGACAAGAGCGACGAGAGCGCAGCGTGCGGCAGTATGAACATATGAACAGGCGACAGCAGCGATAAAAGCGACTGGAGCGACAGCCCCGGCGCTCGAGTATGAGCACTTTTCGGCGGCGGCGCGCTCGGTTTTAATCGATACGCATCATTTGCACGGGCGACAGTCGCTCTCTCGCGAAGTATCAACAGGCCCCAAAACGCTCCATTATACTTCAATCACCGATTGACGCGGCGTTGTGAAGGATAGCAATATCGATCGTCTGCGCCGCTTAATCGATATTAGTATGTAGCTTCACAACGCTTCTCGGAGAATGAAGTCTAAACCTATCACGGGTGGGTGCTGACAGACCTGGAGGATATCGCAGATGTTACGCGTGGTCAAACAGCGCCGGTGGTGTAAGGCGAACATCGCTGCCCGGAAAGCAGAAGATGCGGGTTCGAGTCCCGCCTGGCGCAAGAGTTTTGATCGCAACAAAACATCCTGTAACAACATATAGCCTCTCTGCCAGCCGCTCCAGGCTCAAGCAAATGTGTTGGAGTCTAAACCCTGCCCAAAGTCCAAAGCTTTTGGTAAGACTGTGATGATTAACGCATACCATACACGGCTGAAGGTGCTCTGAATTAGGTCATCCCAAGCATGCTCAACATCATGCCAAGTGCAGGCCAGGTTCTGTCTTTTAACTACAAGGTGCTAATGGATTGAACTCATTGTCAGAAATATTAAGGTAACGCCTCATAATAATACTCCTTATAGCAATTTAAGTATTATTCACGGAAATCATACATTGCGATACACAGCTGATTATGCAGATTGCACTGTTGTGGTCTGAATTATAATTACTTTCATTTTTTCACATGAATACAACTCACTTTGACTGAACAGAGTAAATTACGTCTACAATGTAATATAACGTTCCAAAAAATGACAGCAAAAATCAGCAACGAGTACGAGCGAGATTCAGTTGCGATTCATTGGTAGATGACGAGAATTTGGACACAGATTTCATCGAAGACTGCGGGAGTCTCTTCTGGAACGGCTTGCTTACAAGCCGTTACAATGGTAGACGAGCCTTCGGCAAGCAACAAAGGAAGATGAGGTATCGTCGGTTTGCCAGTGATGAGATGGTGTACCCTGCAAGCAAAGTGAACGGTTATACTTTGCATGACAGGAGATTTGCTCGTAATTCACCATGCTCAACATATATAGCTTTCACCTCAAGGTTCACACTTTCCAAATTAAAATGCATGTCCTTCATATAAAGCTGGAACTGCTTAAGAAAGTCTAAATCAAATTTCGATCTATAAATTTTATTTCGGCTTTCTTCAAAGGGTGATTGGCGCAAAAACGAGACCCAAAAATGACTACAACATCTGAATCGTCCTCATACAATCGTTGTTTTTACGCAAAAATAATAGGCTTGCTGTGAAGCACAATAAAGAAAACATTTCACAGAAACAGACTGCGCCACGTATTCATTGTGCACGCCACTATATCTGCCCGATTGGAAGTGGAAACGCCGTCCATGTGAACTGCGAAGTGAAGAATTGCACATCTTTTGCGATTGTTTCTACTGTAGCCTGATGTATAAGCAACCTCACGTAAACAGAACTTTCGTAATAGAGGTGAACGGCGCAATTTCTTCGTAAGACACATCAGAAGGAACTACAATGTGATCAAACTATCAGATCCATCTTTTCTACTAAACATCACCGCATAGTCATATAGAACGAAGAGATGAAATGTGTGTGAAACTGTAACAATGATGGTACGATTCGCAAATGTGGCCTACCTGGAGGAGCGGGAACGCGCTAGCCAATCAGAGCAACGACCAACACGAAATAATCAGTCTGCGCTTCGATTGCGCACGCTCCCTTTGATGCTACACAGCACCATGTGGACTGTTTTATCAGATGCGTACCCGCCTTCTCATGTAGGTCACATCAGCGACAAGTACCTCCTTCTTAACTTTGCATTCTCCGATCTCTGAAGATTCGAATCCTTTTGTACGGCTACGCGTCCTGATGCGTTTCAAACTTTCAACAAATTTCGAATTAAGGGCTACGTCACTTAGTTAACAGACCTGGAGCCGAATTCATCAACGACTCATGTAACTTTAACGGAGAATTGTAAGCTTATCAAGCGATATGGGGCCGGATTCATCAAAGTTACTGCAGTAACTTTAACGGAGAACCGTAAACGAAAGCTCAGATAACGTGGCTTATCGCTCACCATATCGCTTGATAAGTCGCGTTATCTGAGCTGTTTGCGTACAATTCTCCGTTAAAGTTACTGCAGTAACTTTGATGAATTCGGCCCATGGTGAGCGATAAGCCGCGTTATCTGAGCTTTTAACACGGCTTATCGCTCACCATATTGCTTGGCAAGCTTACAGTTCTCCGTTAAAGTTACGTAAGTCGTTGATGAATCCTGCCCCTGGGTGTATATGCCCTTTTTTGAAATCCACATATGTTCCTGGGGTCGGAATCATCAACGACTTACATAACTTTAACAGAGAATTCACAGCGGAAAACTCAGATAACGCGGCTTATCGCTCACCATATCGCTTGATAAGCCGCGCTATTAGGGATCTCGGCTGTAATTTTCTCGGTTAAATTGCTGTAAGTCGTTGATGAATCCGGCCCCTGGACGAAATCATCCCCGTGACTCGGCAAGGTAAAACGTCATGCGCGAACTAGAATGGGAAGAAATGGGTGTAAAGGTCGACGGCTGGCAACTACATCATCTTCGCTTCGCTGACGACATCGTGCTCATAACACCGAGCATCAGCCAGGCGGAGCGAATGCTGGCCGACTTCGATCGTGTATGTGGGAACGTTGGACTGCAGCTGAATCTTACGAAGACGATGCTCATGAGGAACGGACAAGTTTCTGATGCCCTATTCTCGCACCACGGAAGGAACATATCCGAATACTTCAGCTACGTGTATCTGGGTCGCGAAGTCAATATGGCCAACGACCTAGCGCCGGAGCTGAGCAGGAGGAAACGAGCGGCTTGGGTAGCTTTCAAGAGCGTCGAAGAAGACGATGAACGTCCGACTCCGTGCCCACCTATTCGACTCTACCGTTCTTCCTGCCCTAACATACGCGATCAGCGTCGCGCAGCGTGGAATCGAGAGGACTATGCTCGGAGTGACACGACTCACGCAAGTGAGAGAAGGCCTCCGACGTTCGAAGATCAGAGACGCTGTCGCGTGGGCCAAGTTGTCGAAAATTAGGTGGGCCGGTTACGTAATGCGCTTCGCAGACACCCGCTGGACGAGAACCGTTACTGACTGGATTCCGCGGGATGTCAAGAGAACACCGGGACGCCCACCAACGCGTTGGTCCGACTTCTTCGTGAAAGCCCTGAACGACCGATATGACGCTCCTCGTGCCCTCGAGCGAGGACGATCCATTGGACTCTGGCACTCTGGCACGCGACAGGGACGAATGAAGACGCTGCTGGCGCCCGCTCGAGCAAGTCGATGATCAACGGGACGACAGGTGATACAGGTGACTCGGCAAGGCAGCAAATCCGCCTTCCGTAAATATGAAACGTTCTGTATCCACCAGAACGTTGAGGAAAAAGAAAACTGACGAGTTAACTCCGTTTCACATTGTCGGATGGGTTCTTGAATAGTCTATGGAGACTGGCAGAAATTTTCCTACGACCTACTGATCTACACTAAACACATCACCGATATTGACAAAGAAACAAAAACCAAGATAAGGATTGGAAGTTAGTCAATTTTTTGAAATTATGCGCCATGTAATGTACTGCAATGGCGTAGAAGCCTATTGAATTTATTCATTTATTTATCTATTTATTTTGCGGCGCGAATAATCGCGCCGCGCACAGGATGCGGCAAAATTACCCGTGCACTAAAAATTCAACAACATTTTGGAACCAAATTTCGCATATCAATTCTAACTATCAAATTTTTCTACTACAAACATTACCATACAAAGCATGCTAACAGTTTTCAAAATGATTGCTTTCAGCCTCTACCTGAAATTGGTGAACCGCACCTGCGTGCCATACGCTTCGCATGTGGCACGCATGTACGGTTCATCAATTTCGTCTCAGGGTTTGATAAGCGCTTCTTTAAGAGAATCTAAATTTGGGTGTCTGGTAGAGCGAGCTTTTTTCTCTAAGACGCCCCACACAGAATAATCCAATAGGTTAAGGTCCAGACAACTGGAGGGCCATTCGTCGTGTGTGATGAAGTCAGGCAGCTGCCCGGCGCATCAGTCCCAGTCCACCCTCGCTTTGTGTGCTGGAGTAGAACGTTGTTAAAAGCATCTGTAGGCTTCTCCGAAGTGGGAATCGGCCCACGGCTTGAAAGCTTTTTCCAGGATATCCTTGTAAACCGCTGCGTTGATTCTCACGCCAACTTCGACGAAAACAAGTGGAGCCCTTCCTGGAGATGTGACTCCTCCCCAAACCACAATGGAGTGAGGCTGTTTCGCACTTTCCTGAAGTCGTCGTTTGGCGGTAGCATCAGCAAACGAGTCCCCAATAATAGACGATGTTTCGAGCGCGCGCCTCCGTGAATCGTTGCAACAACTTTTTGCATCTTTCCAATCTCCTCTTCTTCATAGTGTCCATCAGGAGTTGGCATTTCTGCAGGCGATAAGGATTTAAAAATTCTTCAGTTTGACTTGAAATGTGTCCAATTCGACGTGAAAATGGTATGTCTGGTTTCATTTGACGGACGATACGTTACCAGGAATGGTTTGTCAATAAGTTACAGATGCCCACATTGTTCTTATAAGGCAAACTACTTTTTTTCTCAGTTTCCTCATATGGTTCTTCCAAGTGTTACTGTTCGTCGACTTGCACGTTGGCAAATAAATAAATAAATAAATAAATAAATAAATAAATAAATAAATGTAGGGCATATGAGCATTCAAAAAGTTTCTCTAGGACAGCGTGTAAAGTAGAATGCGCGGCGCATCCCACAAAGGGATTCATTAACGCCGCCCTTTATCCTTATCCTATAAGAGGATGTCACGACCCCGAAACAGCCCTGCATGAGCCATGCAGCTCTTTCGCCATCTGAAGACTGTTTTTCTACACCTCAAGAAGTATCTCATCCTACTACATATAAAGGAGTTAGCGGTTGTCCGTCCGTCCGTCTGCTCATCCGTCTGGCCTTTCTTAGAAGTCGAGTAGCAGGCGTCTGTGTTCAGGCGAGGTGCCACTCACGCCGTGTCGAGACCGCCAGAAGAAGTGTCACCGGTGTCGCGCAAAGCGCATTCGAGTTCAAATGGCATGCCAGCGACGTTGCTCAACATGCGTCCGGGTTCAGAAGACGTGTCACCGACGCTGTTCAACAGGCGTCCGGGTTCAGAAGACGTGTCACCGATGCCACGCAAGTGGTGTCTGGGCTCAGAAGAGACATTACGAATTTCATGCAAGGGGTGTCTCGGTTCAGAAGAGGTGTCACCGATGTCGTGAAAGCGGCGCCTGGATTCAGAAGAGGTGTCAGCTATGTCGCGCAAAGGGTTCCGGATTCCGGACACGTGTAGTGGAAGACCACTAAAGAGGAGACCAGAAAGCCGGGGTCCAGTGAAGGGTGGAAGGACCAGTGAAGAGGGGGGAGAGGTACCAGTACGGGTAGTATCTTTAGTGACAGCCAGTGAAGGGGGACCAATAAAGAATACCACTAAGATGAGGGTAGGAGGAGGGGGTAATGAGGGGGGGGGGGGAGGGGGGAAATGAATGGGAACCAGTGAAGTGGGAGGATCCTGTGAAGGGGAACCAGTAAAGCAGGAACCATTAAAGGGGGACCAGTGAAGAGGGGACCAGTGAAGGTAGGACCTGTAAAGGCGGCCAGTGAAGGGGATCAGTGAAGGTGAGATCAGAATGGGGGAGCTGTGAATGGGGACCATTAATGGGGGCCAGAGAAGGGGACCAATAAAGGGTACCACCACTTAGGTGAGGGAGAGGGGCAGTAAGGGAAGGGGGTATGGACAAAAAGGGGACGCAGTGAACGGGAACCAGTGAAGTGGGAGAGTCCTGTGGAAGGGGGAGGCCGGTAAAGGGGGAACCAGTGAAGGTGGGACCAGTAACAGAAAGGGGGATCAGTGGAAGGGACCTGGAAGGGCGGACCAGTATTTTCTCACTATCGTCCAACGTGTAACGGCATAGGTGCGATAGAGTGTGGATAGGCTTCATAGGAGCAGTTTCCGCTTTCCTCTAGAACCCGTTTTTTACTGTAACGCGAGTAAGAAGGCCTAGACGGGGGTGTTCTATCCTCGGGGTTTGGGGCGAAGCCCCCAACCAGACGTTTGGCGGCCGCTAGGCCGCTGAACGTTTGGTTGCTAATAATATCACTGAGAGAGGGTGGAGCGCCTATCATCCGTTACGACATTCCTCTATAGAAGATCCACGGATGACTATCCTCCAGCGAGAGCACACTGCTCAACCTCTGCCGGGTAGCGAATGGGTACACCGAGGACTAGGCAGATGTTTTGTTTTCCTTCCCCGTAGCCTTATCCTTATACGTCAATTCCCTTACGTCAATAACGTATCGAGGTAAGGCTCACTTTTGCTACGAGTTCTTGCCCACCACTCCTTTCTTCAAGTGAGTGTATTAAACTGCAACGCTTCCCGTCCCTGACTGATGCTCGGGTTTCAGTTAAGGACAGTTTGTGGTGGCACAACAAATGCAGAAACCGCAAAATGGTATGTACAGTCAGTTGATTTTGAAAATCGGTTACAAACCGAAAATCGGACGCTTCCAGAAAGTTGGTGTGAACATCCAGATCCTAATTTGAGGGAGGGGGGGGGGGAGGAAGGGGAGGGAAAACAGGGAGAAGGATCTGTATGGTGTAAAGGCTTTCGGGAGACTCCAAGAGAGGGTTGTGGCGGAGCACGCGGAGCACAAGGAAGGAGCGTCTTTATCCAAGTCAGAGTTGCTCCTCCACTCGAACTAGGACTAGACCCGTTATTCTGGTTCACCAGCCATAAACTGAGCCCTGCTCTACGTATTTGGGAGCGAAAGTGGCGCAATGATACCATGGGGGGGGGCAGTCCATGGGCTTCGGCCGACTTAAGCGTAGCGGTCGGATATGGTGACGTGAAATTTCCCACATTGTACGCAAACTGACGCTTACATACGTGTAATGCAAGTTGCAGCGAGAGGAGGCTAGGTCAAAAAACTCGTTCACATGTGGGCTGGCCCCCTCATTGTAGCATTGCGCCGCGAAGGTTCCTAAGTGCACACTAATCTAAACAATGCAATGCAATAGCATTTGACGCTTTCGTAGCCGCAATATGTATTAGTAGGAGTGTCGCAGAACTCCCTGAACCCTGGAGTCCCGCCTCGCTAGAAAGTTCACCAGTTAGCCGCCGCAATCATCCAGTAATGAACCCCACTTGTTATGATTGTTCCCTATCACAATCCCCCTTTATCTGGCATTCATTCGGCAGTACATATTGAGTGTAGCTGCATGATCATCCGAAGTATGAAGGCATCATCTCTTCCTCTAAATTTGTCCGAAAGCGCTCACATATCAGTGCAGTAAATGGGGAGTTCGGGCAAATTCTGGTGAGGCAAAACACTTTATGACCCTTCCGACTGGGATTGAGTTAACAGCGTAAAAAATCTATCTACATTGGAGGGGGTTTGCATATAGCGATTTGGGTGCCGCTAGGTGTTGGTGGTCGCTCTTAGATTTCCCGACGTAACGATACACAATAAATGGACAACAACATATAGAGACTGGTAAACTACACCAACCTGGAGCCAGATTCATCAACGACTTACAACAATCTAGCGGTGAAAGTACCGTCTAAATGCCTGATAGCGCGACTTATCAAAGGTGCGGTGAAACATTTCACCACATCGCTTGTTGATAAGAGAAAACTATAAACGGCGGATATCAGGACTAGGTCATCGTAACCGCAGTGCGGATCGCGCCGAGACTTTTGCTGTCTGCGCACTCCTAGATTAGAAATCGAGTCGGCGTCCACGTTGACATTCGATCGACGTCTTGTAAGACCACGATGGCCCTCTCGCCAAGCGGCTCATGGTGCAGTGGGTAGCGGGCATGGTTCATGCGAGGATGTCGGGGGTTCGATTCTCCTGCGTTGTGGCATTCTTGCATTTCAACCGACTATCTGAGACTGAAAGGTTTCGACGTCTACACAACATTACGCGTTTTGGCACAATGCTACTATGGGGGGGGGGCAGCCCCATTTGAACGATTTTTTTACACGCTTGACCTAGGCCCCTCTCGCTGCAACTTGCATTACACGTATATAGGCGTCAGTTTGCGTACAATGTGGGGAATTACACGTCACCACATCCGACTGCTACGCTTAAGTCGGCCGAAGCCCATGGGTTGCGCCCCCCACCCCGTGGTGTCATTGCTCCCGCGTTTTTTGCGCATTGTTTCAGCCGTTGCGCTTCGCCGCTCGAAGAGTGCAGAACCCAACCGCGGACTCGGTGCAATCCTAGTTGGTGATGGTCACTCTTAAACGATTTTCTGATGTAACGAAACATAGTAATTGGGCAACAACATGTAGAAATAAACAAACTACGCCAACATGGTTAGGCACAGTTGCAAGTCAGGAGAGGGGAAGCTAAAAAGGGTCATTCTCGGTGCAAATCTAGTATGGGAGGACCCTCTTATATTATCCCTCTTATTATATTTGAGGATCAATTTCAAAGACCTAAAACAGATAACATCTGTAAGACAAAATAAATTTGGGAGAAGACACCATCAACCAACGTTTTGGACACTGACAGGACAATGTACTTCACATCCCAATCAATTGCAAACGTCCCGACCAAGCTTGCAAACGTTATATATTCTCATGTTTTTAGTGTTATTTATCCTGATTTCTTTAGCGCAGTTGTTTTCTAAGGAGTGATATGTTCAATATTTATTTATTTATTTATGCTTCAATACTGAACACATTCAGGTTTTTATGAAATTGCTTAAGGGTGGCCACCACCAACTAGGATTGCACCGCGGACTCTCCCTGACGAAACAGTTTCCATACGGGCAGCTTGTATGGCATACACCCTGGAGTCCCTTCCCTATCCCGGTTCTGCGATTGCACAAAGGACTTCTCACCCGACGCCTAGGGTTACGGTGAGCCGGTCCTGATATCCGCCGTTTATAACCTCGTGTTGATAAGCCACGTTATCGGGAATTTCGGCTGTAATTTCGCTGTTAAACTACTGTAAGTCGTTGACGTATCCGTCCCCGGGCTCCCTTCTCGAGTTCCTAGTCGGGAGGGGAAACATAAAAAGGACAGTTCTCGGTCCAGTCTACTAAGGGAGGACTCCTTACTAGATTTGCACCGGGAACGGATTATTTTCTAGCAGACGAAACAGATAACATCAGTGAAATAAAACATTTGACCATGACCTCACCAATCAACGTTTTGAATATCAGATTCGTAGATACATACAAGGCAATCTACAAGGCAATCTAAGCAATCACATCTAATAACTTGCAAACGTTCCGGCCTAGAGGTCTGTTCATACTTCGCAACGGTAGCGACGGGAGCGACTGGTCGGCCAGAAAAATCATACCTATCGATTTCTGTAGAGCAATCGCCCAGCCAAAATCGAAGTCGTCAAGAAGCCGTCGTGGCAATAGCTTCTCATTATCGACTGCAGCTGCTACCTATGTCATGGTTTCCTCAAAAACATCTTAACTACGTTGATGAGGGCAAGTTTAAAAAAAAGCGAAAAAATGGACGACATCCACAAAAACGCTTATTTGCCCAATATCGATTGATGGCGATCGACAGTTCAAAAACGAACTTCAGATTCGTGTTCAGCGACCTCCATTACCTCCAGGGCTGAAGTTTCGTGCTGCTTGAAGGACATCAACAAAAAATCGATAATATCGATCGATATCGATTGCCCCCTGCTGTGAAGGCCTTCCGTCGATGATCACCTAAATGCCTATTCACAGTTGCCGACGTGTTCGGCACGTCTACGGCTCGCCATGCACGGTCGCCGACGTGTTCGGCACGCCTACGGCTCGCCATGCACGGTCGCCGACGTGTTCAGCACGTCTACTGAACCGCCAGGCAATCCCCACTCCAGTTGTGAAGGAAGCACGCACGCACACACACACACACACACACACACACACACACACACACACACACACACACACACACACACACACACACACACACACACACACACACACACACACACACACACACACACACACACACACACACACACACACACACACACACACACACACACACACACACACACACACACACACACACACACACACACACTGCTCCTTTATATATAGTAGGATTCTCATGTCTTCTGTTATTTATTTTGATTTCGTTAATGCAGTGGTTTTCTGTGGAATGAGTGGGTTCAGTGTATGGCAATAGTGAACACATTCAACTCTTATGGAATCGATTAAGAACATCCACTACCAACTAGGATTGCACCGCGATTTGCATCTTCGAATTCTTGCTTGGATTTCTACCAAACTTTCAAGCTGCTCTCTCATTATGCGAGGGCTTCCATTTAAATTCGAGAAAAGTGGTTGTGTGCCATAGGGCGAGATACGCAATTGACATTTTGCGGTTGCCCCCTCCCGACTAGTATAGATCTGAAAAAAATTTATTGAGCTCTAACGCTTTTCTTGTCATCCGTCGCAACGATGCCCGACCAAGGATATCTGATCTATCCTAGTCGAGATGTGGGCACCGCTAGGGAAGTGAAAGAACACACAAATAGGACGACCTCTCCGACTAGGAATCTTCAGAGAAATGTCCTCTCGTGGGCTATATAAGGACATTGCCGTTGTAGAAAAGTTGACTTTCAATAATTTTATCGTCGTTATCAAAGAGAGGCTTGATGAAGTGCCCTCCCCCACTAGAATAGATCTAGGTATTCTATACCGTAGGGGCACTGGTCAACCCAAAGAAAATAAGGCAGAGTGGATCTATCCAAGCAAGGGGGTACCGTGTGCATCTCAGTCGGTGGAGGAGCTGCGCGGATTGATCTCATTCGAAGGGGGGGGGGGGCACTCCTAGAAAAGCGAAACACAAACACGTTGGCCTACCCAGCTAGGAAATTGCAAAGAACGCTCCTCTCAAAGGCTGGTGCAGTATCCCGTTGCTTGTAAAATAGTTCCGTTTCAATTCAGTTCAATTTATAACTGGCGCTATGGAGGTTAGAGTGGGGGTACTCCCTCCTAGGCGTGGATTTTTTCAATGTGCAATGGTAAAGGATAAAGGACAAAGGACGGCGTTACTCAATTCCATCTGGGATGCGTCAGCGCATTCTACTTCTACGGGATGTCGTGCAGGCGACATGAATGCGTAATTGGCCATACAGTGACTTGCGGTGAACAAGTCAGCGCTTTATCCTTCCCAGACAAGTCTGGTACCAATTCACCGACCCCGGAGGGATGGAAGGCTTGGTTGGCCTGGCGGGAAATCCGAACCAGGAACCTGGTATCGGGTGCACGCGACAGTCACGCCTCCTCCGACTGCTCTACACGCGCCCAATGTACAATGGTAAGGCAACAAACTGCACTTTCCTAACCGTGGTTCACCTCAGATCTAATGGTGAACTTCATCTGGGATATGGAACTATAGCGAAGAAAAGGAGAAAGAAAAACCGTCATACGCCTTGAGCCTAATTTTAATTTAATTTTACCGTCGCTGTCAAGAAATGCGGAGTAAGAGTGCTCCACACTGGTAGAATAGATCCACCTCCGTTAGTAACGCGAAACAAATATCAACAGGATGGTCTTCGCATGCTAGAAAATTGAAAAAAAGCGAGGAAAGGACCTCTCGAATACTAAACCAATTCGTCGACCTAGTGATAACGTTCACTTCAAACCGTCGTTGGCATGAGTAAAGTGCCCCCTCGTACTAGGATAAATCGAGAGTATCTCTACGTACTAGCGACGCGTGAATAACAACGGACGTGGGGTGCATAGTAGCATAGTCGGAGGAGTCATTGCTTGCAGCCAATCGAGGTTCATGCTCCGGATTTCCCGCCTAGGCCAACCTAGTCTCCCGTACCTTCGGGATCAATGGAAAAGCACCAGACATGGCTGTGGAGGATAAAGCTCTCAGTTGTCGATCGGCTGCCCACCACAGATCATTATATAGAGCGAATACTTGCCCAGATTGCTTCCAAGATATCCCGCAGGAGCAGAATGCTCTGCACGTTCGAGAAAGAAATCGTTTAATGCTGAGCCTCATCTCTAACGTTTGTATACTTACCAGGGAAGGGTCTCAGGCGTTGGTCTGAATGGGGAAATGGATAGTACTGTGAGAATATCCACCCTTCATATAGTTGAAAAACATGTTTCGTTTTTGCTGAGTCCTTGAACCCAAAGAAAGAGCTACGGGCCCTCGAAATTGGGGGTACAGTATTGCATCGTCACCCGTGCTCACCATAACCTACCGTAATCGACCGAAATTTGAAAAACGGATGTCAGATTCGTGATCAGCACCCAAAATACCCCCCCCCCCTCTGGGCGAGGTGTGGGAAAATTTTTTAAAGCTCTCCTCGACCTCTGGAGTCGTGAAAGCAGTGTCGTGAAAGTTGTGCCTTATGGCAGTCTAAATCAGCTTACTTCCTACACATCTCCTACACATTTATTTCACTCAAAATTGTCAAATAAAGGTTTCTGTGAGCTGTGCTTCACTCACTTTTCTCAGCTTCTGATTTATACAATGTTTTGTGTTCTTCAGCGATGTTAAACAACGACTTTACAACAGGCACGGGTTACAGCAGGTACGGGTGACTGGAGATGTCATAATCACCGACTTCGCCCAAACCTTGTCCAGGGGGTTATTTGGGGTGCTGATCACGAATCTGACATTCGTTTTTCAATTTTCGGCCGATTACGATAGGTTACGGTAGGTACGGGTGACTAGGGCCGTCGAAGTCATAATCACCGATTTCGCCCAAAGTTTTCCCAGCGGGGTTATTTGGGATGGTGATTACGAATCTGACATTCGTTTTCCGTATTACCCTGGGGTATGTTAAACTACAGTAGGTAAAGGTGATTAATGGTAAGGTCATGGTCACCGTTTTTGCTCAAACCTCGCGTTGAGTACGAATCTGATCCTTATATGGCAATTTAGAGTGAAACAAATATGTTGGAGATGTGTAGGAAGCAAACTGGTAAAGAAGGCGGCAATTATGAAAAAATGCAAAAAAGCTGGCTAGCACGGGAGTCGAACACCAACGTCTGGCCTCGCACCTGCATGTAACCCCGCACCCTGCTGAGCTACCACTCGCTCGCCGCTGTGCCCTTCGCCGCGTCTATACAACAGCGAGCGCGCACGCATGCACGTGGGCACGTGCTGACGGTGCGCTACTGTACCCCCTCCCCCTTCGAGAGCCCGTAGCTCGTTGGGCTCAAGGACTCAGCAAAAACGAAACATGTTTTTCTACTATATGAAGGGTGGAGATTCTCGCAGTGCTATCCATTTCTCCGCTCAGACCTACGCCTCAGACCCTTCCCTGGTTAATATAATCATTTCACTGTCTTTAGGAGGAAGCGCTGACAGTCAAGGGATCCAGAAGAACGGCTTTTTTACGGAAGTGCTTGACGTGCTGGTCTTCTTCGGCATCGCTATGAACACACATTCTTTATGGTCTTTTCCAATGAACACAATCGACCACGGTGGCGGTAATTTTGCATACTGATTTAAAACATTCTCAAACTTTATGCAAAACCTATTCATAACCAGGTGGTTCTAAAAACCATATCGATTTTCTTGTTCTGTGCCTACCATAGTTTGTCTAAACGGGAAAGCGAGCCGCATGGGAAAAATCTCCACTCCTAAGTTGGTAAAAAATGTGTTCCCTTTTTTGGCAAACCATTAAACCCAAGTAGTAGCGGGTCTTTGAAGTTTGCTATGGAATCTCGTGGCGGCGCGGTGCCCTCATTGTGCCACTGTGGGCAAGCGGGTCGGAGTGCAGTGGATATTGACGTTGTTTCCTGCTAGGGAGGTCAAGTGTTCGATTCTTCTGCGCTGCTGCATTTTTGCGTCTCGTTTGATTGGTTGAGATTTGAGGCTTGCTAACGTTTACACAATTTTCAGGCGTTTTTCGCACATTTTCTAGCTGTATGCTGTGAAGAGTAACTTTCTAGCGACTTGTTTGTTACTGAGCGGTTTTCAATAACACGCCAAAGAGAAGGATATCCACACAATGATGTACGAACCCTCAACACCAGTATGAAACGAAGTACATGAAACAGGACTGGTCACTGTACGGGCAGTGAATTACAGCTACAGGAGGCTCTCCAGAAGTTATTTCCCTGCATGGGCCAAAGACCTTGGAAGAACCATTCAGATCGCATTCACGAAGAAGCCAGGACGTAACGTCATATGAGCAGCTTTTCAACGCAAAGATCGCCGATACACCAGTGACAAGATCTTCAGTGTCCTTATAACGGATCCGTTCTAAGGATTCAGCTACCCACATCTTCGACACTCACCTTCAAGATGTTCCTTTTTGCAGATCAAAAGGAAGGTGCCACTGAACGTCCACACATCCTTATGTTGAATATCTACCTTTTTCACTGGCTTGTGATTGAAAGCCGTTCAGTAAAAAGCAAGTCGCACCACGGTTACTTTCCACAGCATAAAGCCGGAGAATGCGCAGAAAATGCATGAAAATTGTATGGAGAAAGTTGTATGCTATTTGAGAGGTGTGTTTGAGATCGCAGATCTGGTTCTAGAAAAGCGCCATCCATTGTTAAAAAATAAATGCAGGTTATCTCAAAAAAATGTGTGCACTGTTTGAAAGGTGACAACTTTGCACACAGTGAAGGTATGGAGGAAGCTAAGAGCTCATGTGATAGCGAAAGGAAATGGAAATTCTCTGACATATGAGCGGTATGGAACGCCCCATGCACTCGTCTGAATTTTTGCATTTTACACCCGATTGATTGATCTTCGCTTGAATACCTGTTATATTCTTTCCTCAAAGTGGCCATATCGTCTGATTTCCGCCTTTTAAGGTTTAGAACTTAAAAACACACTACGACTTGCAAAATACAAGATATCCTAAAAAATCCAGGCACTATTCGAAAGGTTTTAACGTTGCTGCTAGCGAATCTTTTGAAGATTTTTGAGACTCATGTGAAAGCATAGGGTAACGAGATTGTTGTGTCGTGTAAATAGTCAAGATTTCGCCGTGCCTCCGCCTAAAACATTGCACTTCGGACTTGATGTTTGCGCATGGGTTGAATGCTTGCTACAATTTTGTTACTGATTGGCCAGATTATCCTGCGATATGCTTCTTTTAACGTTTGGAACTTGCCATTCACGTGAAAGATATGTGACATGCAAGTTTATTGATCGCATAATTTAAATGTGAGCAGGAGCCCCATTTTCCAATACGGATTCAGTGGATTGATGGAAAAGCATATTAGCTGAATGCTGAGCTTAGTCGGCATAACTGCAGCTACTGGGCGACGGAAAACGGAAAAGAAACAGAGCACAGGTTATTCTGACCAAGTAGTAACAAGATGGTAACAAGCATTTAGCCCATGCACAATCAATCGAGTCTGAAATGCAAGGTTTCAGGTGGGGGCATGGCGCAATCTTGCCGTTTGCAGGGCGCAAAAATCTCGTCACTCTGCGCTTTGATTTGAGTCTCAAACATCTTCAAAAGCTTCACTAGTATCAACGTTAAAACCTTTCGAATAGTACCTGCATTTTTTATGATACCTTGTTTTTCTTCACAAGTTGTAGTGTGTTTTTAAGTTCTAAATCTTAAAAAACGCAAATCAATCGATGCGGCCATTTTGTGGAGAAATTCTAACAAGTATTCTAGCGAAAAGCAATCGATTGTGAAATGCAAGGTATCAAACGAACGCATGGCGCATTCTATACCGCTCCGATGTCAGAAAATTTTAATTTTCTTAAGCTGTCATATGAGCGCTTAACTTCTGTACCTTTGCTGTTAGTAAAGTTATCACCTTCCAGACTGCGCATGCATTTTTTTGAGACACCTTTTTGTATTTGAATTTCTCTCAACTTTTGGAACGTTCTTTTCTGAAGCATAAGACGAGGGCTTGACGTTTTCGTCTATCAACGCAGACGTTAATCCACTACGGACTGCTTCTCGCAAGTGTTTTCCGCAGATAATCCACCAAATGAAGCCAAAGGCGACAGAGTTAGATTGTACGATGGCCGTTCGTTTCACATACAGAAGATCAGCAAACGGATTTTCAGTTTATTTCATAGTTGTGAGTGTGATCATGAACTTCTTGTTTGTCCTGCCAGTACTTCACCTCGAGATATTCGTCGGTCAGCTTCATCAAGCTGGAATGTGCAAAATCTACCGCAGTTATGGCACAGCTTTCGAAGGTGGGACCTAAATATGAGACCAGGGAATCGCATTCGCAGAATGCGATCACTGGGTCACAATGGCACGAAGCAGAAACCCATGTGAACGTTGTTGACGTTTAGGCGTTGGAGCGGTGGTGTTCTTCTTAACACTAATTTTCTCCGTGCAAGACATTGCGGAGTCCTATCTCAGCGTCACCCACGTAAGGACCGTTCTCTCGGACTTTGCCGACATCGTGTCGTGTTCAAGTGAAAGATACGCAGGTATTGAAGGGTTTTTATACTTTATCACTTCCTGCAGCAGCGCGCCAGTAGCACCGCAGCAGTATCGATCTTTCGCGTCACATAATCAATACTTGAGCTCTCATACAGCCGCCTAGATCACAACTTAGGGGTTGCTGTCCACCGTACCTACTGCTAGGAGACGTCCACAGCAGAGGAGGGATATTGATCGGTCGATCGATACTGTTCACTGTTCATGTGTAAGCTCCCATCGCTAACATATTTGGATTACTCCAAGCTCACAATCAGATGAGCAACTTTGAAGAAAACTCGGCATTGGTTGGCAAACGGATACTGTTCCCTTCATGAGAAGTCCGACCAATGGCCATCAATTTCGTGCGAACGGATGTACAAATAAATGGAGGACTGGCTCTTCCATAAACAACAGAATAGAGCAGTCAAATTGTTACTATTCGTAAATTACGAGCTGAGTAGGGTAACACTATTGTCCTTTCACTCGAAACTGTATACCTTCCAAGAGATAGTGGACGTCTTTTAAGCGCAAATATTAGGTTGGTGCGTAAGTTCTCGGACTTTGATCCCTCCTGAATTGAAAGCGCATTTTCCCGCCAAATTTCTCACATGTATCAACGCGTAAATGATCGATCGATAGAGAAAGGAAAGGGCTACAAAACTGGTCCCAGCATTTACTTCTGCGTTGTTAACGTCAGCTATTATGGCTAAGCAATTCATCCCCACTGAGACGCATATTCGGCACGTCATGTTATTCCTGCATCAATCTGGCCTCAATGCCAACGAATCGTATCGTTGCCTGGAGGATGTTTACAACGAGAGTACTCCTGCTCGAAATACTATGCACCAGTGGTTCTCGAAGTTTGCAGTTGGTGAATTCTCCGTTGAAGAACGAGAAAGGCGCCTGATGACACTGGATTTGGATGGCCTCCGAAGTAGAGTTGAAGCGGACCCATACCAAACCACTCGCGAATCAAGCACTCTTGGTGTTTGTCACTCAACAGTCGTTCGAGGGTTGAAGTCGAATGGCAAGGTGCAAAAATTGGGTCGCTGGGTGCCTCACGACTTGACACAACATGACATGGGTCGCAGAGCCGATGTCGCTCTGTCTTTCCTTACCCTCAGACGTACCCACGGATGGCTGGACAACCTTGTCACCGGGGATGAGAAGTGGATACTCTACTCTAATTGTCACCGGCGTGCACAGTGGGTTGACGCAACTGGAGAGGCAGAGGATGTTCCGAAACTCGACCTTCACGTGAAAAAGGTGATGCTGTGCATTGGTGGAGCGTTCTTGGCGTAGAATACTGGGAGCTGCTGGACGAAGGGATAACAGTGACGGCAGAGATCTACATCATCCAACTGAGGAAGTTGAGGACCCACCTTCAAACCACGCGAGGAGAGCAAGTGAAGGTGTATTTTCAACACGACAACGCTAGACCGCATATTGCTAGAGCGACGGCGGCTGAGTTGGCGGACTACGGATGGACCGTTCTTCCACATCCACCTTACTCACCAGATCTCGCTCCTTCTGATTATCATTTGTTTTCAAGCCTTCAGTGCTATTTGGACGGCCAGCAATTTAGGAACCGAGAGGATGTCAGGGAGGCACTGCTCACATTTTTCGAATCACAACCGGCCACGTTTTGGAGAAAAGGCATCCATGACTTACCAGCACGTTGGCGAAAGACAATTGATGTAAAGGGTGGTTACTTCAAATGATTTGATATTGTTGTTCGAATGTTGTGATAATAAATATTTCATGCCCCAAATGTCCGAGAACTTATGCACCAACCTAATAGATACGCCTTAGGAAAGGAAAGTCAATATATAGCATTTTCACGCCATATTCGACACCTAACAAATCAAATTTACCCTCTCCTGCGCGAGATTGACGTTTTTGAAATCAAACTGAACATCTTTCGAATCGAAACGAGCGCTTTCCAGATTAAGACTCAAAAAAGGCTAAAATAAATTTTTGTCCGAGCAAATTTATTATGATTTTTCCAAGGTTTTTGAAAATTCCACCTGCCCCAGTAAGTGAACACACTGTTTGAAATTTTCCAACTTTCTTATCTTTCCAGAGAAAATATGTAATGGATTAATTTTCGCTTAAAGCGCAGAAAAGCAGCAATCATTTAATGGATTGAAAGAAGAGATCGCGCAATACACTTGACTAGGTCATCGCAAATTTGACTGATAACGAAAACTCTATTCGCGTCAGCTATAAACTCGCCGATGGTACGAAAAAAAGCAGGACACATACCTTCATTCTGCTGTTTCAAGTAAGCAACATTTACAATATCAAATGAAAATCGAGGGGTAAGGCCTATGTTATACTTCGGCGACGCTGTTGTCGGCGACGTTGGTGACAGTGTTGAGAAGGTGCCACGCAGTCCGTAGCAGTCCGCGCAACACTGTCGTGCACGGTGCGATCTCTTCTTTTAATTCGGTAAAAATTGTTGCCGCTTTGCTGCGCTTTAGGCCCCGTTTATAGTCCCGACGCCGAGCGACGCGGCGGCATGTAAAGCGGCCAAATTAATCGATCGCGCCGCTCAATCAATATAGCCACTATACGTAGCGTCGCGTCGCTCGGCGTCGAAGTATAAACGGGACCTTAAAGCAAAATTTAATTCGTTCCTTTTCCTAAAAAATTGAAATTCTACTAATTTCCAAAATGTGTTTACTTATTTGGGTATATGAATTCAAAAAAATCATAGAAAGTCATACACAATTTCCTATGAATAAAAATTATTCTAATCTCCTAGGAGAGTCTATGAAGTTCAATTTGGAAGACGCCCGTTTCGATTTGAAAGATGTTCAGTTTGATTTCAACAACGTCAAGCTAGCTTATCCTACGTTAGAATAGTGTTCAATTTGATGTGAAAATGGTATCTACTAGAATACTAGACGAGTTTTACAACAAGCAAGCGAATCGATCGATGAGCGAATGCCGATACGCCGACCTGCCTTGTTGAGGCCGGCGTGCAGCCCTTTATTGGCTTTGTTTTCGATGAAGAAGATTGAAATATGTTACTTAAAGGCTGTAAAGAGCTTCCCGACTGCAGATGCATATCCATATTCGACCATTGCTTGCCGAAGTATGTCACGGAAGGGTGAGCAGTTTCTCGTTGTATTAAACACGTAATTGCGAATCCTGTCCATTGTTGAACACCCAAACAAATTCCCCACCCCTACAGGCCAGTCCTGGATAAAATCAATCGATGATTGGTCGATCGACTTTATCGCGGTCAATAAACGCATGGCCGATCAATAATGGGCAACTGTCGTGAAGTCAGTCCGTCGTCCAGTACAGTCACATGATTTCAATCTTGAATAGCCTGTCGGTCGATTGGGAGGTCATTAATTTAACGAGCACAGGCAGATGGATTTCCTTCTTCAAACACCATTTTCGCGTCAAATTTAAGAGCTTTCAAATCAAACTGGACACTCTTCTAAGCAAGTCTGGCGCTTTTGAAATCAAACTGAACATCTTCCAAATTAAAATGGGCTCATTCCACGTTATACTACAGACTTTAGAGAAGGTTAGAATAATCTCTGTTAAAGGAGAATTCAGAAAATCTTTCTTTGAACTTTTTTTTTAGCTCATCTGCTCCAAAAAACAAAAACACTGTTTTTCAGTTGGAAAAGAAAAATAGTGGCTTAAAGCTTCCTTTTAAGTGCAAAAAGGCAGCAGTCTTTTCTAGCTAGAAGAGATCGCACCACTCTGGTGTCTAGCCCTCAGCGACTTTAATTTGATCGATAGTGTGGACAAGCTCCAAACCATTATTTTCGTTTAAAAACTGAAATTTAAAAAATCACTCAAATTCGTTCAAAGAAGAGATCACGTCATACACTCGATTAGCTCGTTGCGATTTTTATTTGATTGGTACTGTAAATGCTGCTTGCATGAAGCATCAAAGCGAGGTTATGTGTGTTCTTTACAACTGTACTTGTTATATCGTTTACAGTTGTGATACAAAATGCAAACAGAAATTCTATCAGTCGAGTAAAAATCGCGACATCTTAGACTAGGGTGTGGCGCAATATGTTCCTTCCTTTCGCTCTAAAAATAGCCGCCTTTCTGTATGTTACAACAAGTTTTAAACCATTATTTTCCCTTAAAAAATGCGAATTTTTTCAAATTTTAAACGTTGTGCTCACATATTGGGGCGGGTGAATTTAAAACACAACGAGGAAGGAGCTAGGCTTGTTTTGAAAGATGGCTTGATTTTGGCTTCAAAGTTGAAAAAGTGGAAAGACTTATTGACGTGAAAATGGTATGAATTCTTGTGCAGCTGGAAATTAAGAAAGTGCTAAAGTATTAGAGGTCAATATTTGGGCTCTGGAAGTGAAAACCCAGAGTTGAGCTAAAAGCAAACGTAAGAAAGCTGCGCTAGAACGGAGAAATCAGGAAGAAATTCGACAATCTGGCCACAGCGTTACCCCCGTCTGGCCACAAGACGCCGAGTTGGCCGAGCGAGTAATGGGTCGCATTCAAAATCTCTCCACGACATGATCTCGGGAACCGACTAGAGTGTCGGTATGAATCAGCGATGCACATGGACAGAATCGTATCCCTCTCAGAAGGGGCGAAATACAAATATCTCGACTGGAGTGCAACACCGAACAGCGTTGCGGTTGGCGAAAGCTGCACCAACTTGGAAGCGGTGCAGGATTGTTTCACATTGGACGTAGTCGATTTGCTACTCTGTCAAGTTCATTCTTCTCTTGAATTGAGTTGCCAGCCAGCGTGCAGTGTAATCGTCTCATGAACGGTAGATCAGAGGTTTGGATCCTGTGTGGTGCTTCTTTTGCGAAACTTACGCTTTGCCTGCGCATGTCCCAAACGCTGACAGTTGAATAGCCGAACAGCAGTTTGCACGTTATTCACCTATATGAGCTGAAATATTAGTTGGGAAACTATTTTCGTGGACTCTCAGGCATCTTCAACGAAAGTATTTATTAACAAACAAGTGCCCCGTCACGCCATCGGCGTGCCTCGCACTTGCGCGCTTCGCGCGATGTTGCAGTATCACTAAGCTAAGGACAATCACATCGAGCTAGTTGCTCTACTTGTACAAGTTTTTTCCTTATCGATACTGGAATAACGAACTACAGAGTCGTGTTGTGCAGCCTCGACTACCCCCAGGGCTGAAGTTTCCAGGGAGGTAGAAGACGTCTACGCATTTTCCGCTATTTTTCCGCACCGTAATTTGATCAATATCGATTGATGGGGATCGATACTTCAAAAACAAACTTCAGATTCGAGTTCAGCGACCTCGATTGCCCCAGGGCCGAAGTTCCCAGGCAGGGCGAAGACGTCTGGGTATTTTTCGCTAATTTCGTGTCGTAATTTTCCGCCCGTTCCCCCCCCCCCCCGAATTTTCCTCGTATTTTATAATTTCTGGGCGGCTCCGATTGATAGTATGACTCATCGCTTAGCGCGTTATTATAGAGTATGATAATAAATACCAATCTTTAATCAGAATAAGATCCCTTGGAACGCAGGAATGCTTCCTATTTATCAGGTAGCTGTCTATCCCACGGCTGCAGAAATCTTATGCTATTGTGGCCAAGAACTCTTGGAGGTGCATTTTGATCTGGTTAAGATTAATCAGTCGTCTTTTAACCAAGAAGTGCTGCAGCGAACTAATAAGGTGGTAATCACTCGGTGCAGAGTCTGTGCTGTAAGGTGGATAAGTTAGCGGCTCCTAGCCAAGGTTTTCGATTTTTGAAGCCTATAGGCGACGGGTGTTCTAACATTATCTTGCTGAAAGGTGTCATTCCGGCGGAGTTCAGCCTGCGCGCGGTTTAGTTGAGAAGAGTAAAGTTCGGCATCAATGCTGGAACCGCTTTTGATTAACACCTCCTTGACACCACCGAGCAGAGAGCACGTCGCAAGCCAGATGCTTCGAAAAATCGAAGAACTTGGCTGGGAGCGTCTAACTCATCCACCTTATAGCCCAGACTGTGCGCCGAGTGACTGCTACCTTTCTATTTGGTTGTAACGAAATAAATGGCACTGAACCACTGTAAATTTATACAGTTAATATCTCGGCTTGTAGGCAAGTTTATTAATCGAAATAAAAACCTTCTGATTCTACACATCTTTGCCAACGTGACACAGGCTTTTTTATCCCAGTAGCATAAAAATCAGAAGTTCTGGAATTGATGAAATCTTCGAAGGCACTTTCGGCATCCTGTTGGTATTTGGATATTTTCCCTACCAAGAAGTCGCCAAGATGCTTGAAGAAATGGTAGTCTGTTGGGGAGAGGTCGGGAGAAAACGGGGGATGTGGTAGAGTTTCAATGCTCAGCTCATTCGATTTCTGCAACGCCATTCGTGCTACATGGGGGCGAGCATGGTCGTGCAGAAGGAGAACTCGCCTTCGGTTTACCAAGGCCGGCCTGATATCCTTCAACTTTTTCATCATTTCTTCAACTTCAATGCAGTACTTCTTTGCCGTGATGTATTCACCGGGAGGGAGGAAGCTGTGGTGAATAATTCCCAGCGAACACCACCATACTGTCACCATTACTTTCTTTCGGTGCAATGCCGGCTTCGCAAAAACCTTGGGGCCCTCATCGCTGTCCACCCACTGTGACGATCGTCGCCTGTTGTCGTACATTATCCATTTCTCGTCACAGGTTACGATGCGATCAAGAAATGGGTCCGTTTCGTTCCGTAGAAGCAGTGCGGACGAGATCTCATATCGTCGGTTTCTTTGCTCCTCAGACAGCTCGTGAGGCACCCATCTTTCCAGCCTTTTGGTCTTTCCAATTCCCTTCAGATGCCGGGCAGCTGTGTTGTGACTGACGCCAAGAACCTTCGCTATCTCCCTGGTACCTTTGTGTGGATCCTCCTCTACCACATCTCTCAGCTTGTCCTCATCAACATCACTATGCCTCCCACGACCTTCATGTTCTTCCAAGCTCTCATCTCCATTCCGGGACTTCTGATACCAACGATACGCCGTCCGAAATGTGGAACATCCTTGACCGAAGGCGGCGTTGATCTTCTCGTCCGCCTCCTTAGCTGTAGTGCCCAGCTTGAATTCATACAAGTAAATGCCTCGGATTACCCTTTTGTCCATCTGCAAAAAAGTCAATAAAACACTAAAGTTTTCCCACTTTTACATAGAAAATTTGGTACTCGCCGGTAGAGCAAAGTTTGCGCTTCTAAACGATATGCCACATGTTACGGTTTGTTCTTGATCAAACGCGTAAAGACGCGCCAAAAAATGGCGCGAGCCAGTGCCATTTATTTCGTTACAACCTAATAGTTTCCTGCAGCACTTCTTGGTTGGAAGACGATTTATGAAATATAGACCAGGTCAAAATGCACCGCCAAGGGTTCTCGGCCTTAAAAACACAGGAATTCTACAGCCGTGTGATAGACCATCTACCTGATGAATGGGAAGCAGTTCTGCGTTCCAAGGAATCTTATTTTAATTAAAAATTGTTATTTGTTGATAAGCACCTTTGTTGAAAATACTTGAGGGTCCACAAACTTAGTTGCCAACCTTATATTAGGTTTCAACAATCTGACACTTGCTTCGGCTGCGTGTCCCAAACCGTGTCCCAGCCCAGCTCCTCCAATTTTTTCTTTAACTACATGCGGCGCAGTGTTGTCCTGAAGGAGGTGGACAGAAGCACGTTTCGGCCGTTTTTCGCCAGTTTCGGAAGTTGATTGGTGTAAAAGTCGCTGGTGACTGTGTGTCCTTGCGGGCAACTCGTAGTACAACATTATTCCCGAATTCCGAAAACAGTAAAGGAGACACTTCCTGGGGTGGAGGTCCATTCTGGCTTGCGCTGGCGGGTCTTCTCCTCGAGAGAGCCGCTTGGCACGATGCGTGTTAGAATCGTAAATTTTGTTAGAAAAAAATTGTTGTGGAATTGACATCGTGAGTGAAGTAAAGAGAGACAACGTGGTTATATAAACCCATCACAGGGAAGCTTCGAGAATGATCTACAACTGCCACTGATAGATCAACGCCACCGTTCAAGAGCAGAAGGTTCTGGAGCCTTCAAAATATCGGCTCAAGGCTTCTCTCACCAGCCTAATATAAGGGTAAATAACGTGCAAGCTGTCGGTTTGCCTACTCCGTGGCCACCCGTGAAACACCCGTTTGCAAAAATGCAAACGAAATGTGTGCCACGCAGTGTTCAAATTCCGGACTTTCCGCTCATGAGTCGACTGGTTGAGATTTCGAGAAATGAACGAAACTGACACGAAAGCACGTTGGCTACGTTTCTATGGCGCAGCCTTCACCGCAGTTCTTCTCAATGTTGTACTCGAGTCGAGATACTTGCAACTCGCCAATTCTGATTGTGAGAGGAAGGCGATTCTGCCCATATGCATCGCGTCGGGGATTCTGATCTACACTTCAGGTAACACTCGGGTAAGACTGGAAGTAGCGGAACATGCATAGGTTTTCGAGTGCTTTCAACGAAGTGGTTTTAGAACAACGGCGAAGTTCGACGTGACAGTTAACGGCACCAAGGCTCCATTCGTAACTGTGGTTCCACTGACAGTCGACTCCCCAGAACCAATAGTACTGCCTCCTAGACAGCCCCTTCTCAGAAATACTAGTATGGCAGAGCTGTACGCAAAGTAAGTCGCTTGGCTGCGCTTTGCAGTCTCATCACTTTCCATCCGACTCATGATCAACGATCTTTAGATCGCTCCAACCTGTTCGGATTGTCGCTATGCCGGTGAGCGAGTATTTCAAGACAGCAACTGTCAGAAATTTACTCGGCAATATTTAGGCATGCGTGTATTATGCTGCAGTATTCGTTATATATCTGTGGGTCACCACCACGACTGGTGTAATGGTCGCGAAAGTTCTAATAGCAGTCGTGTGTGAGTTCGTTCGAGAATTCGTTCAGTAGCACCCAGTCGGACGGCGCGTGGTAGCGCAGTCGGATGAAGCGCCGGCTGTCGCATGCACCCGATTCTTGGACCGGATTTCCCGACCAGCACAACCATACTTTCTTGTGCTCCGGCGCGGTCGGTGAATTGTGGCTTGTCTGGGAAGAATGAAGCGCTGACCTATTCATCGGCTGGCTACCTCAAATCGCTTTAGAGGCAAAAAGCATTCGAGTCGCCTCCATGACATCACGTCGAAGTAGAGAGCGTGGCGCATCCCAAAAGTGATTGAATAACGCCGTCCTTTGTGACTCCATCCTTCTATGCTGTAGGGAACCTCCGTTAATGATCCAACGCTGCCTAGCAGCTCGTGGATCTCTTGGGGCCCGTTTATACTTCGACGCCGAGCAACTCGACGCCACGTATGATGGCCGCATTGATCGAGCGACTCGATCGATTAATTTGGCCACCATATGTATTAGGGGGGGGGGGGGGCAAAAGTAATGAGACACCCCATGCCGTGTCCATATATCTCGTGGCCGGAGTCTGGTTTCGTGCTTGTCGTATTTGTATGTTTGTGTGCTACTTACCGAAGCCCATCTGAGAAGTTACCACTTCCGCCCTTTCCAGAAGCTGACCCTGCCAAGCAGCGAGTCTGGGTGAGGCCTGGTGACCTGTTACCGACCTTCGCTTGGCGAGATGCTCACGGCGAGAAGCACCTTTGAAGCTTTTGGATCTGCGCCCATGGATCGGTTTACCGGAAGCTGTTTCCCAAGAGCATTACGATGAATTCCAAGGCCATGGTGAACGAATTAGAAGAGATGGACCGGCGACTCGCACTTATTCGGTCTCAGCGCTTCAAGAAGGTCCTCATCTCCGACAACGCTGCACCCCATCGGGCAAAAGTAACCACGGATAAGCTTGCTCAGCTGCGCTACGTTCACATGCCTCACCCACCGTATTCGCTGGACATTTCTCTATGCGACTACCACTACTTCTTGAGCCTACAGGACTTCCTGGTCGAAAGGGACACAAGAACCCAAGCAGTGCTTGACAACCATATCGTGCAGTTGATCAACACCAGGCCCAAGCAGTTCTCGTGCAGTTGATCAACACCAGGCCCAAGCAGTTCTGAAAGGATGGGATCAGGAAGTTGGCTGAGCGATGGCAGCAAGGTCCTTGCCTTTAATGGCAAATACATTCCCCAGCATCGTTGAGTTCTAATTGAGTTATAAAGAGATGAAGATTTTTTTTCAATTTGTTTCATTACTTTTGCCCCCCTCAATACATGGCATCGCGTCGCGTGGTGATGGAAGTATAAACGGGGCCTTAGGCATGGTCTTCCACTTCATTTGGAAGGTGAAGCATATTGATTAGGTTGCGCAAGGAATCGATATTGCTGACTTTGAAATTTTATAAAATTCTTACTTCTTAGGAAAATATTTGTTTAAAGCTTGTTTTGAAGACTAGGAAGAGATACACAGCGCCATGCCCTCGTCCAAGAACTGGCGCTTTTTTATTCGATTGATGGCAAAATTTCTGTTTCACGCCTGCGAACGATACCGCAAAAGCAATTACAAAGACTACACATCCTCTCTTTGGCGCTCTTGTGCACTAAAAAACAAATAAAAATCGCAACTAGCTTTCCTTTCTCGTCTTTTTAGACATTAAATGACTGGTGCCTATGTTGCGCTTTAAAACTAAAACTAATTTATTACTTTTTTCTCAAAAAATAAAAATTTTCTAAAAGTATTAGGTTGTCCCATAAGTCCCCGCCGTTTTTTTTCAACGATTCACTGCAGATTTCGCCGGCGGTTTCTTGCATAGCGCTGCATAGCGTTCGAAAGAGAATGATTTGCTCTATCAGAACATGTATTGCATTTCTTTCTTCATCATGAATTTTGTCAATTTTTAGGTCGTTGAGCTGAAAAGTGAAAAAGTGAAAAGTAGCCATTTGCGCACTTGTTCTCTCTGCTTAGGTTTGTAATTTTTTTGCGCAGTTTTTTACAGCACTTGGAAGACAATGTTTTGTACTACAAGAATATGTGTTAGTGCTATTTGCTCATTTGTCCTTTATTGATTTTTAGATCATCAAATTGGGGCGTCCGAAGGAGGATGGTTATTTTTGCCGACAGCTCCTGCTCTGTGGTTGGACTTTTTGGGTTGATGTCATATGTCATTCGCAAGAAAATGTCTTGCTCTATAAGAATATGTGTCGCATTTATTGATTTCCATTGAATGTCAACAAAATGCCAGAAAGAGAAAAATCGTCTTCACCAACAACTCCTCCTTCTTCAGTTGTTGATATTCGACAGAATTCAGCGTGAGCCAATAAACGCGACACTAATTCTTACTGAGCAAGACATCCTCTTCCAAACGACAAATAACACCATGCAAAAAAGTTCAACTACAGAACCGGAGTTTTGGTAAAAATTCGGGCGGAAAAGTCGGAATTCCCAATTTGGTGACCTAAAAATCAATAAAGGACAAATGAGCAAATAGCACTAACCCATATTCTTGTAGTACAGTACATTGTCCTCCAAGCGCTATAAAAAAACTGCGCAAGAAATTACAAACCTAAGCGGAGAGAACAAGTGCGCAGATGGCTACTTTTTCACTTTTTCACTTTCCACTTCAACGACCTAAAAATTGACAAAATTCATGATGAAAAAAGAAATGCAATACATTTTCTGATAGAGCAAATCATTCTCTTTCGAAAGCTATGCAGCGCTATGCAAGAGACTGCTGGCGAAATCTGCAGTGAATCGTTGAAAAAAAAAAACGGCGGGGACTTATGGGACAACCTAAAATTATCCTCAACTGAGCAGCTAAACTAAAGAGTTGCAAAGAAAGTTATGCCAAATTTTTCTGAAGCAAAAAGTTAACTCTAACCATCTTGGAGAGCCTGTAGTTTAACCTGCAAGAAAGCTCGTTTCTTACGTTGAATTCAGAAGCACCAAGGTTGTTTAGGAGAATGTCCAGTTTGACGTGAAAATATAGCCCTTTATTATAGTATAAATCCCCCTTATACTGCAAAAAAAAACGGATCTATCCTAGTCCGGGGGCCATATAACTAAAAAATAGGTAACAAAATAAATTGAAACTTACCGAGCGGCTCCTAGACGACGAAATGGAACCTAAAGGGGACTAAAAACGCACGAATAAAAATAAAAAATCGCCCCGGCTTACAACCGTCTCGGCGGGCAAAGAGCGGCGGAATGGAGGCATGCCGCGTGCTGACCGCCGGCTGACATGTTATAACCAGGGCCTACCATGGTGAGGAGGGCGCATGAGGCCGCATGCCGCGTGCTGACCGTCGGCCGACATGTTATAACCAGGATCTAACATGGTGAGGAGGGCACACAACTTTGTCTGCTTACAACCGCAACAAAATGTGTTTTTTCGTTTTTTTTTCTTTGCGACTTTTCTTGTTTAGGTTTAGATATTGTTCTGTAGGAGCCGCTCGGTAAGTCTCAAACGGATTCGTTACATATAATACTTTTTATTTATGTGGCTCTCCGGACTAGGATAGATCCCAAAAAACCTTATTGAACAACCATACTATCGTAGAATTCCAAATACAACCAATTGCTGGCGATGTCTTAATGTTGACGGGCCTAAGCGATCCAAAGCCGCTCTTTGAGCTGAACTGCGAGACTACGCGAGGTTCAGTGGCCTCCTTTTTGTTTAAAAAACTAATTTTGCAAACGAATCGTACACACTGTTTCAGATGTGATCTTCCTTGCCTTTCATGTGGTCAGCTCGATCGGAAATATTGTGGACGCCGGCCAAGGACTGGGAAAAGCACTATGGCACATTTCTAACCCAGAGGCACTAATTTCTATAGATGTAATGCTAATAGCAGTGAACGCGCTACCTTCGATCGTCAAACAGTCGACTTTGCAGACATACATAATGGCGCTGAGTATGGCACTCAAGACCTGTGGCGTAGCGACATGGGGAGTGCTCTCCGCTGCTGCGCTACGTAGAAGAGGCAGCGGACACAGTTACGAGGTCAGTTGTCTAACCGGAAATGTCTTTAAAAGAAAAGGTTACCAACTTATGGCGAGCTTTGCGGATGTAGGCTGTGTGAGCAGAGTCCAGAGTTACGGTTAGTTTTTGCTGAGCGCTTTTTTTGAGGCCGGAAAAAGAGGTGTAAAAACGTGCGCGCAATACTCATCTACCCCTATGAAACCCCACGAGATGTTCCTCGGCGGCACAATCGGTAGGAGTGCGGCCTCATAGGACCACATCGACGAGCTTTCGAGTTCGAGTCCGCGCGCTGCCAGTACTTTTGCGCTTATATTCTCGAATTGTGATACCTCACGCGCATTTACACTAGCAGTCTAGTGAATATTGCGAGGCACTGGACAAGTGCATGGCGCGATCTTAGCACCAAACTTAATCGAATGTTTCGCTTTTCTGCTGCTTCAGAATAATAGCGTAGAGATCTACGACACATGAAAACGGCCTTAATGACGTTCATGTTTGAACTATTCCAAGAAGACCACACATTCAGATTGCTATAGCAATGGTGCTGAACAACATTGTTATCAGTACACTCAGCCTTCTGTCAACACTCGGTATCATCAGCTACTTGGTGGACAACAAACTCAATCTTTACGAGTATTCTCCTCGCCCAAACCGTAAGTCCGAACACAGCAACCGAGTTTCACGTCGGTTTTCCTTGCAGATAGATGATAGTTGAACTAATCTGTCCGCCCCTCCGCGCAAACTTAATGGCCGCTCGACAGGTTTTGCAACACAGAACCGATCGAGGATCGATTCTTCCGGTCGATATTGTGATATGTGTGGGTGTGTTGCAAATAGGATGCAAGCTGAGCACGAAATCGCTTAGCGAATCGCTCAGTGTCCATCGAAGAAAACGAGTCGTGTCGCTGTCCGAGATGGGGGTGTTGCGTACACGATGGTAGATGGATGCGTTTCAAGAAACAAAGAAATTAACCGCTCCCTCAATGTCAGTTGATGACATCGATTTCGGCGTATGAATGGCGGTTTGCGAAGTCATGCAGATATACCATTTTCAGTTCAAATTCAATGTTTTTCAAGACGAATTCAACGTTTTTCGAAACGAACTCGACATTCTCCTGGAATCTCCCCCGTATCATATAAGCCGACCCCTCCACTCTTTGTTGTCATTGCGCGATTTGCCAAGTTTAGGGCTGTTCCAGCTTCAAGCGACATGAGCGACTGGAGCCGTTGTTGTACGTGAAGTAGAAATACAAAACGGAGTTCTTGCCGTACTATACCGCAGGCAAAATACTGTCTTTTGAGCTTTAAACCATTCAAAGCATCTGCAGTTTTGCAAAATTCCGTTGACGTATGAGGCTTCGCAGCTTAATAGTAGTGACGAAGAAACAGATAAACTCCATTTGAGACTTCAGGCTGGTCTGGGAATTCGCGACAATGAAGAGATGAATGGCGCATGGGTGATCATGGATAACGCCAGGGGACGGATTCACCAAAGTTAATGCAGTAAATTTAACGGAGAAGTGCAAGCAAAGAGCTCAGATAACGCGGCTTATCAAGCGATATGGTGAGCGATAAGTCGCGTTATGTGAGCTCTTCGCTTACAATTCTCCGTTAAAGTTACTGCAGTAACTTTGATGAATCCGGCCCCAGGATTCACAAAGCGGACGACCTGCGAACAATTATGGGACAATCCTACACTTTAAAGTTTTTGTCGCCATACTCTTACATGCTTAATCCTGCGGAAAACGCTTTTTCAAAAGTGAAGGCTACGGCGAGGCGCCTTCTAACCAGGGAAGGGTTTCGACCTTCCATGGAACTTCTAGTTGAGACCAGGATCATTAGAAAGAGCTCGGAATGTTGAGTATGAATATGGGTGTCAAAATTGCAAAATGAAATTCCTGAGCGAGTTATGGCCTGCCGAAATCGGGGGCCTCACCACAGGCTGCCTGTACGGCGCACCGGGCGCGAGAGTGGTGAGTCATCAGGGCTCCGTAAGAAGCGCCCGCCAGCTGCGGCGGTGGCGCAGAGGTAGCGCTCGCGCTCGTTGGGTGCGACGTCGTTGGTTCGGTCCCCGTTGCTGCCCGTTTTTTGCAAATCATAATTCTTCTTCGAAATGACCTTTTGTTCTGAACTATGACACATGTTTGATTAATTAGCCGGGGAAACTACCATACACGTTTATGAAAATGCTTGAAGGCCTGTGGTGAGGCCCCCGATTTCGGCAGGCCATAACTCGCTCAGGAATTTCATTTTGCAATTTTGACACCCATGTCCGTATTCAGCATTCCGAGCTCTTTCTAATGATCCTGGTCTCAACTTAAAGTTTCATGGGAGGACGAAACCCTTCCCTAGTAAGTAATCCTGTCGCGGAGAGGACGCTGACCGATGTTATTGAAGAGGGTGTTCAATCAGCATCGCAGCGAGATTGTGCAAACTGCGTCGTCCACATGATGTAAACATGACAGCAGCTGCAGCAGGGCAAAGATTCAACAGTACATGAATTACTTTCACTTGCTCATTGTGCTATTTTGAATAGTTATTGTTGTATTGCTGTATTGTTCATCGTACTGTATAGTTGAATCGCTTAGTTTGCTCATTTTGTACTTTTGTCGCAATACTACGGAAGTACTTGACTTGCTTAACTTGCTATTTGTTTCTAATTTTCGTTGGATAGCATTTTTGAATGTTGGAATTTTTAAGAAGAAGTAAGCATTAAAACGTACAGCTTGCAAAGAAGACGTTTTGTTTTGAAAAAAATTGAATTCGTTTTTAAGAACGTTGAATTTGAACTGAAAATGGTATATAATGGGCATCGAACAAACAGCCTTCTAAACAAATGAACGAAACCGATCGATAATTAATAACAATCAATAGTATCGCTTTTACCCACGCCAGCTGAATAGGTTCAATCTGCGGATTACACATGTATGCTATCAAATCGACGATCATCACAACAGGCAGCAAATCGACGAATCATGAGACAACTGGAGCGTAACCAAAACCAATCAAACTTGAATCTCAACCGAATTGATCATCAGCTGACCTGGCCACTCGTCTGATCACCGAATAAAGTTTCGCCCCAGAAGTCGATATCCATCAATACTGACCGGCAGAGCGAGTGCTCACTTGTGCTGAAGTCCGTTCACCTAGCATTCGCGCAATGCCCACCCTATACAGTTAGTTAGTCCTGAGCAGAAATAGAGATACAATGGGCTCTTTCAGCGGCCATTAATTTAGCGCGAGCGGACGAGAATAGATAGGTAGCAATTTCAAATCGAACTGCACATACTTTCGAAATACTGAACAGCTTTTGAAATATTAGGTTGGTGCATAAGTTCTGGGACATTTGATCCCTCCTGAATTGAAAGCGCATTTTCCCGCCAAATTTCTCACATGTATCAACGCGTAAACGATCGATCGATAGGGAAGGGAAAGGGCTACAAAACTGTTCCTAACATTTACTTCTGCGTTGTTAACGTCAGCTATTATGGCTAAGCAATTCATCCCAACTGAGACGCATATTCGGCACGTCATGTTATTCCTGCGTCAATCTGGCCTCAATGCCAACGAATCGTATCGTCGCCTGAAGGATGTTTACAACGAGAGTGCTCCTGCTCGAAGTACTGTGTGCCAGTGGTTCTCGAAGTTTGCAGTTGGTGAATTCTCCATTGAAGGTAATGAACGAGAAGGGCGCCCGATGACACTGGATTTGGATGGCCCCCGAAGTAGGGTGGAAGCGGGCCCATACCAAACCACTCGCAAACTATCAAGCACTCTTGGTGTTAGTCACTGAACAGTCGTTCGAGGATTGAAGTCGATTGGCAAGGTGCAAAAATTGGGTCGCTGGGTACCTCACGACTTGACACAACATGACATGGATCGCAGAGCCGATGTCGCTCTGTCTCTTCTTACCCTCAGACGTACCCACGGATGGCTGGACAACCTTGTCACCAGGGATGAGAAGTGGATACTCTAATATCACCGGCGTGCACAGTGGGTTGACGCAACTGGAGAGGCAGAGGACGTTCCGAAACCCGACCTTCACGTGAAAAAGGTGATGCTATGCATTTGGTGGAGCGTTCTTGGCGAAGAATACTGGGAGCTGCTGGGCGAAGGGATAACAGTGACGGCAGAGGTTTACGTCAACCAACTGAGGAAGTTGAGGGCCCACCTTCAAACCGCACGAGGAGAGCAAGTGAAGGTGTATTTTCAACACGACAACGCTAGACCGCATATTGCTAGAGCGACGGCGGCTGAGTTGGCGGACTACGGACGGACCGTTCTTCCACATCCACCTTACTCACCAGATCTCGCTCCTTCTGATTATCATTTGCTTTCAAGCCTTCAACGCTATTTGGACGGACAGCAATTTAGGAACCGAGAGGATGTCAAGGAGGCACTGCTCACATTTTCGAATCACAACCGGCCACGTTTTGGAGAAAAGGCATCCATGACTCACCAGCACGTCGGCGAAAGACAATTGATGTAAAGGGTGGTTACTTCAAATGATTTGATATTGTTGTTCGAATGTTGTGATAATAAATACTTCATGCCCCAAATGTCCGAGAACGTATGCACCAACCTAATAGAATGATTTTCTCTATCAGAGCATGTACTATTGCATTTCTTCTTTCATCCTGAATGTTGTCAATTTTTTGAGTCGTTGAAGTGAAGAGTGAAAAAGTGAAAAGTGGCCATCGCCGACAGTTGCTTCTCTCCGCTTAGGTTGGGAATTTTTGCGCAGCTTTTCGAAGCATTTGGAAGGCAATGTTTTGTACTATAAGAATACGTGTTGGTCCTATTTGCTTATTTGTCCTTTATTGATTTTTAGGTCATCAGATTGGGACGTCCGAAGGAGAAGATTTATTTCTACCGACAGCTCCTGCTCTGTGGTAGTAGTTTTTTGCTTGGCGTTATATGTCGTTCGGAAGAGAATGACTTGCTCTATACGAGTTAATGTCGCGTTTTTTGGCTCATGCTGATTTCTGTCGGATATCAACAACTGAACAAGGAGAAGGAGCTGTTGGTAAAGACGATTTTCTCTTTTTGGCATTTTGTTGATATTCGTCAGAAATCCAATAAATCCAATGAGCCAATAAACGCAACACAAATTCTTATAGAGCAAGACATCTTCTTCCGAATGACATATAACACCAAGCAAAGAAATCCAACCACAGAACCGAGCTGTCGGTAAAAATACGGACGAAAAAGTCGCACGTCCTAATTTGATGACCTAAAAATCAATAAAGGAAAATAAGCAAATAGCGTCAACAAGTATTATTGTAGTACAGAACATTGTCTTCCAAATACAACGAAAAACTGCGCAAAAATTCCAAAACCTGAGCATAGAGAAGCAACTGCGCTGATAGCCACTTTTTCACTTTTCATTTTAACAACCTAAAAATTGACAAAATTCAGGATCAAAAAAGAAATGCAATATATGTTCTGATAGAGCAAATCATTCTCTTTCGAATGCTGTATAGCGCTATGCAATAGATCGCCGGCGAAATCCGCAATGAATCGTTGAAAAACAGCGGGAACTTATGAGACAACCTAATAGTATACGTAATGCGGAAGAAGCTCACTGTACTCGGAACATGTTCACTTGGATTTCGAAAACACCATGATTGCCTAAAAGGATGTCCAATTTGAAAATGCTACCGACAACGGAAGAGTTTGCGCAGATTGGGGAATATTTTTCACCGTTGCAGCATCTGCCTTCTTCTTCGGCTTGACTACCGACTTGTTCGCTGCTAGAGGTAGTAATCACTTATGGCTTTTTATCTACAACATGCCTCACGCATTGGCAAAGATCAGCAGCCTCTTCCGTGAGTTGACTTTGTGGACTCAAACAATTATAGCAATACCAGTCGTTTAGCGGCCTCGATGCCGCCGACGACTGCCTGGGGTTTCGCCCCCAAACCCCGAGAAGAGAACACTCCGACTATCTTCTTTTCCCAACTTTTAGACCTTCATACTTTCATTGCGATAAAGAACTGGTTTTACTATGTAGAGTACAGCCGTCAGACCGGGCTGTTGGCTGCACTGACGGCTTCTCAACGACTTCGCCGTAGTGATAACTTCTCATCATCCATTTTCGCTGCAAACTATGTCATGGTTTCCGCAGGAAGCACACCTTAACTATGTCGATTGTGCAAGTTAGAAGGAAATAGAAAAAATGAAGGTCATCCATGCATAATTTGATCAATATCGATTGATGGTGATCGATACCTCAAAAACAAACTTTAGATTCGTGCCCAGCAACTTCGATTACCCAGGGCTGAAGTTTTGCGCCATTTGAATGATATCCACGGAAAATCGATAATATCGATCAATATCGATTGGTCGACTCCAGATTCGTGTTGAGCGACCTCTTTCACCCCCAGGGCTAAAGCTTCGTGCCGCTTGAAGGCCATCCTCAAAATTCGATAATATCGATCGATATCGATTGCCTCCCATGCTGTGAACGCCCCCCCCCCGCCGATGATCAGCTAAATGCTAAGGTACGGTTGCCGAGGTGTTCGACACGTCTCCGGCTCGCCACGCACGATGTTGATGTTCAACAATCGTTTCCAATATTCACGATCAGTGCCCCCGCTCCAGTTGTGACGGACGGACGAACACGAACACACACACACACACACACACACACACACACACACACACACACACACACACACACACACACACACACACACACACACACACACACACACACACACACACACACACACACACACACACACACACACACACACACACACACACACACACACACACACACACACACACACACACACACGCATACACATACGTACGCACACACAGACACAACACACTTGCTCTTTTATATATAGTAGGCCTCACCACACCGGAAGAGCGAACCCGTCGACAAGCGGGACGAATGCTAACGAAGAAGGAGAAGAGGTTCCTGACAAGGAAAAGTTCCCAGTGATACAATGCAAATACGATCCATTGAGAGGTAACTCAAATGAAAGCCCAAAAAGGCTAGGTTTGAATACTAAAAACAATGAATCGTGTACAAGTTGACTCCTGTGATCACGCAAGTCCGATGTGTGTAAAAGCACTGACGACACCGGGAGTCATTCCGAAAAAAGTAACTATGGTTTTGGACTCCACACATCCCGTAAAACTTGCATCCCAAAGGCTCACCGCCACTCTGAAGGCTCTCCTTGTCAGATAACGCGGCCTATCGCTCACCATATTCGCTTGATAAGCCGCGTTATCTGAGGTTTCCGCTGTAAATCATCTGTTAAGATTATGTAAGTCGTTGATGAATCCGGCCCCAGAAGGAATGTTAGTTCTTCAGCAGTCACCTTGTACTAGCGCAGAAGACGCTCCGTCCCTCCCTATTTGATTTGATGCTTTTTAGAATCCTCCAATCGCTCTCGTCATGGAAAGAAAAATAGACAACGTAACTGAACTGCTTACATTTTAGCAGTGGTTCTTATGCTGCACGCAACCAGTAACGACGAAATTTCCGGTCTTCCGAAATCAAGCGCTTCTCTAAGATCCATTTCCACATATCTGGGAGGATTTTATGTTATTGCGATAACGTGCTTCAAGGTAGGTGTATTGCTGATGAGCTGCATATCAGATTGATCGAAAAGATCTTTGCGAATAGAAACCACGTTCTGTCTTTCTGAGGTGCTCTTATGGGCGAGTGGTAGCGCAGATAGAAGGGGCGCCGGCTGCCGCGTGCACACGATTTCAGGCTCCTGGATCGGATTTTCCTGCCTTTCATTCGGCTAGGACCGGTGAATTGGTACCAGAATTTTCTGAGAAAATCCGACTGACTTGTACATTGGTTGGCACCGCAATCATTGTGAAGGAGATCCTGTAGAACTAGAAGGCGTGGCGCATCCTAACAATGGTGATCAACGCCGTCCTCCATTCTTTTTTAACCTTTACGATGTCCTTAAGTTTCAAGCGCACCCGTCACTAAAGGATGAAATACTGACTCCATTCGCTACTTCTAGCCAAGGGAACACTACAACGCGATCGAAGGAGGCACTGGTTTTCGCGGACACCGAAAATTGATCATAGATTCGGCTCCTGCCCAGGTTACCTAAGCATTCTATTCCTCCATGGGCCAGAATAATCAACCGCTTACCGCCCTCTAACGATGAAATACCGCGAAACCTAATCCCGATGAATGTCATATCAGGGGCCGGATTCATCAACGACTAACCCGTGGGTATAAGGGCTAGATATACCCACGATGAAGCCTGCGTCTCTGACTTTCACCTTATCTCTACCTGACTCTTATCTTATCTCTACTCCTTATACCCTGCATACCCACGGGTTTAGTCGTTGATGAATCCGGCCTCTGAGTGGTTTGGCGGCATTTTCACTTCTAGAGGGCGGTAAGCGGTTGATGAATCTAGCCCCAGGTCGGTGACTTGGTATCAGACTTGTCTAGAAGGGATAAATTTTTGACCTGCTTACCCCAAGTCGCGAATATAGGCTTAATGTGCGTTTATACTGCGTTCATAATATCAGGTTGGTGAAAACGTTTCGCACCACAGCGTAATTTTTTTTTCAAAATTTTATTGTTTCTTTTGTGAGCGACTTTAATCTACAAAGTAAATACTATTTACATCTACAAAATTCTGCCATCTGATGGGAGATCATGAAACCTTTTCTTCCAGAATGAAGTCAGCTGTGACTCGAAGTGCTCCACCTCGGATTCCACTTCGGTACGCTCGTTGAAGCACCTATCCTTTAGGTGTTGCTTGGCAGCTCGAAAGAGGTGGTAGTCCGATATGGCGCAAGATCTTGCGAATACGGTGGGTGGGGCAGCACCTCTCACCGAAGCTCCTGCAACTTCTGGCGAAACGACTTTGCAAAGTGAGGGCGAGCATTGTCGTGAAGAAGGTAAACACCCCTCCGCCCCGCCGTTTGCGCGAGGCCTCACTCAGCTTCTGCAGCTGTGTAGCGTAGATGTTCGCTGTAACTGCGGTGCCATGGTCAAGGAACTCATGATAGAGCATTCCTTGAAAATCCCATCAACAGCACAGCATTACCTTCCCTTGGTGGATGCCCGCCTTGAGGTTGTGGTTCTCCTTGAGGGAGCCACTGGGCCTTCCGAGAATGGTTAACGAGGAAGACCCAGGATTCATCTCCCGTGGCGATATTCTCGAGAAACTCCTTATTACGTGAACGAATAAGAAGAGACTGAGCGGTAGTCAGTCGCGAAGACTTCTCCGAGTCACGGAGTCAGTCAGTCTTCACTGCAATCGTAGTATTTATATGCCCTCAGAAGCAAATTGCCACGTGTGTGAAATATTCTAGAATGTTGGTGCTACAACTACGTAGCACCAAACAGTCCTTGGAAGTTCCTGTTGAATCTTGAAAATTTTTGGTGCAAGACTTTTTCACCAACCTAATAGTATCAGAGTGGTATGAAAGCCATGGAGTGTTCGGAATTTTTTCTTTAGTATACAACGGGATTTACTCAATTAATCATAATCATCATCGTATTCACTACAGTATGCCATAACGGAGAAGTGAAGAATTTGAATAAAAGGATCCCGCACGAACTGATCGCCGGGCAGGAGCTGAAGCGCCACGACACCCGTCTTTCGTTTAGGCTGCGCAGTCTAAAGAAGCCCTTTTGGACAGGATCGTGTGACATGTGACGAAAAGTGGATCCTTTATGATAATCGTCGTCGCTCTGCACAATGGCTGGACAATAATCAGAGTCCCAAGGAGGTGCCGAAACCAGGTCTCGATCCGAAGAAGACCATGGTGACCGTACGGAGGACAATGGCTGGAGCAGTCCATTACAAGTTCTTGAAGACTGGGGCGACTATCACAGCGGAGAAGTACTGTGCCGAAGTTGAAGTGATGAAGTAGAAGTTGATTGAAAAACAGCCGGCTTTGGTCAATCGGAATGACCCAATCCTACCGCATGACGACGCGCGTCCGCACGTTTCAAAAATTGTTGTCCGGAAACTAGACGAATTGAGGCACGAAACTCTCTCACATCCAGCATATTCATTCACCAGATCTGTCCCCTACCGATTATCATTTCTATCAAGCATTTATTAGGTTGTAACGAATTAAATGGCACTGGCTCGCGCCATTTTTTGGCGCGTCTTTACGCGTTTGATCAAGAACAAACCGTAACATGTGGCATACCATTTAGAAGCGCAAACTTTGCTCTACCGGAGAGTTCCAAATTTTCTATGTAAAAGTGGGAAAACTTTAGAGTTTTATTGACTTTTTTGCAGATGGACAAAAGGGTAATCCGAGGCATTTATTGTATGAATTCAAGCTGGGCACTACAGCTGAGGAGGCGGACGAGAAGATCAACGCCGCATTCGGTCAAGGATGCTCCACAATTCGGACGGCGTATCGTTGGTATCAGAAGTTCCGGAATGGAGATGAGAGCTTGGAAGAACATGAAGGTCGTGGGAGGCATAGTGATGTTGATGAGGACAAGCTGAGAGATGTGGTAGAGGAGGATCCACGCAAAGGTACCAGGGAGATAGCGAAGGTTCTTGGCGTCAGTCACAACACAGCTGCCCGGCATCTGAAGGAAATTGGGAAGACCAAAAAGCTGGAAAGATGGGTGCCTCACGAGCTGTCTGAGGAGCAAAGAAACCGACGATATGAGATCTCGTCCGCACTGCTTCTACGGAACGAAACGGACCCATTCCTTGATCGCATCGTAACCTGTGACGAGAAATGGATAATGTACGACAACAGGCGACGATCGGCACAGTGGGTGGACAGCGATGAGAGCCCCAAGGTTTTTGCGAAGCCGGAATTGCACCAAAAAAAGTAATGGTGACAGTCTGGTGGTTTCGCTGGGAATTATTCACCACAGCTTCCTCCCTCCCGGTGAATCCGTCACGGCAGAGAAGTACTGCATTGAAATTGAAGAAATGATGAAAAAGTTGAAGGATATCCGGCCGGCCTTGGTGAACCGAAGGCGAGTTCTCCTTCTGCACGACAATGCTCGCCCCCATATAGCACGAATGACGAGGCAGAAATTGAATGAGCTGAGCATTGAAACTCTACCACATCCTCCGTTCTCTCCCGACCTCTCCCCAGCAGACTACCATTTCTTCAAGCATCTTGGCGACTTCTTGGTAGGGAAAATATTCAAATACCAACAGGATGCCGAAAGTGCCTTCGAAGATTTCGTCAATTCCAGAACTTCTGATTTTTATGCTACTGGGATGAAAAAGCTTGTCTCACGTTGGCAAAGATGTGTAGAATCAGAAGGTTTTTATTTCGATTAATAAACTTGCCTACAAGCCTAGATATTAACTATTTAAATTTACAGTGGTTCAGTGCCATTTATTTCGTTACAACCTAATAGATCGTCATGTCAAGGACAAAAAGTTCAGCATCCAAGAGGATGTCGAAAACGACTTATTATGTTTTATTAATTCTCATAGTTCTAAATTTTACAGGGATAGAATGCCTAAGCAATTATCGCATTGAGAAAGATGTATTATTGCAGCAGTGCCTATTTTGATTAATAAAATTGCCTACAAGCAAAGTTGTGATCTGTCAGAATTTTCAGTCAAAATCTGCCATTTCATATGCAACGACCTAATAAATGCACCTCTTGCTAATCAGGGTTCTTAACATGCGATCAATTTAGCCACTTGCTGGATACGTGGCCATAATCTTCGCTTCCATGCAATTCACCTATGAATTCATAGTCGTAGCAGCCATGGTAGCTATCTTCGTGCACTGGTACGGTGAGTTCAAGACACCCATAGAGTCCATCGTTCAAGGAACCCAAACGAGGCGCTTTGCATAATGGATGGCCGCTTCAGGTCCTCACGAGCACCTGGTGGATCTCTGCGAACACTATCCAGAAGATGCAGCGGAAATAATTTCATTAAGGCCGTCAAACCCAATCTTCTTCGCCATCTACGATGTGATACCGTTTATATGCATTGTAAGAATCATATTAGATTGCATTACTGTTAAGTGTGGGGCGCGTAAGTGGGGCGCGTGTAGCGCAGTCGGAGGAGGCGCGACTGTCGCGTGCACCCGATACCAGGCTCCTGGTTCGGATTTCCCGCCCAGGCCAACCAAGCCTTCCATTCCTCCGGGGTCGGTGAATTGGTACCAGACTTGTCTGGGAAGGATAAAGCGCTGACTTGTTCATCGGCTAGCCACCGCAAGTCATTGTATGGCCAAATACGCATTCATGTCGCCTCCACGACATCACGTAGAAGTAGAATGCGCTGGCGCATCCCAGAGGGGATTGACTAACGCCGTCCTTTATCCTTATCCTAATGTTAAGTGCCGCAGCAAAATCTACAGCACTCATAATTATCTATATTAGGTTGCTGCACACGTTTTCCCATATTCACGGCCAAAATTTTTCAACTTTTTCAAAATTCATTTTCACGCGAAACTGGACACTTCAAATCGAACTGAACACCATCCTCTATGCAAGTTTGTCGTTATTTAAATCGAGCACATCATATTCCAAATCAAAGTGAGCGTTTTCGAAATTAAACTAAAGACCCTTCGAAGTGATTCGAATAACTTTTTGTTCAAGAAAAATTATTTAATTATCACCTATGACTTTGAAATTTTCAATTCTACTGCGGCAATAAGTGAGCACAATGCTTGGAACGTTATAATTTTGTTGTTTCTCCAAAAAAAAAAAACGGTTTAGCGTTTGATTAAAAGTGCAGTCAGGTTGCAAATTTTCAGTTCCAAAAAAGAGATTGCGCCACACATCTGGACGTTGCGATTTTTACTTGAGTTGGTGCGAGCAGAAGAGTTCTGTCTGCGAAGAGTTGCACACTTGTCAAGCGCACAACAGAAATGATTGTAGAAAATGCTTATATCGTCAGTTCACTGCTTCGAATAAGTAACAGTTCCGATACCAATCAAGCTAACATCGCAGCAAGCTACATCAGTGCATGGCACGTTCTCCCCTTTTAACATGCTATAGACCTGCTGCCTTCCAGTACTCTCGAACAAGTTTTGAACCACTTTCTTTTATGAAAATGTACGTTATATAGCACTTCAAAGAGCGTTCACATATTGGGGTAGCTCAATGTTTTTAGTTTCAAAAATCGTTATGCAAAGTTTTCACTGGGCAAAACTATCTTAACGTTCATCGTAGAGGCTCTAATGCAAGCGAAGGCAGCTCGTTCTAACTCGAAAGGTGCGCAGGTTGATTTGAAATCGTCGAGCATAGCTAGAATGTGTCCAATTTGATTTGAAAACGGCATATTTTACTCACTTTACTTTGATACTTTGATGGTCCTTTTGTCGGCTGGAGGTCTTCTCAGCGGGGACCACAACTCTTCCAGACCGCTCGATCTCTGGCTGCTTGCATCCAGAGATCGAGCGGATCGGAGATCCATGCATTTGATATCACCACACGTAAACAACGACAACAGCGAGCCATTAGAAATGGGTGCCATGGAGTCAGCCATTGCTCGTCATGTGAGGCTTCGTCGATCTTGCAATGTGTGATCTAGCGTTGCCTTATTGAAGGTGCACACCCCGCTTTCGACTTCAATGTGGATTTTTAACATTTTTAGCCATTAACCCTAACAAGACAAAAGTCCGTGCCCTCATATAGTAGCCCCTTACAAGGAAGGGTTCCCAAATATATTAGGTTGTCCCATAAGTCCCCACCGTTTTTTTCAACGATTCACTGCAGATTTCGCCGGCGGTCTCTTGCATAGCGCTGCATAGCTTTCGGAAGAGAATGATTTGCTCTATCAAAAAATGTATTGAATTTCTTTTTTCATCCTGAATTTTGGCAATTTTTAGGTCGTTGAGGTGAAGAGTGAAAAAGTGAAAAAGTAGCCGTTTGCGGACTTGTCCTCTCCGCTTAGGTTTGTAATTTTTTTGCGCAGTTTTTTTATAGCACTTGGAAGACAATGTTCTGTACTACAAGAATATGTGTTGGTCTTGTTTTCGTTACTCTTTATTTTTTCGTTATTTTCGTTACTTGCCCTTTATTGATTTTCAGGCCATCAAATTGGGAGCTCCGACTTTCCCGTCGGTATTTTTACCAAAACTACGGTTCTGTGGTTGAACGTTCTTGCATGGTTTATATGTCGTTTGGAAGAGGATGTCTTGCTCGGTAAGAATTTGTGTCGCGTTTATTGGCTCACGCTGATTTCTGTCGAATATCAACAAGTGAAGAAGGAGAAATAGTTGTTGGTGAAGACGATTTTTCTCTTTTTGGCATCTTGTTGATATCCAATAGAAATCAATAAACGCGACACATATTCTTATAGAGTAAGACATTCTCTTTCGAATGACATATAACACCAACCCAAAAAGTCCAACCACAGAGCAGGAGCTGTCGGCAAAAATAACCATCCTCCTTCGGACGTCCCAATTTGATGGCCTAAAAATCAATAAAGGACAAATGAGCAAATAGCACTAACACATATTCTTGTAGTACAGAACTTTGTCTTCCAAATGCTATAAAAAACTGCGCAAAAAATTACAAGCCTAGGCGGAGAGAACAAGTGCACAAATGGGTACTTTTTCTCTTTCCCACTTTTCACTTCAACGACCTAAAAATTGACAAAATTCAGGATGAAAAAAGAAATGCAATACAGCTGATAGACCAAATCATTCTCGTTCGAAAGCTATGCAGCGCTATGCAAGAGACCGCCGGCGAGATCTGCAGTGAATCGTTGAACAAAACGGCGAAGACTTATGGGACAACCTAATACTTTTGCGATGCTGTTTCGATAGGATGTGGAGCCGTGTGAGCGGAGTTCAGAATTACAGTTTTGCTAAACGCTTTTTTGAGACCTGAAAAAGAGGCGTGAAAACGTGTGCGCAACAATCATCAACCCTTAAGGTACCCAACGAGATGTGTCTCGGTGGAACAGTCGGTAGGAGCAAACTGGCCGGCTTTTGAGTTCGAATCCGCGAACTGCCAATATTCTTGCACATATAGTTGTTGTTATTACGCTGTCTCATGATCACAGGACTAAATATGAGACCACCAATGCTTGCAACAAAGCAAAGCTGTCTATACGCTCGAGCACGCTTCGCTGCCTTTGCTGTGGCAGCAATGATAAAGGATATCAGAGGCAGCAGATCGATGACATCCTTCATCATTGCTGCCGCAGCAAAGGCAGCGAAGTGTGCTCGAGCCTTATCTGCGCCTTCATATGTGTTAGCTTTCCAACCACCACCATATCATACCATGTCACAAATAGTAACGTAATTACACACAAATACGCGCGTCTTAAGGCTCGAGCACACTTCGCTGCCTTTGCTGCGGCAGCAATGATAAAGGATATCATCGAGCTGCTGCCTCTGATATCCTTGCAGCAAAGGCCTCTGATATCATTGCAGCAAAGGCAGCGAAGTGTGCTCGAGCCTTTAAGGTTGAATATTATGAACCCAGGTCATATCTGTACGTAATTGTGCTTGTATTTTACTTGTTTCTAGTTTTGTACCATAGCTGTTGACTTAAAGGTAAGAGCAACAGGGCCTTTTATGTATTTCCGGAGAAATAATATGGCTCAGATACGCAGCGTTGAAAAACTAGCACATATGAAGGCGCAAATACACAACCTTGTTTTGTTGCAAGCATTAATGGTCTCAAATTGACTCCTGCGATCATGAAAAGCGTAACAACAAACTAATACGTGCAGATATCGGCTGTACGCAGACTCGAACTGAAAAGCCGGCCGGTTTGCTCCTATGGAGCGGTACTCCTATCAACTGCTTCATCGAGGCACATCTCGTGCGGTGCTGGGTTGATGATTGTTGCGCACACGTTTTCACGCCTCTTTTTCAGGCCTTCGAGAAAGCGTTCAGCAAAAACTAACTAATTCCGAACTCCGCTAACAAAACAGCATCGCAAAAGCTCACCTAGAGTTGGGAAGCTTTCCTTGTGAGGCGTACGACCTAAGCGCTCCTCCAAAAAGCTAGTATCCCCCTTTCTAGACCGCCACGGCATACGTAGACGTTGGAGCAGGGTCCCACCTTTTACCATGGGTGATTAATTCGGCGAAGCAGTCCTGCATAGGTTAAGAACGATTCGGAAAAGTGCTATGCGGCGTGACCAATCCATGTCGCGCTGAGTCAATATAACTCCACGAGTGGTACTTGACTGACGAACGACTTCCTAATTGTTGTGGGCCGTACAAACTGCAATCGCATTCGTGTTCTTTCAATCTCGGACGTTCAACGCAGAAAACGATCGATAACATCAATCATTATCTAATCGAACACTTGGACCAGACGAGGCACTTGCCAAATTTTCGCCAGCACCGAATGATTTCAATTCAGTGGCAAACCCGTGTTACATCTTAGGCCTATGTTATACTCCCGCGGGAGCATCCGCGGGACGTTCGCGGACGGAAGGTGCACCGCGGACGGTCGTCGTCGTCCCGGGGCGGCTAGCCTCGCATTGGAGCGGGACGACAGCAGTCCGCGGTGCAGTGCACGGTATAAAGGCCCCCACAGACTTCTGCGGCGTTGCCGCTGCCCTATCCTTCATCATAGGGCAGGAACGCAGAGCTCGCCGCCAGCGGCGAGCCGCTGGGGTGGCACCGTCAAAAATGATTTGAATCATATGAGACGGCTCCGCTCCAGCGGCGCCGGGAGTCTGTCTGCGCTCTGCCCTTTCGCGGCGGGAATCCAGAGCGGAAACGGGCGCGTAAGCAGTTGGTCCCGACTAGAAAGACTACAGTACCTCGCCGTCGCCGCTGGCCGGCAGCCGCTGTTGAGCGGCGTGACTCATCGATTTCGCCGCCCGCCGCTGGCCGCAGAAGTCTGCGGGGGCCTTAGCAGCCCCCTCGTCGTCTGTCGGCGATGACACGCGGACGGCGGGCGTGGCGGGGCGCGACGATTGGCCACCTCAGGGATCCCGGCGCAATTCCCACCCGTCTGCGGATGCTCCTGCGGGAGTATAACAGGGATGAGCGGATAATGAAATTTTGAAAACCGGATAACGGATAGCGGATAATTTTGCCCGAAAATGGCCGGATAACGAACAAACAACAAAAATTAAAACTCGTTTTAAACTGCGTTAATTTCAACAACAGATCGGGACTTATAGCACTTAATGTTTTTAATATGTTATATGTGTTATGTGTTGTGTTACTATATGTTTTTAATCGTTTTGCAGTCGCCGCATTAACGACGCTCTACGGTGTTTTCTGCCCATCCGTAGGAAGACAAACGCACAGCAACATACCCGCCTTTCACTTGTTTCCAAGGGGTCGATTAGATTGTCTTATTTATCGCCCTTACTCTGCGCTTAACTCGTTTTTCAATTAGAGCAGTTGAAAAATAGAACAGTCCTTGGGAGAGCAATTCTTCCGATGTCTCTGAAGACAGGAGACATCCAGCCAAACAAACTTCACATAACGATCTTGTCCTACACATGCTATGAACCGTTACTGTTGTCGCTGCTCGATAGCATCCCAAGGTACTTCAACGTAGAATTGTCTGGAATGGATAAAATACTAACTTTTGGTTAGTAACTGCGGGCAATTGTGTACGGTAAACACACACTCAAAGAGTTATGACAACCAGAGCTTCTGGATCTGAGAAAGAATATCCGACCCATCCCTACTGGAGCAGAGAAAGAATATCGGACCCAGCCCCAAAACGGAGGTGTTTCTTATGTATCTTTCACAAAAAAAAAACTCACAAATCAAAACAAATCTACATGTCTTCACACGATGATAAGTTTGTTTAGTAGCTTATTGCTCCCCTAAAATTGTCAATGGAGAAGTTGCTTACTCTATGTATTTGGATTAGTCCTATTTCTTTTGCAAGTATTCACTGCTGTGCTGCAGTATTTACGATAGTTCACGACAGCATGTGGCTAAAAAGGTACCATTATCACCTGCAATCAAATCGAACTTACGGCAATCGGGTATCCACAATTGATACGATGGAAAGATCGGCGGTAAAAAATCTTTCCAGGATGAGGCTCTCCACTTTTGACGATTGCTGGTAGCAGTTTGTGCGCCTTCTTGATCAGCACATGACTTGAGATGAATTGACAATGCTGCACTACGTAGGCCTCATATAAGTATGGTACAGGCTTAGCGGGCCTTCTGGAAGGCTGGAAGTTAGACATCTTTAAAACTATGGAGCCAGTTCTCACGTGAGGAAATTTCAATTAGCCCTTCTAGATTTGAATACTTTTGTTGTTTCTGACGACCACTCCTATGATCGTGAAGGACCCTCTACATAGTCCACCCATCACCACCAGGGGTGCACATTTAACGGTTAACGATTTAACGAATTTAACGAATTAACGGCATTTTTCGGTAAAATCTGGCTTAACGATTTAACGGGAATTTTTAGAAATTTAACGGATTTTTTAACGGACGTTTTTCTCAGTGAGTTTATCACCTCTCATCCCCCCGATTAGGACTGCTCTTGAAGAAACTATTGTTGTCAGCAAGAATATTTTAATATTTTCATGAATTTGTTTGGCTTTTTGGAAATAATGCGTTTTGGGGCACGTGTAGAGCAGTCGAAGGAGATGCTCGCGTGCACCCGATACCAGTTTCCCGCTCAGGCCACCAAACCCTCCATCCCTCCAGTGTCGGAGAATTGATACCAGAGTTGTCTGGGAAGGAAAGGGCGCTGACTTCTTCATCGGCTGGCTACCGCAAGTCATTTTACGGCCCAATACGTAATCAAATCGCCTTCAGGATATCCCTTAGAAGTAGAATGCGTGGCGCATCCAAAAAGGGATTGAGTAACGCCGTCCTTTATCCTTATCCTTCAATGCATTTTGGAGCTAGAAATTTCTTCGCCGAGCCAGCAAGCACGTCAACGAGTCCACTAAGTACTGATCTAACCCCTCATAAGATATGAGCCAGCAAGCACGTCAACGAGTCCACTAAGTACTGATCTAACCTCTCATAAGATATGCCTCTCCTCACCTGGCGTGGTTTGTCCCAGAATACGTTTGCCAGCCACCTGGAACAGTGGAGACGGAGACAATGTTTTCGGCTGCTGGACGTATCTAAAGATTTTAGAAAAATGCTAATAACAAAAATTAGAAAAACTATTTATCGCGAACGTTAACACGTTGATGACGTGTCACACCTTTTCGGCAGTGTGGGACGGTGTGACACGATGCCGCATCATGGTCCCGACGTTGCAAAAAAATGGATTAGTCCCACACACCAAGCACTTGAAAATCATGTGTTTGACAACGCGTTAACATGCCACGGATGGGCTTTTAATTGTATTTTTTATTAACTCTTTCTGCACTATGGGCGCGTGTAGCGCAGTTGGAGGAGGCGCGACTGTCGCGTGCACCCGATACCAGGTTCTTGGTTCGGATTTCCCGCCCAGGCCAACCAAGCCTTTCATCCCTCCGGGGTCGGTGAATTGGTACCAGACTTGTCTGGGAAGGATAGAGCACTGACTTGTTCATCGGCTGGCCACCGCAAGTCATTGTATGGCCAAATACGCATTCATGTCGCCTCCACGACATCCCGTAGAAGTAGAATGCGCTGGCGCATCCCAGAAGGGATTGAGTAACGCCGTCCTTTATCCTTATCCTTTCTGCACTAGCGGGCTGGTGCCCGCATCGAGATTGTATATGCTCGTAGAACAGTCACACAGAACAGTTTCGCAAAGAACTAGGAAAGGAGGGAAGGGGGAATCCGGGTTGTGCCTGATGACACATTTTAAGATGCCCTATCGGTGGTTATCATCAATGATAAATCCATAGCTGTTTTACTCCACAACTGTGGGTAATTTTTTGCTGAGAGCTCTATTTTTTATGTTTGTTGATGTTCAATTGATTAATTTACATTGTAGTATTGCACTCCATTCCTTGAAGTTTAGCTGTTGATCTTTTGAAGTTGAAACGTAGAAGGTTTTCCTCGATTTTTTTCACTTGAAATAATGATTTGCAGCTAATGGCGTTTTTTAACGAAATTTAACGATTTACCGGAAATTTAACGAAAATTTTCCGTTAAAAAATTTCGTTAAAAAGAATTTAACGCACAGAATTTTGTGTGCACCCCTGATCACCACGTCCAAAGCTAAGATTCAGCTAATTTGTTGTTCGTTATCCGGCGAAAAATCGCCGGATAACGAACAACAAAACGGATAGGCCAAAATCTCCCGGAAACCGGATAGCGGATAACGGTTAATCCGCTTATCCCTGGAGTATAACATAGGCCTTGCGGACTTTGAGAAAAAAACACTAGAAGATCTACCAATTATTGTGCAACAATGGGAAGTTCGACAGCTGAAAAAAAAAGAAAATAAAACTGTTGAACAGGATTGTGTCCGGCAATATCGCGAAGGGGTGAAACAGCGTATGACTACTAAACCGAAAATCTCCATCGGTTCGTTTTCAGGGTTTCGCCGCCATAGGGGCACTGTATAGTATCGGTGAGACCGTTACAAGACAGGTATGTGTTTGAACCTTACTGCTGTACATCTATTTTGCAATGCTTATTTTCGTATGTGTTCTATTTATTCACCCCTTTTGGCCTAGAGCGTTATCTAATATTATGCTGGATTTCGGTCTATATAGTTTGCGATTAAGGCATAAGGTATACTTCCGCAGAACTGTCACCGGCACGTCGCGGAGGGGTATACTATAGGGCCGGAGGGGTATACTATAGGGCCTGTCCATACTTCGCGACAAGGACGACTCGTCGCCCGTGCAAGACATTCATATCGATCGAAACCGAGCGCGCACCGCGGAACAGTGTTCATACTCGAGCGACGGCGCTGTCGTTTCAGTCGCTCTTGTCGCTCTAGTCACTCCAGTCGCTGCTGTCGCCTGTTCGTAGTTCCGCGCGGTGCGCACGCCGCGCTCTCGTCGCTCTTGTCGCGGCTGTCGCGAACTATGAACAAGCCCATAGGCCTTATTTAACAGCAGTGGCGCTGCCGCAAAGCCAGTCGCACCGCGCAGCGGCGGGAGTATGGAAAGATCGCTACCGATAAGTTTCGTGCATTTTACGCTTCCTCTCTGCAAGCAGCGATTATACCAATACAACTTAACGAAACTGAAGAAACTTTTGTGAGAACGAGCAAACGTGTTCGGATGATTGCCAACAGAAGCTTTGCTATTTCAAACCACATGCGGTCACATACGGTCAAACAGGTGGCAGTAGTGTCTTCATGATTCCTGGGGCCGGATTCATCAAAGTTACTGCAGTAACTTTAACGGAGAATTGTAAGCAAAAGCTCAGATAACGCGGCTTATCAAGCGATATGGTGAGCGATAAGCCACGTTTTCTGAGCTTTTCGCTTACAATTCTCCGTTAAAGTTACTGCAGTAACTTTGATGAATCCGGCCCCTGGGGTAGAGAAAGTGATATGTATTGGGCTGTCGCAAAATTAATCCCTGTTTCGAGGTGAGAAAAAAAATTTTAACCCTAAATTATTCCGTCTCAGGGAAAGCCACTCATACCGTTCGATAGGTTTTTTGCCGCTCTTTCATAAAACATATGTGGATTTCGCTCTAGTTCCTCTAGCCCCCTTTTCCAGAGCTAGGTAAAATAATGAGCCGACTTGACCATCGAGTCATCATGCTTCACGAATTTAAATTGGGACAATCTGCGGCAGAGGTATCCCGTAACCTTAGCAGCGCTTTTGAGACGTACTGTCCTTGCGAATGAACGGTGAGGCTCTGCTTCGAAAAATTCGCTTCTGGCAACTTTGATCTCGAAGGAAAACCGGGTCTCCGGCGGAAGACGTCGCTTGACGACAATGTTTTGGGAAGAGCCTTAGAAGCAAATGCGGAAACGAATACACGAAGGTTCGCAGAGGACCTTGGCGTAGATCATGCTACGGTAGCAAGACATTTGTCGAGAATCGGCGACGTGAAGAAGATGTCGAAGTGGGTGCGTCATGAGCTGACCGAAGAGCAGCGTCTGGCACGTTTCGACCCTTGCTCCAACCTGCCAGTTCGCTTTAAAAATGAGCATTTTGTAAGCCGTACGATAACAGGAGGCGGGGATTTGTCGGGGTAGATAAGAATGCTCCTCCAACATTCCTTCCTAAGCCCAACCTTCACCTTAAAAAGTTATGCTTACTCTACTCTGTGGCGCTGTTGTGAAGGTGTAACTCATTACCGCTTTTTGCAACCGGGAATCGGATTCATCAACGACTTACAGCAATTTAACAAGGAAAATACGGTCAAAATCCCTGATAACGGGACGAAGTGTTTCACCATATCGCTTGATAAGCTGCGCTATCAGGGATTTCCGCTGTAAATTCTTTGTTAAAGTTACGTAAGTTGTTGATGAATCCGACCACTGGTCAGGCGGTCACGGCAGTTTTGTTGCTGTGATTTAGACCAAATGTATGAGAAGTCGCAAAAATTGGTAAACAGAGGAGGGCCGCTCCTGTTGTAGGACAACGCGAGTCCACATACCTCACAAATCACTCGGCGAAAATCGACTCATTTAGGTATCGAATTCTTGTCACCATATTCTCCCGACCTTTCACCCACTGACTATCACTTTTCCCGAGCTCTTGTTTCTCATTTGCGTCAGAAACAATTCACTAATTTGGCCGATGTTGGATGTGCCCTCCTTCATTTCGTTAATTCCTGTGATCTCAGTTTTTATAGCAAAGGATTAGATTCATTACCTATTCGTTGGCAAAAATGGATAGATTCTGTTGGTTTATCTTCGCTTAACAAAGTTATAGTTATAGAATGCTTAACAAAGCTGAGTTATAGCAGTTTAAAGTTGTAAAGCACGTCCGTTTCCGCGATTAATTTTGCGACGGTGGAATAGGTGTGATCAAGATCACCGATTTCACCCAAATTTCGCGTATAGGATAATTTGTGGTGCTGTTCACGATTCCGGCATGCGTATTTGAGACTTAGGCTAATTACGGTAGGCTACAGTAAGCAGGCTACAGTAAGCATAGGTGAGTAAGTCTGGAAATGCTAACGAGTCAAAGGTTTTCAAGAGCATTTGGCAATTTTAACCTATACAGCTATCCACCTATCTACCACTCGCAGAGTGTAGAGCGTCGCAAGAACTTTCCAGCAGCGCTTCTTTCATCGTAACCTTTCTTCCAGAGCAGCCTCTTTATCCCTTTCGTTGGAATGGCCATTCCTCCGGCGATATTTCTACTGTGGTTCTTCTTGAATTTGTGCAGAAATACGCAGTCTGTGGAAGTGAGAGTGTTCCTGCGTCTAATTTACTGATTGTCGCCGCAGCAGCAAACGAGGACATTGTTATTCCAGGCGTCATACTTCGTCTCGGTCACACCCGAGCATCCATCTTACCAACGAATTCGACACGTTGGACCGACCGCACCGGATCCGATAAGTGAGAACATAAGCGAACTCACAGTGCGCGTCTACTGCGCAAGAAGGGCCGAATTGTCAAATTTTAATTCAGTGACGGCCTTGAAATGGGTTTCAGAAGCAGATTTAGCACCACAGATAATCCCTTCCCGTCGGCGAGCACAAAATCTGACCCGAGACGTTCTTTAGAGCCACAACATGCTCCCTACGGAGGGTTTATCATGGGGATCCCACCGTGAAAACAAAGACTAATGTACCACGAAATTGTTAGGTGGAACGTCATTCGCCTGACGTTTTGACCGTCTTGTCGCTTTCAGAGGTTTAAAAATGGTTCGAGGCTCTTGGACTCCAAAGGTTTTTAGACCTCTGAAGACGACGAGACGGTCAACGTCAGGCCAATAAAGTTCCACCTAACAATCTCGTGGCACAGCTGTTTTATAAACATTGTTAGCACCAATGCCGAGGTTCCAAGATGAGAGGACATGGCTCTTCCACCATTTACTCGTCAAGTGCTTCGTGATCCTTACTTTGTTAGTAGTTTAAATTCCAATTACAAGATTTGAACCAGTACTGAACGCGTGGTGAACCGAAAACGCGAACCCCTCCATCTCTCCGTGGTCGGTGAATGGTACCAAAACGTGCTTGGGAAAATTTACACACTGACTTGCCCATCGACTACCAACCGTAAGTCATTATATAGACATTAATATACGCATTCAAATGTTCGTCATGGTATTCCGCAGAAGCAGAATGCCAGATGCATCCCGAATGGGGACTGATCAAGGTCGGGCCTTGTAGGGTAAAAAGACAAAGAACGGCATTAATTAGTCCTTCTTCGGGATTCGCTACGCATTCAACTTCTACAGGATATTGTGGAGGTCTATTCTATGACGATCGATGGACTCATGTCAAATTGGACACTATCCGCGTCACGTTTGACACTCTTCTAAACAAGCTTGATGCTTCTGAAATTAAAGTGGACGTCCTTCAAGTCTAAATGAGCTTCTTCCAGGTTGAACTACACAGACTCTCCAAGATGAGTAGAATAATGTTTTGTTCAATGAAAATTTGGTACAACTTTCTTTGTAATTTTTTAGTGGAGTCGCCCGATTAAGTGTAGTAATTTTATACAAATTAAGGATCTATCCTAGTCCGGGGGGGGGGGGGCACGTAACTAAAAAGTACTATATTGTGACAAATTCACTCAAGACTTACAGAGCGGCTCCTACAGAACAACACAGGACCTAAGCAAGAAGAAGTCACAAAGAAAAAACGAAAAAATTGCATTTGTTATGGTTGTAAGAAGGCAAAGTTGTGTGCCCTCCTCACCATGTTAGATCCTGGTTATAACATGTAAAGCGGCGGTCAGCACGCGGCATGCGGCTTCATGCGGCCTCCCTACCATGTTAGATCCTGGTTGTAACATGTCAAGCGGCGGTCAGCACGCGGAAGACTCTATTCCGTCGCTCTTTGCTCGCCGAGACGGTTGTAAATCGCGGCGATTTTCTAGTTTTATTTGTTCGTTGGTTTTTGGTTTCTTTTAGGTTAGGTTTCATTTTTTAGTAGCCGCCCGGTAAGTATTAATTCATTTTGTTGCATAGTTTTTAGTTGTGTGCCCCCCCCCCGGACTAGGATAGATCCCAAATTAAATTTTTTAGAGAAAAAATAATAAATTGACATTCGTTTTAAAGCGCAGCAAGTCAGCAATCGTTCAGTCCACTAAAGGAAGAGATCGCGCCACACACTGAGATAGCTCGTCGCGATTTTTATTTGATTGATAGTGTAAGTGCTGCTCACATGAAGCTACAGAGTGAGGATAGCGTGTGCTCTTTACAGTTGTTTTTGTTGTATCGTTTGCAAGTGTGGAGCTCCATGTCATCAAAAATTTTGATAAAAATCGAATAAAAAACGCGACGTGTTGGATGAGGGCATGGCGCTTTTAGCACTAAAAAATGGACGCCTTCCTGCTCCTTAATAGAATCAGGTATAAATCTAAGCGTAAAATTATTTAAAATTATTAGATTTAAAATAATTAAGTTACAAAACAAGCTTTAAACCATTATTTTCCTTAGTGAGAAAAAAATCTATAAAATCTCAAACATTGTGATCGCTTATAGGAGCGAGCTACTAAAATCTCATTGAATAAAAAAATTTATCAATTCTTTTTCTTCAAACCTCAAACGGCTGGCATCGAGGTTATGAACTATTATAACAATGTCTTCTTGCGATTGAGACTCTAGCACAGGTGGGATTCGAACCCACACCTCCCGCCGACTGATTAGAAATGCTGGAAGGAGCTTGTTTCGAATCGAAAGATGCCCGGTTGATTTCAAAAGTGTATCTTGTTCAGAAGAGTGTCAATTTTGACTTGAGAATTGCTTACATTATAAGATTGAAGCGAGTTATGCGCACATGTAGCGCAGTCGGAAGAGGTGCCGGCTGTCACGTGGACCGGATACCAGCTTCCGAATTTCCCGCCTAGGCCAACCATGCCTTCCACCTCTTCGGGATCGGTGGATTGGTACCAGACTTGTCTGGGAGGAATAAAGCGCCAACTTGTTAGCCGACTGGTCACTGCTATTCATTGTATGGCCAAATACGCATTCAAATCGTCTCCACGACATCCCGTAGAAGTAGAATGCATGGCGCATCCCAAGCATTGGTTAATTAATATGAGCGATCACCTTTTATCCTTTAACAACATTGAAAGGGCTCTCCTGCCTTTAGCATTCGTGGATTAACTGTGACGCTAAACCTGAAGGTGAGAAATCTTTATGGGATAAATTGCTTTGATGTGAGAGTTCAAGAATTCGGTTCTTCTGATGCGCACTTTAGTCTAATCACTACTGTTCTGATCTACAAAAATAATTCGCCGCTCAGACTCGTTACTTTCCAGGCTACGAAGTGTACCCATGTATACAGCGACAAGCCGATGCAAAGCAAGGAGCGGGTGCGAAGCTGATCGCGTTAACCGACACCTCGGTTCTGCGGGCCAAAGCCGAAGAGCAGCAGGAGAAGACGGCGATACTGGCCGTCGCACCGCCGACACCCATCCAGCAGTCCCTTCCGCAGACGCCGGCGGCGTTGTCCGCACCGCAGACGCCGGTCCTGCTGTCCACGCCACAGACCCCGCTGCAACAGTCGTCGTCGTCGCAGACGGGGCCCAGAAGGTCCAGCTCGAAGAAGCGCGACCAGCAGGACATGCCGATGACGCCGACGGTGATGTCCACCCCTCCGACTCCCGTCCAGCTGTCCACGCCACAAACACCGGTCCAGCTGTCCATGTCACGAACCGAAAAAGGCAGCAACAGCGCTGCGGTCGAAGCGGAGGCGAAAAGCGGACGGAAGGGTTCGGTGGAATGACGCTCGGCGTGTGAGGAATCGACGTTTGATGTTCAGAGCTCATATTCATTAGCCTTACTATAATATTTTCGCCATGTTATTTTGAGGCTAAACCCTTTTAATAAAAATTTTTAGTGGCCATATTCTAAGGCAATGCCAACGCAGCTTTAGACAATCTAAGCGTTCCATGTAATAAAAATCTGAGAATTTTGGTCGTTCATGAGAAATAAAGAATTAGTTTCTAAGTTATGAGCGTTTTGGACGATACACCGCCAAACCAAATTCTCGGAACTAGCTGTAAATATGGCCTACATGTAGAGAGGAGGGGGGGGGGTCGCAAAGTACCTACCAACACGTATCAAATGGTGTGCCGCAAACGGGAGGGGTACGGTCGGTTGCATAAATGGCAGTCCACTTCTCTCCGTATGCTAGCAAACTATTATACAGGGTGTCTCAAAAAAAGTATATGTCGGGTCACAGACTGTCGGTACACTCAGCTGTCGCGTCACACCCGCACCTCGTCTACGAAGACGAAGCCACGCCCGGCTTCGGCAGTCTCGACTACGGCTCGCCCTCGGCGGCTCGGCCCGGCCTCGTTAGGCCCCGTTTATACTTCGTCGCGGCGCGATGCGATGGCCACGCAATGAGGCCAAATTGATCGATCGCGTCGAACAATCAATATAGGCTCATGCACACTTCTGCGACAGCGCGGCACGGCCATGATGAAGGATAGGGCCGTGACGGTGCGCGACATAGCGACACGTGCCGCAGAGGGGGGCATGCACACTTTTGCAGCTATCGCCGGCGATGCCGCGCTGAGTGCCGCAGGCTGGAATGGTTCTAATCATTCCTATCGACGCGACATGCACTGGGACGTCGGTCCCGTTGCTTATAACGATGCTCTAACGCGACCGCGCCGCTACCGCCGGATTTCGCGGAGGTGGCCGTCGCTCCTCTTGCCGCGCCGCGGTGTCGCAGAAGTGTGCACGGTCCTTATGGCCACTATACGTGGCGTCGTGTCGCGCCGCGACGAAGTATAAACGGGGCCTTATTCCACTACTCGTCTCCCCTCCGCTACAGTACCCCAAATGCTTTACCATAATAAAGACATAACCCAGCTGTATGTAAGTACACAAGAAGGGAACTCCCTGCTCTCAGGATAGGCCCCTAGAACCTATAACTTGATATATACTAGTTCGCTTCAGAACGATAGTGGAGTTGACGTTATTTATTTTGATTTTGAGAAGGCGTTCGACGCCTCATAGCAAACTCATCAAAGAGCTATCACTAGTAGGTCTCCACCAAAAAATAGTCAAGTGGATTGAGTCATTTTTGGATCAGCGAGTGTTTAGAGTTAACTTCCAAGGACAACTTTCCACTACAAAATTTGCGAGCAGTGGTGTACCTCTGGGCTCTGTCCTCTCTCCAATTCTCTTTAACGTGTACACACGAGAAATTCCCTCGCTTGTTTACAATACTGGTGTAACTTGCCAGATGTTCGCTGACGACCTCAAAGTCTATAGCTGTGTCTCTGATCCTACTGCCGTGGAAAAAATTCAAGCAGCAATTTCAGAAATAGTTAAATGGGCCAAGTCCCATCAGCTACCTTTAGCTGGAAGTAAAATTAAAGTGCTGCATTTAGGTAAGAACAACAAAAAAGCTTCTTATTTCATAGAGGGTCAACGAATTGTGCAGGCTACAGGTAAGACAAATTGAGTAAGCGCATCCAGATTCCTCCAAGAATCGCGGCCTTCAAAAGGGTTTTGAGGAACCACGTTTAGCCATTGCTGACGGTTTTGCATCTTTCTCTCTTTTTTGTGGTCACAGTGTCGGGTGGAGTCGTCGATCGGCCAACCGTTATTAAACTGTTTTTAAACATAACTGATGATTTTTTTGTTCCAGTGTTTAAAGTTACGTTACTGTGTTCATTGGTTGCGATGGTGAGCTCTCTCACGTTGCTCGCTTTACATGTGTTGTATCACATGTCGGAATAAATAAATATACACAGTTTGAAAGGTGAAAACTTTGCTCACAGTAAAGGCACTGAAGAAGTTAAGAGCTCATACGAAAGCTTAAGATAATAGACATTTTCTGACATATGAGCGGTACGGAATGCGCAAGCATTTGACTGAAATCGTGCATTTTACACTCGACTGATTGTTTTTCGCTTGAAGTCTTGTTGTAATTTCTTCACAAAGTGGCCGTATTGGCTGACTTGTGCTTCTAAGGTTTACAACGTTTTTTCAAAGTTCCAAACGTCTGTCTTGCTATATCGGCCCGCACTGAAGTGATACGGTTTTTTGAAATTTTTGACCTACTCAGATGTCCGCAGGAAATTTGAAAACCACCACGGTGCTTCTCCGCCAGCCCCCTACAACCCTCAATAGGTCACTTTGAAAATTGTCCCGGGACGTTCATTGACCTTCCCTGTCAGCAACCAACAAATAGTCAATCAGAAAACAGCTCAATGTGAACATTCGACAAAAAAGCTCGTTAAGTATCTGTCGCATAACTCCATCCGGGGGAAATCTATGTCACCGACCAAGAGCAGCGATGAAATATCACGAGCTTACGAGTGCACAGCGGAATCTTCACTCAACATCTTGCCCCATGGTGCTGCAACATATGCCCCTAAACTTTTCGTACGCATTTGCAATTACCATAAAGTGTACGAAAACTTTATTATTATTTAAATGTTGAGTTTTTTCAGTTCACAATGCACGTACTCGATAGGCACGTAAATCCCCTTCGTCCTCACGGGTAATCAATTCTTTTGGTAGTATTCTGAAGCCATTTCAAGGACAATTCCCGACTTCTAGAACAGCATTCCTCTCACAACTGTATGACATGGGATGCAGGTTTTCAACTTAAAAGGTGACCAGCTTTCAGCACAAAACTGGTATTGAACACACATAATTCCCATTTCGTCTTCCGATCCAAAACAAGCGGAACATGGAACGGCACGAAAACGTCCCGAAAAGGTGCGAAATCGGAATTCGGAACAGGAAAACGGAAATTCCGCACATTCCTGATTACTCACATCAACCCGAGATCTGCTCAAGCTCTCTTGATTGCCTGCAGCAACAGCCGCAGGCTGTGCTAGCATCGCATCCGTTCCCTTCCTCTACATCCAACACAACGCGTGAAGACCTGCTGCAGCTGATTTATTCTTCGGCTGGCCACCGCAAGTCATTGTATGGCCAAATACGCATTCATGTCGCCTCCACGACATCCCCTAGAAGTAGAATGCGCTGGCGCATCCCAGAAGGGATTGAGTAACGCCGTCCTTTATAGTTTATCCTTTAAACTATCGGCTCTCTGAATCATCTGCAACAAAGGTAGGCGCTAGCTGTGCTAGCATCACTGCATCCCTTCCCTCCTCTAGATCTAACGTGTAAGGAACTACCGCATGACATGGATACGAAGTCAACCTGAAAAGTCGGCAGGCGGATACGAATCCGCTGATACGGTCGTGAGATCGAGGGGAGTATTTAAAGGCAACTTCGGGAAGACCGCTGTCCATTTCGCCATTCCGCCTTACACCACAGCCACTTGCTACGCGTTCTCAGAATGTCCTCGTCTCCATCGTTCGTCACACGTTCGTCGTTCCTTGAGCTACTCACAAGTGTTACGGTCTTTGCTTTCAGCTGGGACACCTGGGATGTGGACGAGCGATTTGTAAGGCAAATCATCGAAGTGAGTCCTGATTCACCGACAGCTGTCAAGCACCCTAACGTCCCCTCTTAAGGCAGCAAACCGTCGAGCCGGCAAGGTTGTGACCGACGAAGACAAGGCGCGGCGACTACGTCAAATGCGGAACGCCGAGAAAGTCAAGGAGCTCGCAATGACCATATCAAAGAAGAACAACTCAGTAGCTGAACGAGTGAGTGTGGTGAACTCCCACGAGACTAAACTCCTCGCAAGACTCACTCCCGAAAGGCAATAACATCCACAGGTTCGCTGTTATATACGTCATTCACAAGAAATGGAGGAAGACATACGAAAACTCACGCAGAACATCGCTGAAGTACGTGCTTGCTTCACTTTGATCAGAACGAGTACATGTAACGCTTCCTTTTAAGAGTTTTAGTAGTGTAGTAGTTTCAAGACCCGGTTACGAAGTCTGCAACATCACAGACTTCCACATCCGCAACCACGTGAACTTCACTAAAACGACCCTTCATCAGCTGCACTACCAACCTTCCATTAAGCTTGCCTAATGCTTATCAGCTATCAGACATAACGAGCACGACGCAAACATTTAGAGTACTACTGCAGAAAAAATCTGCGCAATGCTACTATGAGGGGGGCAGCCCACATTTGAACGAGTTTTTTTACCCGTTTGACCTAGGCCCCTCTCGCTGCAACCTGCCTTACACGTATGTACGCGTCAGTTTGCGTACAATGTGGGAATTCCACGTAACCATATCCGACTGCTACGTTTAAGTCGGTCGAAGCCCATGGGCTGCCCCCCCCCCCCCCGTGGTATCAATGCGCCAAAAGATCGAGATAGCCATTAGACCTAACCAGGCGCTGACGTGGCAAAGCGCCAGCGCCCGCTCACGTCATCCGAGCCGTTGTCATTGGAGCAAGTTTTCGTCGTCCAGTGGTAGTCGGCAGCTGGGTGAGAACCAGGCTAGGGAAGGGGCTCCAGAGTGCGTGCCACCAAAGCTGCTCGTGTGGAAGCTCACGGGGAGTCCGCTGCTAAGTTCTGCGCTCTTCGAGCGCAATGACAGGCTAGGGAAGGAATTCCAGGGTGTGTGCCACCAAAACTGCTCGTGTGGAAACTGCCTTCGTCGCTCACGGGGAGTCCACGGCTGCGTTCTGCGCTCTTCGAGCGCAGAGACAGGCTAAGGATGGGACTCCAGGGTGTGTGCGATCAAAGCTGCTCGTGCTAGAACTGCTCCCGTCTCCCAGGGCTCTCCTGTAGCGGCGGTGCAGGAGCCGGATCCGCCACCGACCGCTCAATGATCCTCCTGCATATCGACTGACCGTGGTGTCGGTGGATATCGAAAATGGCCACGTCGATATGACGCGGCCGCCACCGAGTGCATCAGCAGAATCTGGTTAAGTCTAAGTAAGAGCAGATCAAGAGTCAACTTCAACTAGGTAAAACCGCCAAATGTGAAAGAGACGCGTTGCTGCTACATGTCGAGCCGTTGATTCTCTAGTGGACACTATACATTGATCCGATCGAAAATCTTCTTTGGATGACTCGGATAACGGCGATTTTGCGGACCCCGGATTCTTGGATGATTCGAAACGAAACGAGTTATCCGAATCGGATGTCCGAAAATGATTCATTCGGATCCAATGTATAGTGAATACCAACAGTGGGTCTGCTCGCTCACCCTACCGAGCGTCAAAGTAACCTAGCAGATTCTCTTAGCTCCACGAAAAGCTCCTAGCGTAGCGTTCACGTCTCAAAGAAGCCTATAAGTGAGCGCTGGAGAACTTTGTTGACACGGGTATCCTTTCCTCATACAACCTACTAATCACGCACTAATTACAAGAAAACCAATTAGGAACGAGAGATGGACCCAACACAGCAAGAAATGTAAGAGACCAAACCCAATTCAAACTAAAGAACAATGCGTTATACTTCAACGATTTGAAAAGAACGCTCAATACACGGAAGGATACAACAAGCCATCGCTCGAGACTGCGTATCGCCAAAACGAAACAGTCGACGCGAATCCGTTATTTACATGCCTTAGGGAGACGCACTGTGCCCCGTCCTTGTTGCTTATATTCCCATTGAAAACCTATTCCTTCGGCGGAATCCACGCAACTACGGCTACGCTTTCACCTAGTTTCTGTCACCAAAGCGCACTCACTGACAAGCGCAACTACTTTTCGACGACTTGGGCAAGCAGCAGCAATCCCTATCCTTCAACGTCAACGAAGCTAGAATCTTCAGATGCCGGTGCAGTCCCAGTTGGGAGAGGCGGAGGGGGGTCAAGTATCTTGCTCCACCAAACCACCTCCAACCCTGACTCCGGCGGTCGATACCCCAGTGGTTACACTGCTTCATGGTAAAGGGGGCTCAGGCAATATCAATGGAGGGCATGGTGAGGCCAATTAAAGGAAAGTGATTCCCCGGCGGCGGTCGGTAGCTCAAAACGAGGATTGCGGCCAGCTCTTTTCACTTTTTCGAGAGCTGTGGGACATCGAGCAGCGCCAGAATGACCGCGAAGAATCCCGTTTAGGTCGGATTTACACCTATCTGTCGCGGAGCGCCGCGGCGTTATGAAAACTATCAATATCGATCATCTCCGCAGTCCAATCAATACGGCCAAATTTTATCGCGCCGTAGCGCACTGCGTTTGAAGTATAAATCCTTGCTTGGCATGGTCTGGATCATGAGGGGTGCGTCGGTAGAAGAAACACACATTCTTCACGTGCATACCGCCTTCCAACCACTGAGTACCATCGTCTTCAGACGACAGGGACGAGATTCCACCACATGGACAAAGAGCCCATCGAGGCTTACTGGGAGACAGTAATCTCGCCGAGATTTCACTGAAACCAGTGATAGCTAGGTCTCGTTTCAAATCCCTTCCTCAGTGGTGTGTGTCGCGCACGACACTCGCCGTCCTCTCAAACATGACTTCAAGGGTGTCGGTACAGTTCATAAGATACTAACAGTAAGCAGAATACGTTGTGTGTTTTGAAGGAGCTGACAAACACCCACCTTCATCCTAATCTTCGGATAGATACGCCCACCCCAACGAATTTCTGTCACAATGAACTCCAAGAGGCAATCACATATCAAATTTAATACTAAAAACAATACATAATTACATACCGTAAAGCAGAGCAATATGGACTGTTCATTCAGGAAATGGACCCAGTGAGACGAGCAGCTCTACAGGTGAAAACTCAAAAGTTAACGGAAGAATTCAACAAAAATCTCGCAAAACATCGGGCAATACTACATAGCGACTTGGTGGGTAAGAAATAACTAATATCCTTTCGGCACGAAACTGGAATGGAGTGTTTGCCACTACTACAATGGAGTCTGACATCCTCAATGCGTTTTCGGAAAGTAGGAATAGGTTCGTACAAAGACATTCGACTGCGATATCAAGCGAATACTGTGTTAATTAGAATCCATACCATTTTGACGTCGAATTTGACATTTTTCGTATGAGATTGGAACTCTACTAGGCAAACTTGACGTTTTTGAAATCAAGTTGAAAGCCTTCGAAATAAAAGTGTGCTTCCTCCATCTGGAAAAATTAGAAAAAAATTTTGTTTAAGGAAAATTTAGCATTATTTTCTCTGAAATTTTTAAATTCATCTGAACTTTTGAAAATTGAAAAATTCATACGAACCTTTCATCTAAACTTTTGAAAATTCATAAAAATTCATTTTATAAGAAATAGTGAATTATGCTTTGTTTCAAAGCGCAGGAAGGTAGCAATCATTTAGTGCATTGAGAGAAGAGCTCGCGGTATATGTCAAATACGCACTCATACAGTCCTCGTGATCTCCGTTACACGCAGCCTGAAGATGATTTAAAAACGCGGATCTATCCCAGTCGGGGGGTGGAGGCACATAACTAAAAATCACCCACCAATTGTTTAGCAGTTTACGAAGCGTCTTCTAGGGAACAGAATAGGACCCAAAAAAGCATACAAAGAAGCACACAAACAAATAAAAACAAACAAATAGCTGCGGTTGTAAAGATGTCCCGGCAGGCAAGGCGTATTCGAACATAGCTGATCGCCGCCTGACATCTTATAACCAGAACCTTTCATATTGAGAGGGACATATAAAGCCGCATACCCGCCGCCTGACATGGTATAGTCAGGATCCATCATGGAGAGGGGCGCATATAGCTTTACAACCGTAGTGAATACTTTGTTTTGTTGCAATTTTTTGTGAATTTTGTCATCCTGGGGCCTATTTTGTCCTCTAGAACCCGCTCCACGATTCCCAAGTCAATCTTTTGCATAATTTTCAGTTATGTGCCCCCCCCCCCCCGACTAGGATAGATCCAAAAACCGCTGACCTTTCCTCCTACATTCCATGTCCTAATCCGAGATTTTTCAGTGCACGTACTTTCCACTCTCCGAGATCGCTAGACTTGAAGACTGTATAGAAGAGCTGCGAAAGGTTGAGAAGGAATAAACGGAGAGAAACCATATATTAACAAGTCATCGGAGAGATATTTTTCCTTTTGATTCGTGTCATGATTGCAATAAAGAGTTTTGAGGGTTAGAACAACTCTATGGCATTGGCTACAAATAACTGCTGACAACAGCAGTAAAACCGTGACGTTTTTTTTTTCATAACGCGAAAAGTACATACAATAGAGCCTACTGTGGGTACTTATGAAGCAAAGGGCCCGTGCCCACACAATGCACCCTAGGATGTGATCCACCTACCATACCGGTGCTAAATTTGTCCACATCCTGAGGCCGGATTCATCAACGACATACGTAACTTTAAAGGGCTGGGCACACTCCTGCTGCTTGACGCAGCTCCAATGATGAAGAATAGGGCAAAGACGAAGAGTAGGTGTCTCTGCGTCAGGGGCGGCGGCGCGCTTATGGCACACTTCGCTTCAGCGTTGACGCCCAGCGTCAGCGCTGCAGGCGTCAGCTTCACGGAATGAGCTCTGTCATTCCGTGAAGCTGACGCTATCGCTCCTGAGCAAGAGATAAGATAAGTAAGATAGGAAAGCCCTTTCCTCAACCAAACCAGCCAACAGGTCAGCTAAGCGATGGTTGGCAGTGGTCCAATGCCGACACCAGAAAAAGAAAGAACGACCGCCCCTCACCGCAAACATGTCCTGAGCCTGAGGGCGACGCCCCGCCCCGTTTTTGACGCGCTAAAGCTGCTGCCGAGTGTGCCCAACCCTTAACGGAGACTTGTAAGCTGGTCAAGCAATATGGTGAGCGATAAGCCGTGTTAAAAACTCAGATAACGCGGCTTATCGCTCACCATATCGTTTGATAAGCTTATAATCCTCCGTTAAAGCTACGTAAGTCGTTGATGAATTCGGCCCCTGGAGTTCCTTACCTTGCTCAGTCTATGCTCTCCTTGGCGTTCGTGGAGGAGAACACAGAACCCAACCAAGAGCCTTCTTTTTTTCGCTCACTGGTCATTCGCTTCATAAGTAGCCTGCTGTGAACAATCGTCTCCAATTTCTAATAGTGACAATAACCTGTGGTAAGTTTTGCTCATACCTACTAACCAGGTGTATAACCACACTACAAGCTGAAAGTGTCGCTATAATCTGCACCACGCCTAGGCACCAAAAGCATGGCATCACCTCTTTTACAAGCATGTCGTGTTACCGGGCGACTTCTACCTCGCATTTACACAATTTCGGAGTGAAACTCAGCGCCTCCAAATTAAAGGATAAAATAAAAGGATAAAGGACGGTGTTATTCAATCCCTTTTGGGATGCGCCACGCATGCTACTTCTACAAGATATCGTGGAGGCGATTTGAATGCGTATTTGGCCCTACAGTGACTTGCGGTGGTCAGCCGATGAACAAGTCAGCGCTCTATCCTTCCCAGATAAATCTGGTGCCTTCAAATTACTATCCATAAAGTTTTCAGCTGCTTAGCGGTTTCAAAAATATTGAAGAATCTATTTGCGATTTCAGCTGATGCCATTCTCAATAACTCAATTTTGTTTGATTGATTTTACGATGGTTGCTTGTTGATGTTTCCTTTTTCCTTCCTTATAATGACGTTGTTCTTTTAGTTTTTCTTTTCTTTCTTAAGTACTTTATTGGCCTTAAGGGATAAGAGCTCTTTCGCTTTACTGATTAGATTTCAACTAGTTGTTTGACACACACTTAAGGCCCATTTATACCTCGCCGCCGAGCGAGGCGGTGCTACGTATGGTGACCATATTGATCGAGCGACACGATCAATCAATTTGGCCAATATACGTGGTCGCGCCGCGCTGTTGCAGCAGTGTGAAAGGGCCTCTACCGTGCGCCTATGAATTAATAAACAAAACAAATAAATCCGCGATTAAATTGACAGACCAGCCTCGTATGCGCCTAATCGCAAAGAGAGAAAGTGCTTTGTGGGGGCAAAGGACCCATATCGCGCCTGGCCAGTACATAGGCGTACGGACAGACAGAGTTATTGGATCTTAACGGCGATTTCAATCAATGAACAACTGTGGAATATACCGGGACCGGTGTATTCTGCATGTTGCTCGTTAAGAGCAGGGGCTGGCGGAACGTACCCCGCGGAGCTTGCTCCCGCGGATATGCCAGCGACGGCCCTCGGTCGTAAACCATATCCGACGGGGAGACGAGGAAGGAACCGTGACCACGCCCGTGGAAATGTCCATAAAAAGCCCTCCCCAGTAGACATTGGACGCTTTTTCCCCGCTCTTGACCTCACTCCCATTTCGGTCCAAGTAATTTATAAATTGTTGTTCTTGTTCTCTAATAACTCGTTGCTCATAAACATTCTTACTCATCCACGTTTTATTTTCTTGTGAGTACTGGATATCGGATCCGATATCAGTACAGTAATCGGAACGATTACAATTCGACGACACCTAGTGTCCGACTAGTGTCCGACTCAACAACTGGCTGAGCAACACCATCCTGACTCAGCGCGACATGGCTAGCAGATGGACGCCACTTCAGTTTGAGGCTCACTGTGGGTACTGCGTGTATCCGCTTCACCTCACATCGTAGTATTTGCGTGAACATCGATTTATAACAGCATCCCAAGCGCTTCAAGTACCAGGCTGTCCAATAATTCTTGTCCGAAAATTTAACCATTTTTAATTTTTTTCAACTTTATTGAAAAACAAGTCTAATCAACAATATAATCACCACCGTTATCCACAACTGTGGCCCATCGATTGGGCAGGTCGCCGATGCCCTTCGCCCAGAACTCCGGGGGCTTCGAAGAAGTCCGCGATGTCGGATTTGAGGTTGTCGTAGTTGGTGAATTTTCATCCAGCCAAATGGTGCTTCAGCTGGAGGAACAGGTGGTAGTCGGAGGGGCGAGGTCTGGGGAATACGGCGGATGGGCAACCGTCTCCCAGCCGAGCGTCGCCAATTTCTGCTGGGTCTCCTTCCCCTTGGGGCGCGCGTTCTCGTGCAGCAGGTGGATCGAGGCCCGTCGGGCTTTTCTCGGATGGCGGCGGCTAGTTTATCGAGCTGATCGGTGTAGATGGAGGCGGTGACCGTCCTGCCTTGCGGGAGCAGCTCGAAGTACAGCATGCCCTTGGCGTCCCACCAGCAGCAGAGCATGATCTTCAGCGGGCGCAGGTCGACTTTCGGCGTCGTCGGCGGCTCTTCTCCGCGCGGGATCCAGACGGTACCGTGAGCGACGTTGTCGTAGAGGAACCAGCTCTCATCCCCAGTGACCAAGTCCTCGAGAAACTCCTTGCGATACGGACGACACTCGTAGTACACGAACGTACAAATTCGAACTTGGTCCATTTTAGCTTGTACTGGTAGCTAGCCACGGATCTCCCTCGATAGAGAGCCTTCGGGCTCTCTTGTTAAGAGGGATCTCGGGCCGCTTGTCGCAGGGCCACGTGGCGCGTCCCCGGGTGGTGGATAGGGGAATTAAACGCGAACCAAATGCGACCGTGTACTGCCCAGAGACGCAGGTGGGATGCAGGGGATGGACTCCTTGCTCCTGCTGTGTCGGGTCGATGCGTTCCTTGTGCGTGGGAGCGGCATGTTCGTGCACAGTGTGCGTGGATGTGTCCGTGACTGTGCGGATTGTAACTGTGTCGGCTCGGCCAAAAGCTTGCACTCGGTAGACTGGGAGTACATGTAAGGCGATTCGAGGCCGCCTTAAGTCTCGCCCCGTCCCTTCGGGCAGTCTGGCTGGCTGCTCGGAGTACCCCGCCCGCACGACAGAGCCTGACTAGCTACCCGTGTTGTATTCCAGTCAAACACAGCAGCACTAAAGGGCCTCATTCCCCTGACCCCGAAAGAGCCCCCATTTCTGCAGCGATGGGAAGGACGAGTACGGAGAGGCTGCTAAAATCTCAGGGCCTAACCAGGCTGCGCAAACTGAGAAGGACTAGGATGACGATCTGTACTTACAACGCCCGCACGCTTGCGTCGGAAGCATCCGTCGAGGACCTGATGATGCAAGCCAGGAAGATCAAGTACGACGTCATCGGACTGACCGAGACGAGAAGACACCACCCCCTACACGCCGCCTACGACTCCGGAGAAGAACTGTTCCTCGGAACATGCGACAGCAGGGGAGTAGGCGGCGTTGGTGTCCTCGTCAACACGCACTTGGCCATGAACATCGATTCGTACAAGCCGAATCGGACGTCTGCGACTGAAGCCATGTGGCTCCGTGCCAGCTTTGACTGTGTTCGTCGCGTATGCCCCAACATCCGACTACGACGACGAAGACGTCGAGGCCTTCTACGTGGAGCTGGAGAAGTTCTATAAGGAAGATCACACCTTCTACAAGGTGATCGTCGGCGACTTCAACGCCAAGATCGGGCCAGAAGGTCGCCGGAAGAACTTCACATCGGAACCCACGGTTTGGAGTGGAACGAGCAAGGTGAAAGGCTGTCTGAGTTTATCATGTCGACCAAGACCATCCATGGAAACTCGCAGTTCCAGAAGCCTCCCTCCCTACGATGGACCTGGGAATCCCCCGGTGGCCAGTTCCACAACGAGATCGACCACATCATCTTCAATCGCAAGTATTGCCTGACCGATGTCTCCGTTGTCCCCAAGTTCTACACGGGATCGGACCACCGCCTCCTTCGCGCGAGGTTCCGCTTTTCGCGTCAAGGAGAGAAGGCCGCGAAGTTCAAGAAGAGGAATCCCAGAACGACCATCAACTGGGATCTCTATACCTCTCTTGTCGGCCTTTGGGAAGATGCCGTCGTGGACAACGTCGACGAGGAGTACGATCGCTTCGTGCACCATCTCCACGATAGTGCTAAGGGAGCCGAGAGCTTGAAGACCACCAAGAGACGCCTGTCTCCGGAAGCTCTCGAGCTGATACGCCAGCGTGGAGCAGCACGAGCGTCAGGCAACTACCAACTGACGTCCGAGCTTGCAAAGCTATGCAGAGCGGCGATAAAGGATGATCTCAAGGAGAGAAGGGCGGAAGTGTTGGCTGAAGCAGCAGAGGCAGGGATGAGCATCCGCAATGCCCGCCGGAACTTCGCCAACTTCAAGACCAAGATGACCGCTCTCCGACGTCCTGACGGAACCATCACCTCTTCCAGAAGGACCATGGAGAAAGTCATCCACGACTTCTACTCCGATCTCTTCAATAGCCACGTCCAACTGCCCCCACGCCATCTTCCGCAGGATGGATACGTCGTCCCCTCTGTTCTCCCTTCCGAGATCCGACACGCCATCTCGTCGGTGAAGAAACGTACAGCACCCGGTCGTGACAGGATCAGACCCGAACACCTGAAGAACCTCCCGCCAGCGCTCATCAACACCTTGGCGCGGCTCTTCACACGCTACCTGTCCGAATCAGGGATGGGCGGAAATTTTGAAAAATTTCCCAGAAAACAGAAAACAGAAAATCGCTTTCGTCAGAAAACAGAAATCAGAAAACAGAAAAGCCAAAAACGCCAGAAAATCAGAAAACAGAAAACAGAAATCAGAAAATTTCGAAATTATCATACGACCTAATTATTCTACCAAAAGATCCATTTTTTCAGTAGCAAATGCTTTTCTATGTTTAGAAATGTACTCGTGAACCAGCGTTTTAACTTGCAAGCGTTTATAAAAAAAACTCTAGTACACTCCAGATTCAATACAACCAGCAAATTGTAAATTATGACTGATGGATCCTAGGAATCTCGACATTTAAAGCATGCAACATTACTGATAAGCTCCGTTTCACAGCTAACACCCCAATTAATGGCCCAACTAGTAAGAAAATGGCTTTTCAGAGTATCGAACACAATGAAGCGTTATGAGGAGAAATGGTAATCATATAATGAAGAGGGAGTTTTATGTGACTGTTCGTTTTTTCTACTGCATTGCTTGAGTTCATAGACACCCTCGCAATATACCCTAAAGCTGTGTAGAGATTCCAATTCCCTGATTACTACTGGCTGCGGCAGAGCGTCGAGAATACTTCTCCTTGAATATGATCTAGTTTTCGCGTAGCTGAAAGATTCCAACTCACCAATGCACTTTTCAGCACCTAGGTACTCGTTAGCAGACTAGAGACACTTGTGTACTTGTGCACTGGATTGATATTTCACAGAACAATACGATGTTGTAACTGAAGGAGCTGTCCGCACAACAGTTTGGTGAAAGTTCTATCTTAATGGGAAGAAACTATTGTATAGAATAGGGTCAAGCATATACCATCTCCATCATATTATTATTATTATAATTTCTATTCATATCTACATCTTAGTGGAAGACCAGCAGAGCCTTCTTGCATTACAAGAAGGGTGACGTGCACGACATTGGCAACTATCGCCCAATCTGCAGCCGAACACGACGAAGGACAGCCAGCGTTCCTACTCAGTACCTCAGAGACCTTCGAGAGCAGTACAGTGGATTCACGACCAAGATCTCACCATTCTACAACGACGTCGTCATTGACGTGAAGAGAGGGGTTCGGCAAGGGGATACCATATTCCCGAAGCTCTTCAGCGCCACCCTCGAAAACGTCATGCGCGAACTAGAATGGGAAGACATGGGATTGAAGGTCGACGGCCGGCAACTGCACCATCTTCGCTTCGCTGACGACATCGTGCTCATAACACCGAGCATCAGTCAGGCGGAACGAATGCTGGCCGACTTCGATCGTGTATGTGGAAGCGTTGGACTGCAGCTGAGTCTTACGAAGACGATGTTCATGAAGAACGGATGGGTTTCTGATGCCCCATTCTCGCTCAACGGAACGAACATCTCCGAATGCTCCAGCTACGTGTATTTGGGTCGCGAAGTCAATACGGCCAACGACCTAGCGCCGGAGCTGAGCAGGAGGAAACGAGCGGCTTGGGGAGCTTTCAAGAGCTCTCCTTTTCGACTCTACTGTTCTTGCTACACTAATACACGACTCAAAGGCCTGGGCCGTACGAAAGCAGGATGAACACGCGATCAGCGCCGCGCAGCGTGGAATCGAGAGGAGGAGTGACACAACTCACGCAAGTGAGAGGAGGCCTCCAAGATCCGAGCTTCGTCGACGTTTGAAGATCAGAGACGCTGTCGCATTGGCCAAGTCGTCCAAAATTAGGTGGGCCGGCCACATAATGCGCTTCACAGACACCTGCTGGACGAGAGCCGTCACCGACTCGATCCGCTGAATGTCAAAGAACACCAGGACACCCAGCAACTCGCCGGTCGAACTTCTTCGTGAATGCCTTGAACGAGGGATATGACGATTTCCGGGTCCCTCCAGCGCAAAGGATCCATTGGTGCACTCTGGCACGTGACGCGAACGCAGTGAGACGCTACTTGTGCCCGCTTGAACAACTCGATGATGATGATGCAGGTGATTCATGAAAAATTTCACGTATCACTACTGTATCACTGCGTCAGCAAAATCAAAGCTAACCAAGACTTTCTGTCTCTAATTTTTGACAACTAAAAGCTGAGCAATGTCCGGAGTTAGAAAAACTCTTTGCAAAAGGCTTTGCAGAGAGCGTTCATTTAGGATGACCGGCCAACATTTTCAATTTTTAAACCGGAGGTGGAGAATAGCCCTGCCCACAGTAACTCTAGGAGAATTAGTCAATACAAAATTAAATCCTAACAAAACACTAGGTTTATAGTTTTAATATAAAATTTTAAGTGATCGTAGATAATCCATGCTACTGCTAATATCGAAAAGAATACGAAGCCAAATTATGAAAGTGAGAAATGTCCTATGAAGGAACTCCTCAGCAACACTTATACAATCAGTCAAGCAAACAAAGCGGCATGCACATTCAAAAACGTCACATGCTTGCCATTTTAGATGCTCTAGATACACTAATTTAGAATGAAACTTATGGTTCTGTTATGCTCTTGGGTTCTTGTGATAGGATTTCCATGACACAATTTTGTTTGCAGCTATATTTTCTGTTTTCTGGTCAACTTTTGGCCATTTTCCCAGAAAACAGAAAACAGAAAAAAATTGCCCAAAATGGCCAGAAAATCAGAAAACAGAAAACAGAAAACAGAAATTCCGCCCATCCCTGGTCCGAATGCAAGGTTCCATCTCAGTGGAAGACCAGCAAGACCGTTTTGCTGTACAAGAAGGGAGACGTGCACGACATTGGCAACTATCGCCCGATCTGCCTGTTGTCCGTAGTCTACAAGCTGTTCACTCGAGTCATCCTGAATAGGATTAGTAGAACGCTGGACGAAGGACAGCCATGCGAACAAGCAGGATTTCGGAGAGGATTCAGCACGATCGACCACATACACACCATTACGAAGCTCATCGAAGTGTCGCGAGAGTACAAGCTGCCGCTGTGCCTTACGTTCATCGACCTGAAGAAGGCATTCGACTCCGTCGAGACTGAAGCGGTCATGGAAGCCCTGCTCACCCAGGGCGTTCCTACTCAGTACATCAGAGTCCTTCCAGAGCTGTACAGTGGATTCACGACCAAGATCTCACCATTCTACAACGACGTCGTCATTGACGTGAAGAGAGGGGTTCGACAAGGGGATACCATATCCCCGAAGCTCTTCAGCGCCACCCTCGAAAACGTCATGCGCGAACTAGAATGGGAAGACATGGGAGTGAAGGTTGACGGCCGGCAATTGCACCATCTTCGCTTCGCTGACGACATCGTGCTCATAACACCGAGCATCAGTCAGGCGGAACGAATGCTGGCCGACTTTGATCGTGTATGTGGAAGCGTTGGACTGCAGCTGAATCTTACGAAGACGATGTTCATGAAGAACGGATGGGTTTCTGATGCCCCATTCTCGCTCAACGGAACGAACATCTCCGAATGCTCCAGCTATGTGTATCTGGGTCGCGAAGTCAACATGGCCAACGACCTAGCACCAGAGCTGAGCAGGAGGAAACGAGCGGCTTGGGGAGCTTTCAAGAGCGTCGAAGAAGTCGTGAAGAAAACGAAGAACGTCCGACTCCGTGCCCACCTATTCGACTCCACTGTTCTTCCTGCCCTAACATACGCCTCAGAGACCTGGGTTATACGTAAGCAGGATGAACACGCGATCAGCGTCGCGCAGCGTGGAATCGAGAGGACGATGCTCGGAGTGACACGACTCACGCAAGTGAGAGAAGGCCTCCGGAGTTCCGAGCTTCGCCGACGTTCGAAGATCAGAGACGCTGTCGCATGGGCCAAGTCGTCGAAAATTAGGTGGGCCGGCCACGTAATGCGATTCGCAGACACCCGCTGGACGAGAGTCGTCACAGATTGGATTCCACGGGATGTCAAAAGAACACCAGGACGCCCACCAACGCGTTGGTCGGACTTCTTCGTGAAAGCCCTGAACGACCGATATGACGCTCTTCGTGTCCCTCGAGCGAGGAGGATCCATTGGACCACTCTGGCACGCGACAGGGACGAATGGAGACGCTGCTGGCGCCCGCTCGAGCAAGTCGATAATCAACGGGACGACAGGTGATACTGGTAGCTAGACGCGGCGACTGCGCCTTGTATACCCCTAGCGTGGAACTCTGGAGAACCTTCTAGAAGGTTTTTACACTTGCTTGATATTATAACACTTCTAAGGAAAATTACGGAATTTTGAAAATTTTCGGACAGGAATTATTGGATAGCTGGTATCTATTGCAAGCATCGGCTCTCTGAATCATCTGCAACAACGGCAGCCGCTAGCTGTGTTAGCATCACTGCATCCCTTCCCTCCTCTAGATCTAACACGTAAGGAACTGCTGCATGACACAGACATGAAGCCAACCTGAAAAAGTCGGCAGGCGGATACGAATCCGCTGATACGGTCGCGATATCGAGGGGAGTATTTAAAGGCAACTTCGGGAAGACCGCTGTCCATTTCGCCATTCCGCCTCACACCACAGCCACTTGTTACGCGTTCTCAGAATGTCCTCGTCTCCATCGTTCGTCATACGTTCGTCATTCCGTGAGCCACACTTAAGTGTTACGGTCTTTGCTTTCAGTTGGGACACCTGGGATGTGGACGAGCGATTTGTAAGGCAAATCATCGAAGTGAGTCCTAGTTCACTGACAGCTCTCAGGCACCCTAATGACCGTCTTAAGGCAGCAAACCGTCGAGCCGGCAAGGTTGTGACCGACGAAGACAAGGCGCGGCGACTACGTCAAATGCGGAACGCCGAGAAAGTCAAGGAACTCGCAATGACCATATCGAAGAAGAACAACTCAGTAGCTGAACGAGTGAGTGCGATGAACTCCTACGAGACTAAACTCCTCGCAAGACTCACTCCCGAAAGGCAATAACATCCACAGGTTCGCTGTTATATACGTCATTCACAAGAAATGGAGGAAGACATACGAAAACTCACGCAGAACATCGCTGAAGTATGTGCTTGTCAAACTTCCTTCGGAATGAAAAACTATGAAACGTTTCAGTACAGCCCTAAGATTCGAAGGCCCACAAAGTGACCGAAAATAGCACTTACGCAGAATGCAAACTTCGACATAGTAGGGCGTTATGTAGGTTAGGTGAGGTGCAGTCCATCGTAGTGGCGGATTTGTTCAATGTACAGCCCAAGGTGGGACAGCATGTTGCGCCTTCCTTGGCCTGGCCCACCCCAGTTCAACAACTCCGCTGGATTGTGAAAGCAGCTGGGTTCTCCCGGCTAGACAGTTTTAGTGCGCTCAGAATCATCAAATGGAGTACGCGTGTCTCAGTGTTAAGCGCTCGCACGAGGGAAACCATGCTCCAATGCAAGTTTCGTGCTCCAAAATCTAATCTGATTTCCGTAGAGTCGCCATTCCTCTACACACGCACACACATTGCGTCCATGACCGCCTCCACCAGCTACATTACCAGCATTATGCCAACCTTACAAGAGCTTACCAGCCATTAGACTGATAGCAGAGTACTCCGATATCACTATCGATGCTGCCAGAAAAAGCGAGTTATGGAACCATGGAACTGGCTTAACGCCGAGCATCAGAAATTGCTGTTTAGCAGTGAGTAGGAATGGAGGCGGAATCGGCGCAATGCCACTATGAGGGGGCCAGCTCACATTTGAATGAGTTTTTACCCGTTTGACCGGCCTTACTTAGACCTAACCAACTTCTGCTGATGCACTCCATAGAGCCGGGGTTGATGTGCAGGTTTGCACCAGGGATGGGCGGAATTTCTGTTTTCTGATTTTCTGGCCATTTTGGGCAAATTTTTTCTGTTTTCTGGGAAAATGGCCTAAATTGGCCAGAAAACAGAAAATAGAGCTGCGAATTATATAATAGAAATCCAATAAAGAGAATCCAAAAAGTATCATAGAATCATGAGTTCTCAAAATAATGTTTCAGAGTATTTTAAATTGCAAGCATGTAAGTTTCTGGATCTGCCCTTGTAGAAATTGCACTATGCACTCAAAACTATACCACTTTGTTTGTTTGATTGTATAAGTGCTGCTGACATGGAGTCCCTTCACAGGACATTTCTCCACTTTCGTAATTTCGCTTTGTAGTCTCTTAAATTTCTGCAGTAGTTTAGACTATCTACGTGTACTTAGAACTTTATGCAAAGGCTAGAAAACTAGTGTTCTGAGGGGCATTTCATTATAATACATGTTAACTATGTGCCGTAGAGTAATTGTGGGTAGGATTATTCTCCACCTCCGGTTATTGAAAATTGTTGGCTGGTCTTTCCCAATGATCGTAAAGCAAAGCCTTTGACGGAGCTGCTTTTCTAACTCTTGTTCAGCTTTTGGTTGTCCAACATTAGTGAGATGCTGAAAAGTTTTAGTTACCTTTGACTTCACTGGTGTAGTGATAGAATAGTGATACATAAAAATTTTAATTTATCACATCTATCATCCGTCGTCCCGGTGATCATCGAGTTATTCGAACGGGCACCAGCAACGTCTCCATTTGTCCTTGTCGCTTGACAGAGTGCTCCAATGGATCCTCTTCGCCGGACGGACACGAAGAGCGTCATATCGTTCGTTCAGGGCTTCCACGAAGAAGTCCGACCAGAGCGTTGGTGGGCATCCTGGTATTCTCTTGACATCTCGCGGAATCCAGTCAGTGACGGCTCTCGTCCAGCGGGTGTCTGCGAATCGCATTACGTGGCCGGACCACCTAATTTTCGACGACTTCGCCCATGCGACAGCGTCGCTGATCTTCAAACGTCGGCGAAGTCGTGTTACTCCAAGCATCGCGCTCTCCATTCCACGCTGCGCGTCGCTGATCACGTGTTCATCCCGTATCCGTATAGCGCAGGTCTGAGGCGTATGTTAGGGCAGGAAGAGCTGTGGAATCAAATAAGCTAGCATGGAGTCGAACGTTCTTCGTCTTCTTCACGATTTCACGCTCTTTAAAAGCTCCCTAAACCACTCGTTTCCTCATACCCAGCTCCGGTGCTAGGCCGTTGCTCATGTTGACTTTGCGAACCAGATACACGTAGCTGGAGCAATCGGAGATGTTCGTTCCGTTGAGCGAGAATGGGGCATCATAAACTCGTCCTTTTCTCATGAACGTCGTCTTCATAAGATTCCGCTGCAGTCCAGAGTTCCCACATACACGATTGAAGTGGGCTAGCGTTCGCTCGGCCTGGCCATGCTCGGTGTTATGAGCACGATGTCATCAGCAAACCTAAGACGGTCAGTTGCCGGCCGTTGACCTTAACTCCATGTCTTCATATTCTAGTTCGCGCATGGCGTTTTCGAGGGTGGTGCTGAAGAGCTTTGAGAATACGGTCTCTCCCTGCTGAACCCCTCCCTTCACGTCGATGATGTCGTCGTTGTGGAGTGGTGAGATCTTGGTCGTTAATCCACATTGACTCTGATGTACTGAGTAGGAACATCCTGAGCGAGCAGAGCTTCGATGACTGCCTCCGTTTCGACGGCATCGAATCCTTCTTCAGGTCGATGAACGTAAGGCACAGCTGCACGATGAGCTTCGTAATGGTGTGTATGTGGTCGGTCGTGCTGAATCCTCTCCGAAATCCTGCTTGCTCGCATGGCTGTCCTTCGTCCAGCGTTCTGCTAACCCTATTCAGGAGGACTGGAGTGAACAGCTTGTGGACTATGGGCAGCAGGCAAATCGGGCGATAATTGCCAATGTTGGGCATGTCTCCCTCCCATGCAAATCGAGATGTAATATGATATGGATGTATGATGAATAATAATAATATGATGAAAAGGGTATATGTTTGATCCTTATTAGATAATGTCTACGTATTTAAAGAAACACTTTCACCCAAAAGTTTTTGCGCTGACAGCCTCTTCTGTCGCACTTCGTGTTGTTCTGTGAAATATCAAGCCAGTACCCAAAACATCTTTGGCCCGTGTTTGGTGCTCTATAAGGCCAGTCTCTTACAAGTGGGACCCCTAATCTAGCGAATCGTCTGTTTTGAGATTACACTTACATTTGGACTGTGAGCCTTAAACCGCTATATTTTAATATGAATGCAATAAGAAAAATTCATCATTTATAAGCCACTCCTATAAACGCTTGCAAGTTAAAACGCTGGTCCACGACCAATTTCTAGTCGTGCAAAAAGCACTTGCTACTGGACAAATAAATCTTCGGATTGAATAATTAGGTAGTATGATAATTGCGAAATTTTCTGTTTTCTGTTTTCTGATTTTTCTGTTTTCTGGCGTTTTTGGCCTTTCTGTTTTCTGATTTCTGTTTTCTGACGAAAGCGATTTTCTGTTTTCTGTTTTCTGGGAAAATTTTCAAAATTTCCGCCCATCCCTGGTTTGCACATCAACCCGCGATACTGTAGCATGTAGCTGCTGCCGTTGCGTTGCGGATCGTGTCGGCCTCCACGTGGGCGCTCGATGGATGTCTTATATGCCCGCGTTGGCACGGTAGGCGGATCGTGGGACGGTGGATAGTGGCGTGCTGCATGCGAGGGAGGTGGGGGTTCGGTTCTCCTTCGGCGCGAAATTTTTGCACCACATCCTAGAGTCCCTTCTCCACCCTGGTTCTTCGAGCACAGAACCCAACTGCCTACTCCACTGGGCGACGAAAGCAGTTTCCGCACGAGCAGCTTGGATCGCACGCACCACACTCTGGAGTCCCCTGGCCTGGCTCTTTGAGCGCAGAACCCAGCTGCCGACTCCCCTTAGCGACGAAAACGTGCTCCAATGACAACGGCTCGGATGACATGGGGGGGGGGGGTGGCACATTTCCACGTCAGCGCGTGGTTAGTTCTAATGGCTATCTGTTTGACCTATCTGTCTCGCTGCAACTTGCATTACACGTATGTACCCGTCAGTTTGCGTACAATGTGGAAAATTCCACGTCACCATATCCGACCGCTACGCTTATGTCGGTCGAAGCCCATGGGCTGCCCCCACGTGGTATCATTGCGTCGCGGAATCATGGCTCGGGGGACCATTCATGGTAGACGGCGGTGTTTTGTCCCAACATCGTTTACCTTGATTCTCCTCGGGAACCCAGTGGGGCGCTATGGTAGTTATATATCACCTTTTAAAAAGTTTCCCTAACACGAAAAAAAGAAACCACGACACACTGATAATAAGGAATAAAAACAAACAATGCTATAGCTCGGCGCGGCATGCTATGGTGACCCTCCCCCTAACTACTATAGCGCCATCAGTGGTTGTTTGCAGCGTGAGGGCGCTCAAGCAAGTTAAAAGGAGAGTAAGAAGAGGTGGTTGGTAATGGGTGTGGGAAACAGCTCGAACTTCGGGTGGCCCCCTCCAACTAGGACTGTATTGGAATCGCTATATGACTGGCTAAACGTTACTTGGTCCTCCAAACTATTATGAATTGCATCAAGAAATACATGTGGTATTATACAGGCCGGTACACCCTGGTCTCACAAAGTGATTCAATACGTAGACCTACGCCCATAGTTTGGCTACTGTACCGCAAGGTAAGGGATCCCGACATGGGTGGTCACAGCACCGAGTCAGATTCACTCCCAAAATCGGGGATGTGTTTATCTCAGCCCAGCTGCTGAAACAATGCCTGTGGTTTTGCTGGATGGATTTGCTCCAGATGGCGGTAGAGAATCGCAATTTGAAATTCTATGAATATGACATGAGAAGGAAGTGTCAGCAATCGCGTGCGCCCGATTCCAGGTTCCTAGCTTGGATCTACCGCCCAGGCCAACCAAGTCTTCCACTACTCCGAAATCGAATTCTACGATTTACTATAACGCATCCCAAAAAGGATGGTTAACCCCATCCTTTTTGGGATGCGCCACTCCTCTGCCTCTACAGTATGTCGTAGAATACTAATTACGTTTTACTAATTTGATAATGGGAAAATAGTTACGATCTCATTTTCCAAGCCCAACATAATTTTGTGCTAACGATAAGAGCGACCCATCACCGCATTTCTTGACAAGTAAAACCTTCCTTGTAAGCAAAGAAATTATAGATTGTTCATTCAGGAAATGGACCCGGTGAGACGAGCAGCTCTGCAGGTGAAGACACAAAAGTTAACAGAAGAATTCAACAAAAATCTCGCTAAACATCGGGAAATATTACATAGCGACTTGGTGGGTAAGAGACGATCAATATCCTTGGATCATGAAAGTGGGACAGAATTTTCGGCACTACTGCTGCACCGTAGGTCTTCATCTCTCGGAGGTCGGCGAATCAATTATCTAGGAAGAACAAAACACTGATTTGTCCATCGCCTGACTACCGAAAGTCATTGTGCGAGCGAAATACGTATTCAAATTTATCCCTCAACATGACGCATTTGAAGAATGCGCGCAGCATCCCGCAGAAGTGTTAGGTCTACCCTTATTCTTTCATCTTGCATCCTTCACATTGTAAAATTTGCAGCGATGGAGCTTAATCGTCCGGGAATTACTATGCCATGTCCGGGTATAGAAAACCACGACTTTACCATTCAGCTGTCAATGAAGTTCCCCAGCACCATTCAACTAAACAATACTGAAGTTTGAAGCCTGATGAAGCCTTAGCGGTGGCAGTCGTTAATTTGGCCTGCAGTGGAGAGGCGAGAACGCGTTAGCCAATCAGAGCACCGACCACACAATCTCCTATGGACATCACCGCCGTTCGATGCGGTCTGATAGTTCTGGTGCATGAATTGCTACCCACACAAGCTACATTAACTACTTGGACCACTTTACTAACCAGTAGGTAAATGTGATTATTGGTAAGGTCATGGTAACCGTTCTTGTCCAAACTTCGCATTGAGTACGAGTCTGATCCTTGTTTGACAATGTAGAGCGAAATAAATATGTAGGAGATGTGTAGGAAGCTAATTGATAAAGAATGCGGCAATCATGAAAAAAAATGCAAAAATATTGCACAGTACGGGAGTCGAACACCTGACCTAGCACCTGCGAAGTAGTCCCGCTCCCTGCTGAGCCACCGACTCGCTTGCCGCAGAGCCTTTCGCCGCGTCCCATACAACAACCCACGCGCACCCATGCACGTGCTGACGGTGCACTACTGTACCCCCCCCCCCCCTCTTCGAGGGCCCGTAGCTCTTTTGATTCAAGGACTCAGCAAAAACGAAACATGTTTTTCTACTACATGAAGGCTGGAGATTCTCGCAGTACTATCCAATTCCCCCGTTCAGACCTACGCCTGAGACCCTTCCCTGGAAAGGGTCTCTCCTATTCGGTAGGGAGGCGGGGGAGGGGAGGTGACAACTGCACTCGGGATCCTACCATGTAACTCCTCATTATCTGAGTTCGCATAAGAGCCATCGTTTCATTTGGCAGTAGATGAAGCTCTGGGAGAAATCAGGGTACGGGAACGGAGAGCCAAAATAGCGTATGCACCAGCAAACGATCTATCCCTAAGAGATTAATGTATATACCAAATCCCCTCTCAAACAGCCTCCACGACCTCCCCTAGAAGTCCAATGCCTGGCGGAGTCCGAAAATGGTTAACTACAATGATCTCTCCACCCACGTTTTATGTTCTAACGCAAAGCTTTTCAGTGTACGTACTTTCCCCTGTCTGAAATCGCTAGACTCGAAGAATGTATAGAAGAGCTGCGAAAAGTTGAATAGGACTAGGACGAGAGGAATCGTATATTAAACTGTCATCGAAGAGATATTTTTCTTTTTATAATTCGTATCATGATTGCAATAAAGAGTTTCGTCGGTTAGAACAATGCTACAGCTTTGCTAGAGAAACAGCGGAAATACAGTGGATGTTTTTTTTCTTTATAACGCGAAAAGTATTCATAACATGGGCCTATTGCGAACAGCCGTCTACCTATTTCTTATAGCGGCGCTAACTTAAAGTTTAGAAACTCGTTCATACTTCTCTGTTAACCAGGCGTATCACTTCGCTACAAGCTAAAAGTGTCTTGCTATTACCTACGTCAAGTCTAGCCTCCAAAGGCTTAGCATTATTTCTCTTACGAGTGCGTCTTGTTCCGGCACGTCTTCTACCTCACCTAGCTGGGCGACCCATGCCTATGTTATGTTATGCCTATGTTATGCCATCACTCACCTCAAGCGGTGTCTAATGATAAGCTCCCATATCGATCATGCGGCGTGATGAATCGATAAGGGAGCTTATCACTAGGCATCGCTTGGGTGTGCCATGGTATAACATAGGCCTAAGCGTTAGAGCTGGGCCCTACTCGTCAGCATCCGTGATTAAATCGGCGGACTAGTCCCAGCTGCGAGGAGGGAAAGCGACCAATCAACCCTTGCTGCGCTGGGTCACTATATGCATGTACCAATAGACCCAGTATCTGGACCTTAACGGTTGATTTCAATCCATCAACTACAGTTGGCTGAGTAACACCAGCAATGGCTACCGGTACAGTCACCAGAGGAGTCGATCCTATTTCGACTGGTCCCGCAGGGTGCCCAAATTGGCGCAAAGCGGCTCGGAGGGGGTCACCTTGCATTCAGTGATAATCCACTTTCGTGCGGAGGCACAGGAATGCTCAATTACAGCAAAAGTAGCCTAGCTCAGTTCACCAGAAGGGTAGACCACACCAGTGCTGAGACAATTTTCTAATTTAATGCAACACAAAATGCTTGGTAGAGCTGTCTCACATGGTGACGCCCTCCGAGCCGCTTTGCGCCTCCAAACTCAACTTTATTGCCCAAAGATGCCTTAACATTGATGGCATACTTAACATTATTGAAGTAGCAATACAAATACACACTTGCATATGAATTGCAGTTTGGAATGGAACTATTATCTTCGTATACCGTTTGTGCTTGTTTAAGATCCAATTGGTCAGGTTCAACCAAGGAATATAGGAATGGGAAATGTGATTCAGGAGATTTAAGGTTCAAAAGCCATGAACTACGAAGTCATAATACCAGCTAAGAACTGGAATGCAATGAATATTCTATTAGGGATTATTCTGTAGGGCTTCCTTCCCATTATAGAACTTTTCTTGAACGTTCAGAATATTGTCAACAGTGGCAGTAAAATTCTTCTTGAATGCAAACGCACTCGAAAGTGCCCGAAAACCCGTGTAATAAGCTATTACGGGTTGTCCCTTAAATGAAAGAAGTACGGAAATATTTCAGAAAGTACTACACAGAGAGCACTGGGTATCACCATTGAAACTATAGGGAAAGAAATTCTAAAAACCTCAGGTAAAGGAAAAATCGCAGCCGACTTGAAGCCTACTTTTAAAGAACTGATGCATTGTGATTTGAGAGATATTTTCTTACGCTATAGGGTGCCCACATAGGGTCATTAGAACATAGGGTCTTTAGAACAGGCAAAACCTATGTGGGCACCCTATAGCGTAAGAAAATATCTCTCAAATCACAATGCATCAGTTCTTTAAAAGTAGGCTTCAAGTCGGTCATTAGAACATAGGGTCTTTAGAACAGGCAAAACCAGTTGTCCCTTCGAGAATAGGCAGTCACACCCAATAAACAAGGAACTGCACACTTCAGTGACAAGCAAGATTTCTACTACTTTAAGCCAAAGTCATTGAAACCACTGCACTATATCAAGAAGTAACTGGAAGTATGAGGACTTACGCTGCAGATAACAGAACACTACTTCTCACATTAGTTTAGCTACTCCTTCACAGCACACCTTCTGAGCTCTTGTTAAGACTCCTAGCACGGATACGACATCAGAATTCTTCTTATTTCATTATATAAACACAAAAACATTTCACTTCAAAGGTTGGAGAAGGGATTGGTCGGAATAGAACTACCGCCTAAACCGACGAACAGTGCTGGTAAACATGCTAACGTCAACGGTAATCGAACAGCTTAAAGTTCAAACGAAGGAACTGCTAGCAAATGATGCAGTGCTGAAGTTCAGCCTGGTGGAGTCACGACAAGCAATGTCAATAATGAGATTGGAGACAACCAGTAGAAAAAAACAGAGCTCTTGCCTGTTACCCATACGCATTCGGATGCAGGAGAACATGATGACGAAGACGTTATTGCGCCGACTGAGAATCGAACCAGTATCCAATGGCCACTGGAAGAGTAATACCTCGCAGCACCTCGCCAAGGGTCTTTGAATGCACGTTGAGTGAGCAGCGTCTGAAAAAAGTCGCGTACTGTTGACAACAAAGCCTGTAAATCCGACTAGAACAAACAGAGGTAATATTTGGTCTCTTCGGACGTTGCCTATAGAGGGCTCCTATAGATGGTTTTGCGGTAGCAGTTCCTTTAATATGAAACCGGAAGCATTTCTCTTCATCTTTAGAAAGGACTGCAGAAAAGAATAAAGGATAAAGAGATAGGTAAGACTACACATCCGACTGCGCTTTCTACATATGCGGTATGTATGTCGTGGAGGTGATTTGAACGCGTATTTGGGCATACAATGACTTGCGATGGTCAGCCGATGAGCAAATCAGCGCTTTGACCTTCCCAGACAAGCTTAGTACCAATTCACGGACCCCGGAGGAATGAAAGACTTGGTTGACGTCGGCGGAAAACCCGAGCCGGGATCCTGTTAATGGGTGCACGCGACAGCAGGCTCCCCCTCCGACTGCACTACACACCCAAGGTGTTGAAAAAACATAAAACCTTGACGGTTCTAAACTCTTCAAGCACTTGTGATGGAAAAGGTGCCCTGGGCAACTTCGTCACAGAAAGAGGATTAATGGAGACAATCAAATGCTAAGAAACATGAGCGAAAGAAGCTTTATGCAGTTAAAGAGTAGTTAACTTGTAAAGCTTTCGTAATTAAGAAGCGCGCAAATTGGAATTGCGGGCCACAAGCCTCTGTAACGAGATTTCCGCTTAAGGCCTATGTTATACTTCGGCGACGCGTCGGCGACGCTGTGTTGCGCGGGATGCTACGCAGTGCGTAACAGCCGCGCAACACAGCGTCGCCGACGTCGCCGGTAACAGCGTCGCCGAAGTATATCATAGGCCTAAAAGCAGGTTTTGCACTGCCACCTCATCTATTTTCATCCGAAATCTACTAGACCCGAAATATGCTGGTTGATAAATCGCCGTTCAATTTCTTGTATAGAGGCTCAGAGCATGAACACTAGGTGAAGTACCTGCAGTCGCCGTTACGAGGATTTCTGAACAAAAAATCGGAGGAGCATTGAATACAAGAAGCAGAAATCGTGAATTAATTGAGTCACAGATCGAGATCTGTGTGCCCCCGAACAGTACGGTTCTCTTACGTGCTTCGACCATCTACATCATTTTCACATCTAATTAGGCACTCCTTTAACAACAAGCTAGTTTAATGCATTCAAAATATCGATCTGAACGGGATTCCTCCACAATAAACTAAAAACTCTGCGATTAAGTTCGAATAATTTTTAGTGCAGGAAAAATTAGAGCGACTTTCTTTGAAAATCGTTAAGTCGTATAAGCTCTTGCACCAGGCGGGACTCCAACCAGAGATGGGCGGAAATTTTGAAAATTTTCTCAGAAAACAGAAAACAGAAAATCGCTTTCGTCAGAAAACAGAAATCAGAAAACAGAAAGGCCAAAAACGCCAGAAAATCAGAAAACAGAAATCAGAGAACAGAAAATTTCGAAATTATCACACGACCTAATTATTATACCCAAAGATCTATATTTCCAGTAGCAAATGCTTTTGTATGACTAAAAATGTAGTCGTAAACCAGCGTTTTAATTTGCAAGCGTTGATAAAAATTTCTATTACACTCCAGTGCACTGCAATCAGCAAGTTGTAAATGTGGACTGATAGATACTAGGAATCTCGACCCTTGAAGTATACAACATTACTCATCAGCTCCGTTTCACCGCTAACGCCTCAAATAGATAATGGTCCTACTAGTAAGAAACTGGCCTTTTAGAGTACCGAACACGATGAAGGCTCAATGATCACTGTTTGCATCAACTCAATTGCTAGAGTTTCTAGACACTCTCGCAACATACTCTAAAGCTGTGCAGAGATTCGTTGGTATTACTGGCTCCGCCACAATCTGTATTCCTAGTTCGTTTCGTTCCTCGGGAATACCTTTCCTTGTAAGTGGCCTAGCTGAAAATTTTCAGGCCAGCATCAATGCTCTTTACAGCACCTTACTACTTAGCCGACTGAAGATGTGAATTTCACAGAACAACACGAGATTGTGTCTGAGGGGGCTGTCAACAGGTCTTGGGCGGAGGTGCTTTCTTGAATGCGTAGACACGATATAATGAAGACCGAGCATAGCGTATACCCTCTCCATCACATTATTATTATTATTATTATTATTATTATTATTATTATTATTATTTCTCCTTATATCTACATATCATATTACATCTCAGTGGAAGACCAGAAGAACCGGCTTGGTGTACAGAGGAGTGCACGGCATTAGCAACAATCGCGCGATCTGCCTGATGCTCGTAGTCTACAAGCTGTTCACTCGAGTCATCCTGAATAGGGACAGCAAGGCGAACAGGCAGAATTTCAGAGAGGATTCAGCACGATCCTCCACACACACACACACCATTACGAAGCTCATCGAAGTGTCGCGAGAGTACAAGCTGCCGCTGTGCCTTACGTTCGTCGATCTGAAGAAGGCATTTGACTCTGTCGAGACTGAAGCGGTCATCGAAGCCCTGCTCACTCAGGGCGTTACTATTCTGTACGTCAGAACCTTCTAGGGGCTGTAAAGTGGATTCACGACAAAGGTTTCGCCATTCTACAACAAGTCGATGCCAACGTGAACAGAGAGGTTTTTTATGAGGTTCGATGAGAGAGTATCCCCGGTTCTCTTCAGCGCCACCCTCAAAAACGTCATTCGCGAACTTGAATGGGAAGACACGGATGTGAAAGGCGACGGACGGCAGCTACACCATCTAACACCGAGCGCTAGCCAGGCGGAGCGAATGCTGGCCGACTTCGATCGTTTACATATGCGGGAACGTTGGACTGCAGCTGAATCTTACGAAGACGATGTTCATGAGGAACGGACGAGTTTCGGATGCCTCATTCTCGCTCAACGGAACGAACATCTTCCAATGCTCCAGATACGTGTATCTGGGTCGCGGAGTCAACATGACCAACTAACTAGCGCCCGAGCTGAGCAGGAGGAAACGAGCGGCTTGAGGAGCTGTCAAGAGTGTCGAAAGAGAAGTGGGGAAGACGAAGAACGTCGGGGCTCCGTACCTACCTTTTCGACTTCACTCTTCTTCCTGCCCATACGTATCAGAGACCTAGGCTCTACAAAGGCAGGATGAACAAGCGATCAGTATCGCGGAATCGAGAGGGCAATGCTCGGAGTGACACGACTCACACAAGTGAGAGAAGGCCTCGAGACTTCCGAGCTTAGCCGACGTTCGAAGATCAGAGATGCTGTCGCATGTCCAAGTCGTCGAAAATTAGATGGGCCAGGTAATACGATTCGCAGACACCGACTAGATTCCGCGGGATGTCAAGAGAACACCAGGATGCCCAACAACGCGTTGGTCGGACTTCTTCGCCAAAGCCCTGAACAAACAATATGACGCTCTTCGTGTCCCTCAAGCGAAAAGGATCCATGGAGCACCCTGGAGCACCCTGGCACGCGGCATGGACGTATGGAGACGCTGCTGGTGCCCACCCTACCCACAGTGACTCTAGGACAAGTGGTTAGTTAATACATAATTAAATGCCCCTCAGAGTACAAATTTTGTAGTTTTAAAATAAAATTTTTAGTGATCGTAGGTGGTCCAAACTACTGTTAAAATCGAAAGGATACGAAGCCAAATTATGAAAGTCGAAAAATGCCCTACGATATAGTCCTATACTCCTTGCCAGCAGCAGTTACACAATCAATCAAGCAAACAAAGCGGCATAGTTCATGACCATATGGCACAATTACTACATGAGCACATCCAAAAAACGCCACATGCTTACCATGTAAGATACTCTAGAAACACTATTTTGGAATAAAGCTCACTATTCTACGATACCTTTGGATCCTTTTTATTGGAATTCTGTGATAAAATTTTGTTCGCAACTCCATTTTCTGTTTTCCGGCCAATTTTTGGCCATTTTCCCAGAAAACAGAAAACAGAAAAAATTTGCCCAAAATGGCCAGAAAATCAGAAAACAGAAAACAGAAATTCCGCCCATCCCTGACTCCAACCCGCACATTCTACTTTCCTGGAAGCGATGCTACGCCATGCACCAGCGGTGCTGTTTGCTCGCAGGTTACATCCGCGATATCCCCGCGAGCCTAGAGCGGTAGAGAGGCTATATGATGTTACATGTTCTGCGCGATCTAATAATATTCTGCGTGTGGTGTATGGCGTAGCATCGCTGCCCGGAAAGCAGAAGGTGCTGGTTGGAGTCCCGCCTGGTGCAAGTTTTGATAGCAACAAAACATCCTGTAACAACATGAAGCACCTATGCCAGCCGCTCCAGGCTTCAACAAATCTGCCAAAACATTGTTACCAATAGAATCTTCGACTTAACCAGCTCTACGCTGATATCAGTGGCCGGCTCATTCCAATATGGTGGGTACTGACATACCTCGAGGACATTGCGCGGGTGTTGCGTGCGAATTTTTTCAAAGAAAATCGTATAAAATGTTCCTTGGATGAAAATACGCAAACCTTCTCGGAGAGTCTCTAGTCCCTGGAAAACACTGACTTTGATCTGAAAAATGTTCTGTTCGAATGCAAAAGCTTGCGTAGAACAGCGTTTCATTTGATTTAAATGGTGCCCAATTAGATTTGAAAAGCGTTCAATTTGACGTCAAAATTGCATATATGCTGCTGTTTGTGCAAGTTTATCGTCTCAATGGCACCTAAGAGAGGGGTCGTTTATGAAGTTTCAATAATGTGGAAAAGAGGATGCATTTCTAGTGATGAAAACAAACAAACAATGCTTGAACCGCGTGTTTTGTGCTGTATCCCACTGACGTGGACGAGAGCGCAGAAATGGGCAAGAGGAAACTTCGAGATGTGATCCAACCAAGATGGGCCACATCCCGGAGATCCTTCGCCACTGCTATAACCGTGGTATCCCATATCGATGGCGAACACCTCATAGTGAAGGCATATGAAATCTCTACAAGCTGACTCCTCCTCCCTTCGCTAATAGCAACGCCGATGAAACATATGTAACAGCTCGTAGAGTAATCACCTTACCTGAACACGATGTTATTCGCTTTCGTGTCTGCGATCAAAATACCGTAATCAACGAGACGATCTAGTTCTCTATACACAGCTAGGTCCGACGGCACACGTGCTCGACTGTCCACGGTATTGCCAACACGGCGAAAATCTGAAAGCTTCTTCAGAGACATTCCGCTAAGTATGTTGATGAAGAACGGTAGAATGTCATACCTTGCGCGATCTTCCTATACCCGACGGCTGCCGAGACGGGAGAAGAGCGCAGTCGTCGATAGACGCACAGAAGCACGCACAGTGACCACAACGGCAGCGCTGAACGTGACCTTCATAGGTTTTGCAGCAGCGAATTCAGTCAAAAATTGTCAGCCTTTCACTACATGGGGGTCCAATGCTTTAAAAATCATCAAAACACTCACATCTAATTACAGGCTCCAGGGAGTGCTTGCGAGGCAACACCATATCCACAGCATCGCTGAATAGCTCACTTGCCGGCCTGTTGGACTCACTGGCTATATAAAGACACAGAAAAGTACTCGTAATCCTCTTCAAGACCGCATATGAGTTGTCTGCCTGGAATGTAAAAAAGTTTTCAAGAAATCATTAAAATTCTAGCAAAATTCCAGACAAAAAGTAAACTAAGCGCAACAAATTTGAAAAGTACCGAGAACAAGTATTTTAATTCAGCCAGCATTGAAGAATCTGCCAGGAAATCTTTGAGGAACTTCATCCAAGCTGAAAAAGAGAAACAATCTAGCAAGTTCATCGAAAGGCTGACGACACCAACCTAAAGAGCACTCAGAGTTTTCAGCACCCAGAAAGCTTCCGAATGCCTTGACATAGTCAGTCAACGTGCTAGCTGGTTGGAATACGATGCGTGCCATAGGCAGTCGAGATCGGACCCTCTTTTCCAACGACGTAATGAAATTCTAGAAGCGTTTAATATGAATGCTCCGGATATTGAAGCAAGTCACTCTAGATAGGAGATGACACAATGATATTAAAAATTGTATTATTTCTTGTAAAATTGTAAAAATTATGACACAGATGGCACAGTATCTCGTGTTCACCTCGAGTCAAGATTCAAGGTTCGGTTCACGCCTAGGCTAACCAAAGATGACAACCTGAAAAATCTCCTGTTCCCCGAGTCGATGAATTGGTACCTGGGAAGGATAAAACCTGAGATGTGTATCGATTTGTCCCGTCACCCACCATATGGGCTAAATATGCTTAAAATTACCTCTACGATATCCCATAGAAGTAGAATATGTGGCACACAACGTAAGGGGATTAAACTAACGTAAGGGGAACTCCAAGACTTACCCCATATTTTGATCATGTACCTTTTCACGTCAACTGGACACTTTTCAAACCAAATTATGAATCGGTTGCAAGTCCTCTTGTTCTTTATTCCTTTTGCTAATCCTCTCCCTTGTTTATGTTTATAATTTAGCTGTTTTCGAATTAGAATTATACTGGATACTTTTCAAAGCAAACTGTACGCTCTTTCAAGCGAGCCTTAAGCTTCTGAAATCAATCAACGTCTTCCAAGTTGGAGCGATTATTTTACGGAATAAACTGGAGACCCTATCAGAAAGCTCGAGTAATTTTTTTTCACGAAAATTTGGTATGACTTTCTTAGAAATTCTTTAAATTCATCAGCCCTAATGTAAGCCAGCTCTTTGAGATTTTATTTTTCAAGGCAAATTATCGCTTAAAGCTTATTTCAGAGTACAGAGAGGCAGCAATTGTTGAGCGAATTTATATTTATATATTTAATCTTTATATCTATTCATGACGTGAGCTAAGGCCACACGTGAAAATACAATGTTAGAATAAAAACGCATAAACTCAAACAAAAACAAACGAATACAACCGAAGGCACTCATTGCATACTCAAAAGCAGCTACTTGAAACCGTGCAAGGATAGACCTAAGACTTCCTCATTTGTGCTCAAAATGTGGTTAAACTCCTTTAAATTTCTGTAGGTGAAAAAGCTTGCTCGGGCTCGCGATTTTGCCACCGAAACATAAAGTCTGAGCTTCCCTTTTATGTTTCTTGTCAGCCTAGTGCCAAAAAAGTTGAGTGGGTTTATAGAAACCCTACCAGTGAGTATCTTAAACATCATGAGGAGGTCAGCTCTTTTCCTTCTTATGAAAAGGCTTGGCAGTCCTAACATCTCCGCTCTTTCGGCACCATTTGGCATCTGGATAATAGTTATTCCCGTAGCACCTCATCATCAGCTTACGAGTGAAACTATTCTGAACATTTTCTAGAAGAAGAATGTCTTTTTTCTTCGAAGGATTAAAAGCTGTTGCCCCACACTCTACCATGGGTCTCACATATGTCTTATATGCCCGCAGAAGGATTTGAGGATCTTTGCTCTTCAGTGCTTTAAAAAGGTTGTAGATGCGGTAGTTAGCTTTTTTGGCCAATGCTTTATTATGCAAGTCAAAACTGAGGTCCTTAGATAGTAGGAAGCCAAGATCACGAATGTCAGCAGTTGTTTCTAATGTGACACCTCTTAGCTTGTAAGATTAGGTTACGACAGTGCAATTGGTTCCAACGACAAAGCATTTAGATTTTTCTGGTGCTAGAGGTAGTTCCCATTTCTCAGCCCAGGAATCTATGTAGTTCACTGCTTCTTGAACTGCATATAAATCATTGTACTTTCAGTGATTTTATAGATTTTGATATCATCAGCATACATTTCACAAATAACTCCAGATCGTGAACGTAAATAAAGCTTAGTTAAGACAGCGAAATGAAGATATGTGTGCTTTATTGTGTAACTTCACTCAGATTTTTTCAACGGTCAAATGATAATCGCGACATACTAGACGAGTGCATGGTGCAAACTCTTTTCTGGCAAAAAAAGCTTTCTTGCACTTTCAAATAAGCAGTAAACCATTGTTTTCCCATTAAAAATGAAAGTTTTACAAAATTTCAAAGTGCGCTTACTAATTGGGGGATGCGAAATCTTAGAAAAATTCCACATAAAGTCATTCTAAACTTTCTTGGACAAAAAATAATTAGTCTAACTTCTCAGAGTCTCTAGTTTAATCTGAAAGACGCTCATCTTGGTTTTTAAGATGTTCAGTTTGATTTCGAAAACGCCACGGTTGCTTACTATAGAAAAGTGCCCAAATTTGTTTGAGAAGTGTCAACTCCAACGTGAAAATCGCACATATCGCCTCTACTCTTTATTCTATACACCATAGACATTACCACATGTTTATCTACGCATGCGGACGTTAAAGTTCAGATGTATGCCGACGATATAAAGGTGTATGGTATATACAATCAAAACACCAAGGGTTTGGTGCATCAGGCCTTAGCACAATCCATTACTAATATGATGGACTGGGCCAAGACTTGGGACATTCCCGTGAACCTCGATAAAACTGTTGTGCTGCACATTGGAAAACCGGATAATCCTGAATATTATTATAATGGTACGGCTCTGAAAGTTGTGAAGGAGGTGCGTGATCTTGGAATCCCTATTAATGATGATCTTGATGCAAAACTTCATATCAACCGGACAGTTCAAAAGGCGTTTGCGGCTGTCTTTATGATATTCAGAAACTTCGAGGGTACCGATCCTATTATATATTTGAAGCTCTACAAGGTGTATGTAATTCCTGTTTTGGAGTACGGATCCCAGATTTGGAGTCCCCACACAAAGAAGCTTCAGGCGAAAATTGAGAAAGTCCAACAACCTTCACGCGAATTTTACTTTATCGTTGCAATCCTGATCCGAATTATCCTTCGTCTCTTCCAAGTTATTCTGATCAATTAAGACTTTAAAATCTTAAAAGTTTGATTTGTCGACGAGTGTTCAACGATGTAGTCTTTTGCTTTAAGTTGCTTAAAGGTGATCTGAAACTGCGCCCGAGCAAATATTGGTGTTTCCGAACCTTGCCGTGAGCGTATTTTTTCACTGTTAGTTGAGAATCCTAGGCTCAGCAGGAATCAATTTACCAAGGTCTTCAACTCGCTGTTTTTTCGGGGAGCTAGATGGCTACAAAAACTTCCCGATACTCTTTTGGAAGCTCCGAACACATCCGAGTTCAGAACTCAATTGAAGTGTATCGATCTGCTCCAAGTTCTTGGTATTCCAGACTTTTGATCGGAATGATTTCGGTTTCGGTCTTCACTGCGTTTCGATGAAGCTCACGGTCTTACAAATCTCCGACTTTGCGTAAATGCATTGGAAAGACACAAAAGACGAGGCATTCGAACGATTTTGTGTTTTGCTTGCTGTTACTGTTTGCGCACTATGTTTAGTTTTAGGTCATAGAGTATTATGTTTTAGTGCACCCACCGCGACGGTGGCTCTCATTTAAGCCAGTGGTTTCCCACAAGTATTTTAAGCATTAACATGACTTATTTAAGTTGCATTACTTTGCGGCTTACCAGCCATCTGCACTCTTTGGTAAGATCCACTTAATTTTTGGTCCTACATAGAGATGGTGGCCTTTTGCGACTGGGCTTTTAGGACTGAGCATATTCACTAGAGCTATTATTCCCTCTTATCTAGCGCACCTATTTGTTCCATCTATTTTTCTTGGCTACCTGTCCTAGTTACCAGTCCCATGGTACAGCCAGCGTACGCATGTGTCGAAGTTCTGTTATCTATTGTAAGGCAATATAGCTAATATATTAGTTTTATCCTATTTCAGTACACTTCCTACGGTAGCTTATACCTGGCGTTGCTGAATCTTCTAGGCTCACAATGAGTTTTGAACTTACGTGCTAGGTAATTTGCGTAAGGCGTTGCATAGGGCCACAGGTGCCATGTTCAATATATTCTACAGTCCGCTTGGAATTCTCCCCATACTATTGAAAGCGTCTTCTACAGGACTGTCTACGGAACGTGCTCTTCATTGGTCCTCGCCGACATGCGCGCTGCCCGTAAAGGATGGTTTATCTGATTGATCTGAACCAGCAATCTACAAGCTTAAATAAATAGATAAATTTAAATTTAATCAATTAAATAAACAATAGCTGGCTGATGTGGACAGGTAGCCTTGGTCTGAACCTGAACAAGAGTAAGCGACAAATTCACACATTTAGAGGGGCATGCTCTTTTCTCCCGGCTCAGCAGCAAGTTGTGCCACTTGTTCCCCTAGTTCAAAATTGGTTGCCAAAGGGTTGCAACTGCCGGGTGATTTGTTGTTCTCGTTGTTTTAGTGTTGTCTTTTTTTTTTCATTGCATGGCTTGTTTCGATCTTGTTTTCTGGCGTTTTGTGCACGTCTATTTGACGTATAAATAAATAAATATCAAAGGATGTGTGAAAAATCAGGACTGAAAAATACTATCCCCGTTGAGCGCTTAAGTACTTTGCTATTTTGATGGCTTATAAATTGAGAAAATATACTAAATAGTTGAATACTCTGCAAAACAATAACTAAAAAGAAGTTCAAAATCTTCGCGACATGTTCAGAGCTCTGTAGCTAATGATCTAATGGTCAATAGAACTGTATGACCGTACCTGATGTTGCACCATGAGAAAGACCAACCACTGACGATCGCTTCCTTTTCTTGTAGTATCTAACAACAGATATAGAAGAGACTGCCGTTGCCGTGACGCCAGTTCATCAGCGTCTTCGATCAACAGCACACAACTCTGCAATCAACAACGTTCAATTGAAAACTTCTAGCCTTCCAAAAAATACAAAAATATAAGTAAAAATTAGATAATCACCTTTATATCGTTGTCATCGGTGAGCATCTGAAGGGTGTTCTTTTCAGATCCGAGCTGTGCTAAACAAATAGCATAGATATAAATCCTCGAAGGCACGATTCAATATAAGGACAATTAAAAGAGGTTTAATTTTTGGTCTAGGCTTCATTTAGAGGGTTATTTTCGGTGCAGAAAACGAAGGTAACAAAATGAAGAAGGGTAATGAATTCAACTTCTGTGTCTTTTGACACTCAAACAGAACTAAAATCAAAACATAAGACTATACAAATTAGCCGTGTGTGCCACACGTTATCGAAGTTTGAATTTGAACCGGCTCAAATCTCCGAAAATTTTCAGTAGTTCTCCAATCCAAACTACAAAGTAAACTTGTGAGCTGAATGGGGAAGTGAAGTGGTGTAGGAACCGTCGATTTCCTGCGCATTATGTCCGCCTCATGTTCAGAACAACAAATCCGCTCATTCTTCCAAGGTCGGACTAACTAGCTAATCTAGACCTGCCAGGGACAAAATCACAATTTGTTCGCTATCTAGCCACCGCAAGTCAGTGCACAATTAAGAGAATTTCTAGTTTTAAATAATTTGTTTAGCTCATGATTCGTAGTGAGCTGTTCTAAAAAATCCCGTACACTACATAAATCTTTCGAATTTTTCTCACCAACGCTGACAACCTTCAGCTTTGCACTGAGCTCGAACTCTTCGACCGCATTCTTCACGACAGTCGTTCGACCACTATCCGCTTTTCCAACTACAACGCAGGCATTTCCTTCACCACATGCGGCAAAGCGACTAACAACACTCTCAATGGCCCTGAAAGGAAGGAATTTAGTCTTCGGCCCAATGATGAACACGGCGCCGAATACTGTGAGCTTCAACTATCAAAAAAGTCGGAAGCGTACAGTACTTTTCGCAAGAACAAAACTAGGGTTGAAAAAGATGGCAACATCAAACTATTAAGGGGCCAAAAGTAATGAGACAAATTCAAAAAAATCGTTATCTCTTTATAACTCATTAACAACTCAACTATGCTGAGGAATGTATTTGCCATTAAGGGCAATGACCTTGCTACCATTGCTCAGCCAACTTCCTGATCCCATCCTTCCAGAACTGCTTGGGCCTGGTGTTGATCAACTGCTCGATATGGTTGTCAAGGACTGCTTGAGTTCTTGTGTCCCTTCCGACCAGGAAGTAGCTAGCTCAAGAAGTAGTGGTAGTCGCATAGAGAGATGTCCGGCGAATACGGTGGATGAGGCATGTGAACGTAGCCCAGCTGGCCAAGCCTATCCGTGGTTACTTGTTCCCCATGGGGTGCGGCGTTGTCGAAGAGGAGAACCTTCTTGAAGCGCTGCGAATGAATAAGAGCGAGTCGCAGGTCCATCTCTTCTGTTTCGTTCACCATGGCCTTGGAGTTCATGGTAGTGCTCTTGGGAAACAGCTTCCGGTAAACCGATTCATGGGCGCAGACCCAAAAGCTCTGAAGGTACTTCTCACCGTGAACATCTCGCCGAACGAAGGTCGGTAAGGGGTCAGCAGGCCTCACCCAGACTGCCTGCTTGGCAGGGTTAAGGTAGAAGACGTACTTCTCATCTTGCGTGAATATTGAGCCCAGCCTGCTCGGGGTTGGGAATTGGACGAGCTTGCGCGACAAAGGTCGACTCGTCAGACTGGGGTATCGGCATGCTTCTGGAAAGGGCGGAAGTGGTAACTTCTCAGATGGGCTTCAGTAAGTAGCATGCAAACATACAAATACGACAAGCACGAAGCCAGACTCCAGCCACGAGATATATGGACACGGCATGGGGTGTCTCATTACTTTTGCCCCCCCCCCCCCCTAATATTTACAACAAACTTAGGTATCCCTAAAAGATGGCACAGACACACACACGCACGTACTCACTCCTAGCGTTCAAAAGCTTCTCACAAGCTGTCTGAATGTTGTGACCCCCCAACCCTGTTTGTGCTTCATCTCTCTCAGCATTTACCAAAATTAGTTGTTTTATGACAGAAAAATCGCAAACGACCAAAAATAAAACAGAAACGCACTTCTTCTCCTCGTCGACGTCCGCTATGAACCACTTCATATCGTCCAGAACACGACGAGCAGTCGTGCGCAGATCGCTGACCATTGTAGCTTCAAGAGCAGAATTCTTCATCCGACATCAAACAGTGATGGAAGTGAAATACGATGTCAAAGGTTATCCGGAGAGGAGAAATTCAAACAATTTGAACTTCGCGCGCACCATCGCGAGTTTGCATGGGGCGCGTAAACCGACCCAGCGGCCGTTGCACGATGACCCAGAGAAAGGTGACAGCGCCAGTAGAGATCGGCATGCGCCCATCCCTTGGCACGCCCTGCGCAATCCATGGATTTGTTCGAGAGTGGGCATTTTCGCCCACCCCTCGGCGCGGTAGGGGTAGGAACACTACTCGGCCGAGGTAGAAACTGTGCTCTAAGCATAAGATTTGGAAGTTAGGCCAATATGTGGGACAACAATACAATGCTTAATCTGGAGACAGAAGAGAGCATTCCTTACTTCTTCAATCAATCTATAACTGCGTAGCACCCAGATGCTCTCAAACGGAAATCTCTGAAGGAGGGATTTTCTCTAACTAAAACGCTTCTGGGTGAACAATGCAACCCCTGTGCTGTTGTTCAAGCTCGCGCTTCCATTTCTGCGTTGTGACGAAAGTGTTTTGGATGGCATCTCCTGCTCTCCAGAATGAAGAACTTCAAATGCTCTAATTACGGTCACTTATTTAGGTCGCTAAGTCGATATTCCCAACAAGTGGGTGCCGCAACTGGGATGAAAAGGATCAGCAGTTCAGGGAGTTGTCAACAACAACCCGATGAAGTAGTAAAGTAGATGCAGAGCGTTTTTACTGCGGGATACTGGGTGTTCAAAAATGGCAAAGATTAGCCGCCTATTAACTTCTGGACGGGAGGTCGGGTGTACGAATCCTTACCATGCAACTAGCGCTGGTCATTTTGTCGCGGCCACTTTAAACCGAACTCATGAAAGCTTTTCCATCTTAACAGAAATGCGGGCCAGAATTTCTTTAGCACACTGCAGCTCAAGCTCGCTGCAAGTTATAACGGGTTTACTAGGCGATAGGCGACACATTTTTGAGCTTTTTGGACCACCCTGTGGCCTGCAGCAAAATGTTCACTTCACCCCAGTGCTCCATTTTATGTAATCTGCAAGACCATAAAGCTCTTGTTTAGAATCGTTGGGGCAACTTCACCGACGTTCCCCGTTAGAAGCATGCACCCTACAAGTTCAGAATGCACAGGTGATCAGCTTACCAGAACGGGAATCGAAACTATGCCCACGAACCGGCTAGCCTCTATGATTCTCGCTGATGATTGAGGATCATGCACGCTGTTGGGTGAAGTCGTCGAAGATAAAGCGGTCGTCATTGATCTATCCTAGTCCGGGGGGGGGTCACATAACTAAAAAGTAGGTAACAAAATGAATTAAGACTTACCCAGCGGCTCCTAGAGAACGAGTTGGAACATAAAAGAAACCAAAAACGAACAAACCAACATATAAAAAATCGCCGCGGTTTACAACCGTCTCGGAGGGCAAAGAGCGACGGAATGGAGGCATGCCGCGTGCTGACCGCCGCCTAACATGTTATAACCCGGATCTGACATGGTGAGAAGCGCACACAACTTTGCTTGCTTACAACCGCAACAAATGTAATTTTCGTTTTTTTGTGACTTTTCTTGTTTAGGTCCCATGATGTTCTGTAGAGGCCGCTCGGTAAGTCTCAAGTGGATTTGTTACATATAATACTTTTTAGTTATGTGGCCCCCGGATTAGGATAGATCCGCCCGTCAATCTAACGTGCGTTATTAACTTCGGGAAAGACTTCATCCCGTCACATTGCAGCCTAACTTCTATCAAACCGAGGCCGCTCCGCTCCTTCCTTAAAGCCTGTCGTCAAACCTTGGCCGTAGCTGCTGCGCGTGGATATGCATAGGCTCTTCACTGCCCTACACTAGCTTCCCGCGCTCCCCCTTCCCGCTTCCTTAATACTCCTAGACAGCTCCACAGTTGATGGCCCATCAATAAACACATCGCTAATTGCAAATGTCTCGTGATAACCTCGAAAGCACACCTGAATCCTACTAACCGGTAACTCGTACTCCTTCTTGGAAGTCTGAACCACAGATGTGAGGCGTGCGCTTTCCAGCGAGCAACAATGACGCTTGGGTTATTTTTGTAAGTGCTAAGAACGAATAGAAACGTTGTTACCACCCATTAGAATGATTCGTCCTGTACAACACTTACCAGGTACAACATGCTATAATGGGTAATATACAAGCTGCTTACCAGGATACTATCTCAACGGTAGGTCGGAACGGCGCAAGAGTTGTATATGGATAGGACTGCCTCTTCCTGGGAATTAACAAACTGCAGGTATCTCGACCCCAATACAACTCTGCGCAGAGTTAGCGGCGACGGAAGTCGCGTGTTGGCGCCCTGTTAATTCTCGTGCTCCACAGCTGACGGGCGCGCGCGGGATGGGGGCTCGTATCGCGACTCGGCGCAGTGCAAAGGTGGCGTAGTAGGGAAGCGCTCGGGCTCGTGAGCGAGGGTCGGTGGTTTGGATCCCGCGGACTGCGTTTGTTTTGCACTTTTGCAAAATCCATGTTCTAGTGCCTTCCTGTATCTATATTATCCAGCCGAATCGTGAAGAACAGATATCAGATTCGTGATCAGCACCCCAAATAACCCCCTAGACAAAGTTCCAGGATAATCGGTGACCATTCCTAGACCACCTTGTTAACGGTGTAGGTGGTATGTCATATGTGAACATGCTTTATAACACACTATAGTACCCCTAGGTGGATTACCATATGATATTACATTCTTGGTTTCTGCCAGTGACGGGAAGTAGAGACAGAATCGTGAAAAACGGATGTCAGATTCGTGATCAGCACCCCAAATAACTTCCTAGACAAAGCTTTAGCGGATTTTTTTTTTTGACCGAAGTCTTGTCAGTGGAGTCAGAACTTTAACTAGTGCCACAAAATATCTATCGTAACCATAACTACGGTCAGACAAAATAGGCTTCAAACAAGTGATACACAGAAGTGAACATTTCAGCTAATCTGTAGTTTGAAGCATATGTTATACGTAAACATGCTCTATAACACACTATAGTACCCCTAGGCGGATTACTATATGATAAACATGGATTTTGCAAAAGTGCAAAACAAACGCAGTCCGCGGGATCCAAATCCTCGACCCTCGCTCACGAGCCCCAGCTCTTCCCTGCTACGCCACCTGTGCACTGCGGCGAGTCGCGATACGAGCCCTCATCCCGCGCGCGCCCGTCAGCTGTGGAGCACTTGAATCAACAGGGCGCCAACACGCGGCTTCCGTCGCCCCTAACTCTACGCAGAGTTGTATTGGGGTCGAGATACCTGCAGTTTGTTACTTCCCAGGGAGAGGCGGTCCTGCCCATATACAACACTTGCGCCGTTCCGACCTACCGTTGAGATAGTATCCTGGTTAGTCCCACCTTTGCCTGGAGGTCACAGTCCTTAATTTACGGCATAATGAGGCAGACTACTCCTAAACGAACAAAAGCCAACATAATAACGCTAATATTTATTTATTAAACTGCTTAAAATTCCCAACTTCGAAAGGTAAATAAATGAACATCGAGCGAAATCGCTGAACATACAATGTGTACTCACGAAATCCCCTAAGAGTTAATAGGAACATTTAAAAGAAATCGAGAGAGACATTGAACCAGTGATGAAGAAGAAGAAGAAGAAGAAAAGGAAAACAAAACAAAAGCGAGCTATCCTATTTGAGTATACATGATGATACACATCTAAATTATAGTCCACATTTCACATATAATAATAGGAATAATAAGAAATCTAAATAACAAAGGATTAAATATGAGAAAAATAATAAAAAATTATACAGTAACAAATTAATATATGTCATCATAATAATTGAAGCGTAACATGACTAATTAGGTAGAATAGACATCGATAACGGAATATATAAACGAATGCGAACGAATACATTTATGTGAAGAAGCGAGCGAAATCTCCTTAGAAATATTAGATACAACAAAACTCATCTCTATGTAATATATGTAATAAGAATAATAAGACAACGCAAAGGGTTTCTGACAAGCACCGAGCATGATAATAACCAAACACTAAAAACACATCGCACAGCACGGAATGTATAGGCATCGACGAAAACAGGTGCGATCTCGTAGCTATACACAGCGCGGCTGAGCTGGGCGACTGAGAAACTCGGCGTCTTCTGATGATCTAGGAAGCGTTCACAGTTCGCAAGAGAAACAACTCTTCCCCGAGCAACGCATGGAAATCGTATGATGTCAAGCAGCAGCTCAACATCAGCTGATTTGCAAGCTTTGCTCGGTGAGTTGTTTCGCTTGCAGACTGCTGCTTCCAATCCCAAACAGTGTCGCTCAAACCAGCCGCTACAAGGAACCTGTCGTTGACGCCAGTCACTACCGTAACCCGAAGAAACTCACGTCAACGTCATCTCATCAAAACACATCGCAGGAGAAACTAGAAATAACCAAAGGCTAGACGACTAACTTGAACTTGCTTATGGTAACAAATAAGAATGAGATAGTAATGATGGAAATGGACGAGAAGAATTGGACGGATAACTGGTACAGCTACACAACGGAGCGGTGAAAGGGAACCATGCAACAAAACGGGAACTCAAAGTCGACAAGGTGAGAAAACGGAAGCAAAAATTTCGTGCAGAATCATCACGTCGCGCCGACGCTCCCTCTCTTGAATAAAAGAGAGAAACAAAGTGGAGCTGAGCGCGACTGACTGATGAAGGGAGGGAAGGATGAAGAACTGCGGGGGTAAAATGGAGGAGAGACATTGGTCGCCTAACGCGCCTGGGTTATCGTAGGGGTTTATACTTCAGTTCAGCGCCACCGCGATACATTTCTGCGGTATCGATCTTATGCGCACCCCAATCGATATCGGGATATGGGCGGCTCTTTCCTATGCATAAGAATGTCAAAAGCGCACACCCATATCAGCTGTTAGAAAGCATCAAAGCTCTTAGTGCTCGTTCACAGATCGCGAGCGATCGATGCCAAGGATCTGGTTATAGTCAGCGGCAGCAGCGATCAACAGTGACAGGTCGCCCACAGAAGGTATCAACATCGATGTTTCGCGCGATCGCTCAAGAAAAATCAATATGTATGTTCTGCATGGACAACCAGTCGCTTCCGCTGCTACCATTGCGGACTGTGAACAGGTCCCAAGGTTGATAACGGATATCGACTAGGCCGCGCAGACCACTTAGTGGTGAAAGCAACCTTACAAAGAAATTCGAGCCTCGGTGCAACAACTACATAATTCCAAACAAAGCGACGGGCGTAACACTCACCATTCATCGCGAACGACCACATGGAACATCGATATTGATTAAGCCGCGCAGAATATCGATACGCTGCGCCGTCAGATCCCAACTATAAGCCCGGGTAGCGACCATCCAAAGTAATCGTCGTGTAATGAAGGGAAAAACGACACCAATACACCAATCTAACACTACCGTACTACATAAATGAGACACCGTTTAAGTGAAGGACAACGCCAGAGAGTAACTTGAAATATTACCACTAAGAAAAACCATCTAGGCAAACTGCACCAGTGAGCAAACGACAAAACGAGCCAAAAACAAACACCGAATGAAAGGGAAAACCAACATTAACTATTCGTTTACCGTAATAATGCGAAAGAGTTGTGCCCCAAACAAAACAAAGCAAATCCTCAGCAACCTCCCATACCGGCGGCACATTCGAATTCATTATAGGGCAGCCCAGTAGGTTATACAGCAAAAGTGAGCAACAACCTCACCCGTTAAGCAAGACATTTACGGAAATTTGAAGAACTTCGGACCAAAACGATCATCGACTAACAGGGAGCACAGGGAGAGGCGTGCCCAACGTTCGACGCGCTGTTGGACATCGAAAACGTCCGGATTTTAAGCGCGAACACTTCTAGAGCTCAGAAGGGTGCCGAAAGAGTTTGTACCGAAAGAAAGCTACCTGAAACTCGATATACACAAGGACACAGAACGCTCTAACATGAAAGTAGCAAAACATCACAAACACATGCACACAAGAACGTAGACCACTTGACCCGCATCACTGAAACTCGGGATAATTCGTCCAATGATAAGAGATCGACACACTAGCGACAAGGGCATGAGCAAAAAAATGCTAAGATTGAAGTACATACAATTAGAAACTTCTCAGAATTTAGTACCAAGGCGCAAGTTGGGAGGATAATCGGTGCGATCGAATACAAAGGTGCTCGGAAAGGAAAACGCTTCAAAACGGTTCTGAAAGGTGCAATGAGACACAAGAGAAGAGTTTCAGTCTGAACCTGTCGCGGAACTCTCCGCAGTTGAGGAGGACAGCTCCATTGGTGGACGATCTAACGGATGTACAGCGGTTTGAACACGAACAGAGTGTGATTGTGCTTGCACAACGTGACGACATGACCACTTCCAGCAACGCGAAGTCCAACACAACGGGACAGCTGAAAGCAAGTTCTACACTAAGTCATTCTTAGGAGATATTGGCTTCGAGGGTTTGCTTGCTAAATTTGGGTCGATTTTTTTTAAAGCTGTTTTCTTCAAGAGTGCTCACGAAAACAAACGAATTCCTCCTTCTCTTTAGAGGTTCACAGCCCCGTCAAGCAGAGCTTCTATAGTTTTTACCTCAAAATAAATAATTCTCCAGTCAAACTGGACATATTTTAGTTTAAAAAAGTCGGAATGGATTCTCAATTAAAAATCTGCTTCGAAACTTTCTAAAACTTCACACAACTGCTGCACAGGATGTCCAAAAAAATTCAATACACTATATCAGCGTTCATAAAAGTCCTGCTTCTCTAGTTAGATAAATGCCATCGGTTTAATCTATATACAAAGCGCGTCGTCACACTCGAATCCAAGTTCTTGGTTCGGGTTCCGCCTAGGCCAAATAAGCCTTCTATCATTAGGGGTCAGTGAACTGGTAAAAGACATTTTTGGAAATTATAAAACATCCGCTCGTCCATCGGCTGGCCATCACAATCCACTGTATAGGCCAAATACGAATTCAAATCGCCTCCACAACATAGAAGTAGAATGCGTAATTCCGGAAAGGGTTGATCAACGCTGTTTTTTACCCGTATTCTTTAGTTCAGACAATTTACGATGAAAGGTGCATTCACATGACTCATCGTAAATTGTCTGAACTAAAGAACAGGGATAAAACAGCATTGATCAACCATTTCCGGAATTCGCCACGCTTTCTACTTCTGTGTTGTGAAGGCGATTTGAAATCATATTTGGCCTATATAGTGAATTGTGATTACCAGCCGATGGACAAGTGGGTGTTTTATTGTTTCCAAAATATGTTTTCACTCGAATGGTAGTGAAACTGCTGTTTGCCGCTTACGTGAGGTTGTGTGGAAATTAGTGAAATGTCAGAACCAGTCACAGAAAAGTATCTCCAGTGCGCACCTCCGCAGAAACATTATTACCACTATCAATCAGCCAAAAGATATCATAAATATACAGTGTGAACCACCTTGGACAGATTGAGGACAGGCAAGGCGAATTGACATCATGATCCATAGACGTTTATTTTTATTGAGGTTTCCGGACTGAAGCGAAGGTTGTACTTCACTACTTCAGCCCCGGGCCTAGTACCAACACGACAGCCACCGACACTAATCATCCACTAAACCTTATCGGTGTCGGCGGCCCTCACGATGATGCGCGCAGCCACTGAAGCATAAACACTGCCTTAGATGTGGCCCAATGCGCTAGCACGAGACTATATCAACGCGTAGCTTTTAGAAAGGAGTAATGCTTGCAAATGACTCACCCGGAATTCATTGTGGGTGAAGGACTGCTGAAGAGTGCCGTCGGCTGTGAAGACGACGACATGGAGATGATTTCCATGAGTATCAGCCACGAGCACATCGCCGTTCTTCGACACATCAATGCCAATGGGGTACGGAGTCTGCGATGGCTCTCCCAGTTTGCGAATGAACTGTCCTAGAAACGGTAAAATAAAACTGCATAGAAGACGGCTTCTAACTCTTGTTGAGGTTCAATTTTGGGATTTTTGTTGAATTCTGCCATGTATCTGGGAATAAGGCCACCCTCAGGATTTGACCAGGGCAATGATGAAGAAGAAGAAGTGATATGCTGCTTACACAAACAGACTTCGTATAACATAGAGGTGCGATCAACGTGGTTGGTTTAGTGGTCACTGGCACTAATAACACACAGATGACTGCGGCTCCCAACTCTCTAATACCCCTTCATGGACATGTCGCTTGGTCAGCACTGGTATTATCAGGGGTGAACAAAGCTTGTGTGCGAACTACCATAAACGAAGCTTAACAGCAAGCTCTGAAAACGGCTAGCAACGGAAATGGACTAAATTAGGTGCTAAATTTGATTATTCCAGGACTTCCAACTGTCAAAACTTGCCCCACCTAGCTTAACTGCATAACCACATACCGTCTGTATTGAACACCTGGACGCAGTGGTGCTTGAAATCAGTGATGTACACGTTCTTCTCGTAGATGGCCACATCGCTCGCCTCTCCAAGGTGAGATGAGGCGTCGAACCAGAACACAACACGAGGAGCATCCACATCTGGTACACGCAGAGATCAAATAATGTCCTTGCATGGCCGTGAAACTGTTTTCGCTCAGCACTCACCAATGCAGTACACAACTCCACTTGTGTCCACAAGCAGAAGATGACCGGAGGATGTGCATGACGCGGCCGACACTTCTATTCCACCGCGTGGTACAAGGGGAACTAAGCATACGAAACAATAGCCTTTAAGGTTAAAAGCAGATGAAACCACTCACGTACCCATATTGATGCGCTTGATGAAATCACCGCGCTGATCGAACAGCTGCGCGCGAGTCTTGCCATCAACACCTTTGTCGAGTACTGCATACCTCGTCACGTCGCTCTTTAGAGCGATCACCTTTCGCGGGAAGCATAGCTGTCCATCATCCTGAGCACGGAGTACATTCAGCCAACGATTTCTAAACAAAGACCAGAACTAAGCCACTCACTGTTCCCGGTCTTCCAATCTTCCACGGGTGCGGAGGTCCACAAACGACAATTCTGTGATTATTCGTGTCCGCAATGAGAATGTCATCACTCTCGGACAGACAGAACCCTGACGGGCAGTGCAGTTCGCGCATAGAGCTGCCTTGCTGACTTGTTCCAAACACGCTGAAATGTTTTACTGTCAGTAAGACCATCCTCTTCTACGAGTAAACCTCAGCCAAAGCGTATTCAGTAGAACTGCTTGCAGTCCTCACCTATGAATTTTCAACTCCGGCACACGCGCGGAATTGAGAACCTCTTGCGGTGACGTCCTCTGCCCTGCAGTGCCCAATAAAGCACTGCCGTCTCCTGGTGCACCGGCGAGAGACAGACTTCCCAGAGCTAGTAGTGGATCAACACCGGGTGCCAGTGATCGCAGTCGAGCCTGCTGAAATGTGCACTGATACATTCTGCGCAAAAGCGCTAGATTGACAAGGAAGAGAAATACGAACCATAAGCAGACTGGGATTTGCAAGACCATTGTTCTGAAGAAGAAGTGCCGCTTGAAGCTGGAACAAAAGACTGGCATTCGTTAGCTCTCGGCTCGCTCCTTGTAAAAACCTAGGAACAGATATGTACCTGAGCAGCCTGTGCTTGCGCCAGTTTCAGCTGATTGGCTCCAACAACGGATGATGGATGCGACATTGGTGGGAACAGGCGAAGGTCAGCCGCTTGAGCTGGATTAGACGACGGCGGCCACTGGTAGTTGTTGTAGATCATCGAAGCAGTATTTGACGCGCCCGTTAGAAGAGGCTAAACATACAATACTGGATGAATCTCGCTCTTTAGTTGGCTTTACGAAACAATGATTTTGAAGTGGTTTCCCTAAAGCTGTTGGTGCGCGAACCAACATCCCCTCGACCCATCTGACAAAGAGCACAGGGGTGCAGATCGTTTTTACTGCGAGCCGATGGGTGGTTCATAAATGACAAAAAATTTCCGTAAAACAAACCCCTTTCGACATGAAGCGTGCTATAGGGGAACGGAGAGCACCGAGTTAGCCCAAGTGCTAAGCAAATTCTGACCCATATCTGGGTTAAAATTCAAAAGCTCATACGAATTCGGTATAAAGGGAGTGTGACAAAATGACCAGTAGAAATTGCATGGGAAGGATACGTACCTCGGATCGCTCACTCACGAGACAATTTTTTGCCATCTCTGGACCATCCAGTAGCCCGCAGCAAACGCTAACTTCTCCCTTGTGGCCCTTGTTAGAAGCGCTACATGACCACAAGAAAATTGGGTCCTACACAGGAAAACTAAGGCATCGCCGACAAATTTGCTCGCCACACGAAGTAGGGACGCACGCGTTGCGCGGCATTAACGAGCGCAATGTCACCAGGACAGACGTTGGACAAAAGTCGCATTAGCTGCTTGATGACAGAAGAGGTTGCAGTTCTACTTAGCACCGCATGTACACTACTCCTTCCGCTTCGGTTGCGTTACCTCCTATAATGCGAAATAAACAAAGAACAAAGAGCTGGGCAAAAGAACGAACTGGGGGGGGGGGGGGGGCTAAGCTTCAAACGACCAAGTTATATGTCATCGCGGACTTCCCTCGTTCGTTCTCCTCCGCGTGAACGGATCTCTAGAAGCAGAAGCACAGTCCCATACTGCACCAACTTTTCCCGATTTTGCCGCCTAGTAACTGATGCAAGCTTCGTTTAACGTCATGCAGGCAACGGCGCGCTCGTTTATACACACCCGCTGTGTCTCTACCCCGCTCGACGACGCTTCAGTCTTTCAGGGTGGTTCCGAATATAGAAGTAAAAGCAGGTAAGATTCACTCACGTTGCCTCCTGATGCAGTGACAGTGGGGTTGGCACTGGTCGGCTGGCCGATGATTCCAGGCCCGCCAGCAGTGAAACTGGGCGGGGCCACGTCCTTTAGTGGGATTGGTGGGGATGGCGATGGCAGGTCAGGTGGATGACTACTTGGCGGCCATCCGAAGGCATCGCCACCAGGACCTGTGATTCTTGACGGCGCAACTCCACTACCCCACGCAGACGCAATACTGGAACGTATGAATTTCGCTTCAGCTACTTCGAACAAGGAGGAGAACAAGTACTTCGTCTTCTTTCTTTCGACTCCAATCGCTCCTAAATCACTGGCTGATCCATGGCCGTTGCTCAATGTTCTGTTCCACTCCGTGCCACCAGGTAATGTTGCCGAAACGCCTCTAGCTGGTATGAAATCTCCTTGGATCTGTTGTATCTGCTGACCTGCCGGCTGCTGCGTTGTCGCAGTTTCTTTGACATTGGCGGACACCATTCGTCCTGGAAAATAGTTATATCAATACCAAAAAAAAATAAAAATACTATTTCTCGGAAATGGCCTACCAATAACGTTGCCACAGATGGCATTCATATGCGTGTCCAGCTGCTTTTTCGAAAGTGGCTGGTATTCGAGCTCAACCTGAACAGAGGCTTAAAATGAAGCACAAGAGAGTAATTGACCTCGAACGTTACCTGAATGCCTAGGGCAGGCATCGTGTGAGCCAGATTGTTGAGTTGTTGTACAACTTTACGGCGACTCGCCAGCAATTCCATGCCGTTGGACTTCGAGAGTAGATTGCGAGCGAATCTGAAAACGGATAAGGGAGTAAGGAAGAGCGAAGAACATTTTCCAGAAACCAAGGAAGGAGGATTAATCGGGGTCAAAACGGGCGTGACCGCCTCATGCGGGCCATTTAGCCACGGTACCGGCATAAATCGAATGGGGTTGTTACTAACATTGAAAAATGGTTCTGCTACTATGGGTCTCTATGGTGCTCAGATGAAGTAGGGCACGCGGAATAGATCACCCTATAGCTTCACACCTTCTTCTTCTTCACACCTGTTAACAAATATACAAATATCCACTAATTTCCTTATAATCACGATTACATTTCACAAGACTTCTTCGATAGAACGCATTAAACTGGCACTAGCGGGTTGACGTGCAGGTTTGCGGGATACTGTAGCGTCCAGTTTTGAGGGGTTTTGATTTCTTCAGAATTTTCAGGCGTTTTCTGCGCATTTTTCGAGCTTGAAGAGCGTAGAACCCAGCTGCGGACTCCCCTTGAGCGGCGAAAGCAGTCTACACACGAGCAGTTCGGGTCGCACACACCCTGGAGTCCCTTCGCTTGCAAAGCGTGTCCGTGATTGCACTCATGACACATAAGTTGACGGTGCCAGTTTGATGCGTTCTACCGAAGTCTTGTCTACATTTCAGGCATTCATGTTTGGTCAGGCCATTCTCTACAGCTTTTTTCGATTAAAAAACACTTTTTAAATGTTGCGCGACAACGATGCGGATTCCATACAACGCAAGGTAAAAAAGCTACTAAGCTACAACCGATATAAGCACCTAACAAACGTCCAAAGACTGCTCTCTTAGTTTTTTGTTTTCTAAAGGCATTCCGGCCTCACCTAATAAACGTCCAAAGACTGCTCTCTTAGATACGTGTTTAGCTAGAAATCAAGGGTTGAAGGCTGCATAGGGTAGAAGAGGTGAAGTATGCCTGGAGGCTTTCCTAAACAAGGGAAAACCTGCCCTTTTCTCCAGGGGTAGAAAGAGGCCGTAATGTTATCAGTAAGTGTATATTTGGTCGAACACCAGGCATGGAAAACGTTAGACGCGAAGCGAACGATAAGAAAATGTATAAGCCTAGCAAGCCTAATAAACAGAGAACTACTAATCAACCGATATCTCACCTGAGCGCATCGCTTACTCTTGCCTCGTTCAGGTTCATCTTTCTGTAGAGGTCTTCGATTGCCACCTCTTGTTTTTGGCGTGTCTCCTCTAATTGCGCGAGCTAAAACAACAGCTATCAGTCCCATCCATGGGTCAAAGTGGCTAAGCCTAATGCCTACTTTATTGGCCTTCGCCTCCTCCAACGCCTTCAGTAAGTCATCGAAGGCCATCTCCACGTGAACTTTTGCCGCCTCGTACTGGTCGTGAAGGCTAGCTGAGCGATCAGGAATTGCGCTCCATTCCGCCATAGAATCTCGCCACTAAAAAACGTTGGCATAACTCGTTGTTGGATTAGTTCGGGAAACAAATGTGAATACCTTCTTCTCCACCTTATCGGCCAGTTTCTCTATTTCCGACTGAATAGTGAACACCACCCTCGCATTCACATCGACGACCTGAACAGAGGGAAATTTCGAGACGCCGAGCGACAGAAACACAAAGTGATAGCCATCAAGGGATCCTCAATCTCGACTTTCACCACAACTATAGGCAATCCATCTGATTAACCACAATGCAAACCTTGTGATTGAGGTGTTCCATCTCGAGACAAACTTTGCAGCACAATGTTTCGCATGTGGCACACAGCATTTTGTAGGGGAGCGAGTGTGTAGGACACTGAACAGGTCGGACATCTCCACGCTGACCCCGTTGTTCCATCTCGACGTACGTCATCACCTAAATGAATTTAAGTTCAACAATAAGCGAAGCTTTTCCCGAAAGGCTATGCATAGTAGTATAGGATAGGTCTTCTACTTCAGTCACCTGGCGGTGCGCCAGTAGGTGAGCCACCAAAATCGATTGTGGTAGGCCCTGTTCATACTTCGCGACGGCGGCGACAAGAGCGCAGCGTGCGCAGCATCCGGGAAGTATGAACAGGCGAAGGAGCGACAGCGACGGCGCTCTAGTATGAACAGATTTCGGCAACGCTTGCTCAGTTCTAATCGATTTGCATGTTTTGCATGGGCGATAAGAGCGACGAAAGCGCAGCGCGCGCAGGACCCAGGAGGTATAAAAAGAGCGACTGGAGCGACAGTGCCGGCGCTCGAGTATGAACACTTTTCGTCGCGCTCTCGGTTTTAATCGATATCCATGTTTTGTACGGGCGACGAGTCGTTCTTGTCGCGAAGTATGAACAGGCCCGTACAGCAACATCTTTCAGCAACTCGAGTATAAACCATGTATTAGAGACCAATTCATATAACTCGAAATAGTCAAACCTCGTGCCCTTCGAACATTCGCATGACGCCGTGAGCCGATAGGCAGTTCGAACACAGATCTGACTGACACTGCTTACAAACCGCTATTGCCGGTTGTTCAGACTTGCATGCGCGACATCTGCGCTCGCCTACAGCCTCCTCGTTTTCGGCAAGTCGCACCTGAAAATCTTGGATGTCTCCAGTGAAGGCTATGGCAGCTGGTAGACCCCATTTCCTTGCTGGAACACGGAAGCACAACGGTACGCCACATCGATCAACCGCGAAGCTTAACCGATATCGATCTCTCTCGCCATACCGCGAGGCGCAGCGCTTTGAGTATGAACTGCCTAACCGAAGTCTAGAAGTCTGCTGAGTTTGTGTAAAAACTTCGCTGCTGAGGCGTAACTAACGAAATGAAGGCCCACTCACGTAATCAAGGAGCATGGTGTGCACATATCGCACATCGTTCCCAACATGGGACTCCTGTGCGCATACTGGACAACGAATGACTCCCGGTGGAGTTGGTCGTTCTTTCACTGAAGAGAAACATTCAGTGAAGTATCATAAAGACGAAAAAAAAAACGGACGTACATTTAGGCGTCTCCAGTTCGCAATCCGTAGGATTGCGACCCGATTGATCTGTTGCTTTCTGTGCGTCTCGCCTGCCATCCAACTGTGCTATTATACAGTCTTCGCACATAGAATGGAGGCAATCCAGAACGCGCGGCTGAAATGGTGACATCAGCCACGCTGCTCAACAGCGATTCCATGAACGCTTAAAAAATTACCTTTCTGAAGTCCTTGTGGCAGTAAGGACAATGTGACTGATCATCCAGTGGCAATGGCTCTGTGTTCAGCAGCGGACTGGATGTGTTTGACCTGAAATACAAACCAAATGAAGTTCGAATTCATCAAAGCGCTACAGGACTAGCTCAAGCACCGTTGCCCAGAACTGCAGCAGCTCACCTGAACGCGTCGCTCTCACGGCTTCGATCGAGACTCGGCGGACTGTCGGATTTGTCGAACTCATGATTGCTCAGTGGGGAGTCTAGACGACCATTTTGGTCACCCATAGTGAGCTTAATGCGTCACCTGCAAAAAAAGGTATATAACCACGTAGAAGAAGGCGAATGATGTTCGACGATACAAACTACGACGCGAAAAAGGAATTATTCTGTGCCACTTTGGTTTTCAGAGGACTAATAGTGGTGCGAAGCTATGCTCTGGCAATCTGCTTGACCAAGCTACTCACTTATGCTAGCATTTCTGATCTAAAGCGAGGAATAGTGCGAAAATTTGACCGACGAAGACAAACGCAGAGATCTAAAACGTCTCTGAATACAAAGAAGAGAATGGAGATGAGGGTGAAGATAAAGAGGAAGAGGAAGACTGTGATAAGGTTTGTCGTCATCATCCTGATTTTCATACTCGTGTTTTGGCTTCAGGTAAGAAGCCTTGCCTTAGGCAACGCTATTGATACGTGTTACACCATTGTAGACGACGATGCTGTTGAAACCGCACAGGAATCATCCCACCTAATAGCCCTGTGGGAGACAAGCATTTAATACACTGTTAAAACAATGCCGTCCCATGAATGAAACACACGGAAAACCTTTCCACGTATTTCTGATACAAAACTACTTTTTTAACCGCGTGCAAACTCAACTCTTTGTTAAAAGGAAAAGAAAAAATATAAAAATTGAGCGTTCCATGAGGTTTTAAAAAATTCAATCCTTTAAAAATCATAGCGATTTCGGACACTGTTCCACACTCCAATTCACTGAAACAAGGGAACAAATGCAGCTAAATAGCAATGAGGTTTTAAATGTGCATTATCGCAGTTTAGCCGTGATACCGTGTGTCTCTACCATAACAACATGAAGAATGACAAATCTAGGCTCAAAAAGAGGATCAGACGACGCTCAGTGAACCTTTTTTGTTAAGACGTGGACCATCTTCTAAGTGACAGAAGCTTATTAACAAGAAAGGCAATTAAAAATAATAATAAATGAATAGTAAAATCATAGACGCACCCACGGAGATTCTTCAAAGGTAAATGTCGAGGAACGTCCGCAATATTTCCCAAATCACGTCTCAATGGCGTTCACAGATCTTTCAAAGAAATTCTAACTGAAATGTTTTCAAGAAGTCCCTCGCTGATCGAAAAAAGAGGGATGAGAAAGCCAGCAAGAGCAAAGCAATTTGCATGAAATTAAACATGGATTGATTCCATGTATGTATATATGCTGACTCATCTCACTCCACAAGTTCCTATTGCTTGATTTCTGCATTATGATGGGTAGACCTATGGCGCAAATGTAGGGAAATAGCAAAAGCTCAGTCTACAGGAAAATATCGTGACGTAAGTGCCCCGTAATAACAATAAAACTATTAATTAGAATGTGATACGTAAGTATGAAAAGAATCTGCGCACATCTGTCAGAGGGAATGGTAATGGTAGCACATTGCAAACAAATCGAAACGTCACCAGCGTACACCAGCGATGGTGGCTTCATCCTAGTACTGAAACGCACGCACAAGCGTCATTTTATTTTACCAATATGTCACAGTGCCTTTAAGCTTCTACAACATCTTCGTTATTATAGGAGCCTGTTAACTTCTTGCTAGGACAATAGTGTCATCAGTCCAGCTTCAGTTTTTTAGCCATCCACTCGAGAATGATCAAAACATTCTGTTTCTGCTGCAGCACATTTTTTAGGGCGGCGAACAAGGTCTTTCGAGCAATTCAACTCCAGAACAGTCAGATTCTTTTTCAACCAGAACAACAAGTGAGAAACGACCGTCTTGGTCCAGACGATTAACGCAGAGGCGTCCAAATAACACGCAGATAGAAGTGTCATGATTCGTGCTGAGGAACATAACCGAATAACAACCGTTGCGAAACAAACGAAACATTTTATTCCCTGACTCATCTATGACTAACCGATGCCGCTTCAAAAGTTGAAACAAACTTGAGCAGTTTGTAGCAGTGGGATGAATGCACTTAGCACGTCTCCTCACCAGTTTACCTCGTGTATGAGCCGAGCGCCTCATCGCCCCATGATTTGTGAAGATAAGTGAATATCCAAACAGGTGAAGGGAATCCCTTAACTTACAAAGATGTGGACCCACGATTAAATCGTAGATGCGACGAGGTCCTCCTTCTAAATGAAGAAATTGGCGTTTTGCGACTATAAAAGGCAAAAAGAATAGGTAGCTAACCGAAACGGTAAACAAAAGAATGGCAAGAAATGGTTCGAAAATGGGGAATACGGAAACTCATTTACTAAGCCATTTTCAACTCAACCCATCTTTTAGTATCGTATAAGTTGGAAAAGAAGTGGATGCACGACTATTACGACATATCCAAGGCGTTTTCTTACTAGAGATCATCTTTCCAGCGCAATCCCAGTTCGTAGCCGGAACTAGTGCAGTCCTTCCTTGGGATTTATACGAAAGTGTCATAGGCGGTGAACGTGTTCGATATCAAACACATTCGTTCGACAGGAAACAACTGGAATAACGAAATCAAAACAAATTATGAAAAAATAAAAATTCGATGCTTACCTAGCGCCTGCTAATGATTAAGACGAAGCAGTATGGTAGTCGAAAAATTCACATTCATTTTTTTATTTATCAATAAAAATTCGTCATTGCTTTATTCTCATTGCATCGTTCTTACCATCGCACCTCTTCCAGATTTTCTTTGAAGGTGAGAAATCCTTTATAAGATATTGGCGCTAATGAAACGGGTGTCAGATTCGTTATCAGCACTCCAAACTCCACCCCCTAGATGAAGCTTCAGCGAAATTGGTGACCCTGCCTGGACCACCCTTGTTAACGGTGTGGATGATCTCTGACCGAATCGTGAAAAACGGATGTCAGATTCGTGATCAGCACCTCAAATGATCCCCCTAAGCAAAGTGCAGGGGAAAATTTTTTTCACCGAATTCGTGTCGGTGGAGTCGGAACTTTTAACTAGTGCCGAACATTTCGCATTACTAGCGGAGGCCCACCTCCACACTGGGACTGTGCTAGAACAGCGAGTTCAGGGGCCGAATTCATCAAAGTTACTGCAGTAACTTTAACGGAGAATTGTAAGCGAAAGCTCAGGTAACGCTGCTTATCGCTCACTATATCGCTTGATAGGCCACGTTATCTGAGCTTTCGCTTACAATTCTCCGTTAAAGTTACTGCAGTAACTTTGATGAATCCGGCCCCTGTTATCTAGTTCTAGTCTAGTACGAAAAAAGCAAGAAAAACTCACCCTCGTATACCCATACACATACTGCGCCTAAGTAAGGAAGGACATGTAGAACTTGATGTGACTATGGCCAAGTTCCCAGTTACATATAATGGACGGTGCAATCATAGTTGGTGGTGGCCACTCTTAAACGATTTCCCGACACAACGAGAAACAATAAATGGGCAACAACATGTAGAAATAGGTAAACTACGCCAAACTGTTGCCTAGACACTCAATTTCCGAGTTCCTAGCCGGGGGAGAGCAAGCTAAAATGGGCCATTCTTGGTGCAATTCTAGTAAGGGAGGGCTTCTTACTAGATTTGCACAGAGAGCGGATCATCTTCAAGCAGCTAAAACAGATAGCATCACTAAAATAAAATAAAAATGGGCCAAGACACCATCAATCTACGTTTTGAACACAGGCAAAACAGTGCACTTCACGTTTTAATCATTTGGAAACCTCCCGTCGTAGTTCACAAATGTCATATTTTACCATGTTTTCTGTGCTATTTGTTTTGACTTAGGGCAGCTGTCTCCTAAAGAACGAGTAAGTACAGTATATTTCAATACTGTACTCATTCAGTTCTTATGAAATCGTTTAAGAGTGGCCACACCACCTAGGATTGCACCTAATGGAAATACAGAGACACCGATTTTTGCAGACCACCGATATATTTTTTTACATTTCTCGAGGATACGTCGCACATAATCACGTAAAAGTGGCAGCAAATGACGGATATTAACCAATATATAAGAAAATGAACAAGTCAGAGTAGCGACTGTTCACCAAGTCGTTGTGAATAGCCTTTCGCTGTCAGCAGACACTACGCCAAGAGTGAGATCTACCAGAAGAGCACGACAAGATTCCGCTGGATTATCCCAGGCCGAGGAACGACGACGTACAGCGGTCAACACGTCAAAAAGCGGTGTCTCGGGGATAATCCGCGAAATCGGCGAGATGGCGCGCTGCCATCCCCGAATGGGACGCCGCGTCGCATCTTCGACGTGAAACAGAATACAACGAGCACGAAGGGACCAGAAGCGAGGGAGAACTCCGGGCCGAGCCGTCGGGAACCGGCCCGGATCGATGGTTGGCGATAAGAAAGTGCCGCAACGCAACTGCGGTCGAAGCGGACGCGAACGCTGCAAGGACCGTGACGTCATCGGCGCATGTCGCCCGACGCCGGCAGCCAAATCGCTCTCGCCCCGCCCCGGCTGAGCGCTGTCACCGCAGAATACTCAGGCAACGGCCGTGTGGGTCCCGTGCGGAATGTGCAGTTCATTGGCAGGCTGCCCAGGGGCCGTATGCATACCTCGCCCCGGCGGGGCGGACTTCCCGCGCTCTCCCCACAGCAGAAATTACCCGGCGGGAACGGGTGCCCCTTCCTGCGATGCACCTCGGGAAATGTACGGTCGGGAAACTTCCTAGCCGTACAGAAAATGTTTCGTACACAAGCACAGAGGAAGTGTTGCAAATCACGGAGAAATTATCAGCTGTTTTCTAGTCCGGGTGAAGGGACGGCCGAGGAATGACGAAGGACGTGAGAGTATATTATCAACTCGATACTGGATTCGCTATGAAGCCTATCAGTACGATGTTACGTCACATTATATACGCCTGTTCACTCGCCTATTTATTGTTCTCCTTTGTTTCTACGGGTTTTGGGAATCATCTTGCAACAATGATCAAGTGAAATCCATAGTGGTACTGAGTTAAACAAACCATAGCTATGCGTCGCATGGCATCAGGCAAAGTTTTGTTTGTTAGTTAGATAAGGGTATATATGAACTAGTTAAATGAGGTGGAGCTGGGAGTAAACAAGCATTTGCAAGCGTTTTTTCCTCCGCTCCATTCCACAAATAACGATGGCCTTCCATTTGCTGGCAGCAGGTCAGATAAGCCTTCCAAACAATTTGACATGTGTACTAGTTCTCAACATCGATGAAAATAACATCGAGAAGCCGGGTACTAAGCGGCTGATGCCCGCTGTACACCGGGAAGATATGTTAAAACGGGTAAGTAGGATCAGCCACACCCCGGAGTTCCTTTCGTTGCTTAGTTCTGTGCTCAGAAACCGCGTTTATCTTAGTGTTCCAGGACCATTGTCTCATAATGGAGCGGGTACCAGCCCCCTTAGTACCAAAAGCCGTAGCTATCTGGGAGAATCCATATCTCTACGGTAAAAAATCAAAGATAAAACGTCCAAGCAACATTTAGCCTTAAAAGTATTAATTATTTAACCAAATGTTTCGGAAAATGTACATTTCAGTAAATGAAAGCACTAACATAAAAACAACCTGGCTAGACTTTGTTATACCCGCACTGAAAACACACATACACACGAGTGGCCCAATCATAGCATCTTTAGGCGTCTCTTACACCCAACAACCAATGAAAATATAAAAAATCTCCACATTTGGACACTGCTTGAAAATTGGCTTCAGTAAGTGCCTGTTTTACTTAATGAATGAAGGAAAGTCGAACTTCTCATTGCTAAACACTGCTGCTCAAAAATGACCTCACTAAGCATCACATATACCAAAACATCAACGAAGTCGCCTTCTAGCCCTCCTCTGCTGCTCCTATGTGGAGGCATAGTTCGAAAGCATCGTCTTGACGGCAGCATGTCCGCTCCAATCAGCAACGTCTCTGCTCCAGTTCGAATTCCCCCTACCTCCGAGTAGGGGGACGCAATTTCCCGCCAGAGCCCCGGAGTACTGTATTCCCAACTTGGTGTGCATCGCGGAAGTACGGTATTTCCTCCCCATTTCCCAGCGGGGCGCGTCGGGGCGAGGTATGCATACGGCCCCAGTTGTTTTCGGCCGCCTTTCACTTTAAATCGGCAGTTCGTTATTGTGGCGGGATTCACGAGTGTTTACTCCTAGGGATTAGGAGCAAGGAATGCTTTGGCCGTGGAAGCGATCGTCAGTGGAGCCGCTTGTACTACTTGTAACTTATTATCGATACAAGACACTTAGCGCTAAGCAGCTGGTTGGGGATTTGCCCCAAACCCAATTCTGCTACACCTTGGCCGCATTGGTTCTCCGTTTATTCTTTGTTACCTCGTACGGTACTTGGTGAGCTGCATCCCGCTCCGAGATTGCACACGGTCGTGGAACACTCGAATAAACAGGGTTTCTGTGCACCGAACTAGGCAAGGAATTTCGGGGTCTCGCTGACTTAGCGCCTGTTCATACATCGCGACAAGAGCGACTAGGCAAAACATGCATACTAGACATGGGATCCGAATCATGCATTTTCGGATATCCGGCCGGATTTATCCGGTTTCGGATTATCCGAAATCCGGCTCGGTCGAAAATTGCCCTCATCTGAATCATCCGAAGATCCGGGGTTTCTAAAATTGCCCTCATCTGAATCATCCGAAGATCCGGGGTTTTCAAAATCGCCCTCATCTGAATCATCCGAAGATCCGGGGTTTTGAAAAACGCAATGATTCAGATAAAATCGGATAATAGGAGGTTAGCGCGCCTTGCTGGTAAACTCTGCGCCATTGATAACCTGACTTTTTCGGGCAGATTTTCAATCATTTGGCGGGAATTCTCTCACAAGGAAAGGACCTGAAACGTATTCAGAAACGGGGGAGCGAGTCATATAGGTGGAATCCACACCCCTCAATTAGTATAGAAATGTGCTTATATTTTGCCAAGTCGGTAAACCCAAGGAGTAGGGGGTTCTTGAAGTCACAATGGAACGGCACATCACGAATTTGGGTTCTTGTACGACCGCAATGCCTCTGCCGGCAAGCAGCTCGGAGCGCAATGGGTGTTGACGATGCTTGATGGGAAAAAGTTGTGGGTTCGATCCTCATGCGCTGCTGCATTCCTGCTTTTTAAATGATTGGTTGAGATTTGAGGGATTCTGACGTCTATACCATTTTCAGATGTTTTCTGCGCATTTTCCAGCTGCATGCTGTGGTACTCAACATGATGATGCATAAATATTCAACACCAGTGATACACAGACACAACGTGCATAAAGCAGCCCTAGACACAATGGGCAGGGTATAAATACTGTTGGCTCCTCTCAGTCTGTTTTTATACATCGGCCAATGACCTCGGGTAAAACCATCCTACTCGGATTTTCAAAGAAGACCATGATGTGAAGTCACATGTGGTTAAAACGAGAAAGTCTGTGGATCCCGGAAATTGCCCTAAACGGAATCAATACACTCTTTCTCTCATCTTTGCTTGTCACCTGGAAATTAGAGGTCTGCTGGAGTTTCTCTAAAACCTAACATCAACAATGCCGCCGATGCTCGAGTGGTGAGTGGTGATCCAACCGCTCACTGCTGAAGTGGGGTCCAAATTTAGATAAGGAGCCTTCATGGGAATGGCACCAACCTGACCGAACGGAAGCTAGCATACTCAAGGACTTCGAAGCACATCAACTTGAAGTTAACGAAGACGAACGGCTGGAAGGTGGAAAACCTGAAGAACCTTGGAATTCGCAAAATGAACTGATAGACGTGGAAAGGCTGGCAAGCAGTAGGCATATGATAATTTTTGGATGGAAGTCTTGTTTCAGAGGAAAGGAACGTCTTCAATTGGATTTCGTCTATGGAGCCGATCTCATTTGTCCATATATGGAAGCAAACTGTGAGGAGCCAGTAGCCTTTATGCGCTGCCCGTATTGTGACCAGTGCTTATGTTCCATGCACTTTGTGTCTGTGTATCACTGATGTTAAACGTTATACATCGTTATGATGAACAGCCTTCCAATTGAGTTTTGGTTAAAAAAGCGGTCAGTAATAAACAAGTGGCAACAAAGTTGCTCTCACGGCATACATCTGGAAACAGTGCACAGCAAACATCTAAAATGGTGCAGATGTCAGAATCCCTCAAATCAACCAATCAGTTGAAATGCAAAGATGCAGCAGCGCAGAAAAGTCGAACCCTCTACCCCACTCTCATGGAGCAATGTCGCTATCCACGCTACCCTCCGGCGGCATCGCGGGCGTACAAGACTACCGAACTCGTGAGGCGCCGATTCCACTGTAACTTCAAGGATCCTCTACTCCTCGGGCTTATCGATTTGGCAAAAAAAAAAGAAACACATTTTTATACTAATTGAGGAGTGGCGATTATTCCTATATATATATGGTGGGATGACTCGCTCTCTCCGTTCAGAATACGCTTCAGACCCTTCCCTTTTCAGAGCACGAAAAATTTCTTGCGGACGTTTTTTAATCGTTTCATTATTGTCCTTGTCAAGACTTCGCTGTGCGTTACCAACTTACTATTGAGTTGGAATTGGCTCTTTGGGGACTTAAAGCTGTTTTTTGTTTGTTCTCGAAGCGCAAAATAGCTCTGCGGAGGGCTCCCCTCGTAAGGCAGCCAAATACGACATCTTTTACGTAGCGCTGGTGTGTTCCACTCCATTGGTGAACTAAGCTAGGCAAGATATAATGTAATTGGGCATTCATGTGCCTTGCTTCCACGGCATATAAACACTTAGTTCAAGGTGAGGCGCTCCAAGCTGCTTTGCGTGCTCGTGACTTCAATTGGTCAATGAAATAGACGCGGAGCTACTGATGTGTTCCGTTTTTAAGAGGTTGCGTGCCTCTATTATATCACTTATCCGGTTGTATCCGAATCGGATATCCGAAATCCGGCTCGGCCGAAAATGGCGTTATCTGAATCATCCGAAGATCCGGGGTTTTTGAAATTGCCCTCATCTGAATAATCCGAAGATCCGGGGTTTTCGAAATTGCCCTCATCTGAATCATCCGAAGATCCGGGGTTTGAAAAAATGGCCTATCCGAATCATCCGATTATCCGGAAAATTGGTGTCGGATCCAATGTCTAATGCATACCGATTAAAACCGAGTGTGCGCAGCTGAAAAGTGTTCATACTCGAGCGCCGGCGCCGTCGCTCCAGTCGCTTCTGCCGCTCTAGTCGCTCCAGTCACTGCTGTCGCCTGACATACTTCCGCGCGCTGCGCACGCCGCGCATGTTACGCGCGCAGCGCTCTCGTCGCTCTTGTTGCTGCTGTTGCGAAGTATGAACAGGCCTTTACCCGTTTTAGGATACCTTACCAGTCTGCAGCAGGCACCATCCCGCTTAGGGCGCAAATAGGGTCGAGGGCTTCTTGGTAAGAAGGCATGTGTATGTATGTCCAGTTACATCAGAAATGGCCTACCACTTTACTGTAGGGGTGGAACACACCAGCGCTGCAAAAGAAAATCCGCTTTCAAAGAGCACAAACCGTTTTGTGGGAGTGTCCCACATAGTGACCTCTTCCCTCCACGACCCTATTTGCGCCCCGCTTAGTATTATACCTTTTTGCAGTAAAGAGGTGGCCGGAAATATAGCACAGAATTGGACAGTAGGATATGGAAAGCTAGTCTTCAAAAACATTACTACGAAGCTCCCTGTCGTCATCTGCGATGATGCGGTCCCTTCTCTTCACCGGCCCCATCCACAAGGTGTGAGGGAGAACGTACGTTACTCCTTTTATTATCACAACTAGCAATAAGCAGTTTGACTCTTCTCTCGCCTATCTAATCCACTGAACTACCATATTTTTGGACTCAAATAACCTAGCATTCATCACATTTTCATGCATCAGCCGGGAATCGAACCTGGGCCACTCGCGTGGCAGGCGAGCATTTTACCACCGAACCAAAACAAATTATACCCGTTTACGGGTAGCGGGAGCGATAGGGATAGCGAAATGTGTGAGGAGTGAATACTTCTGTGCACGATTGAGCTGGGTCAGTGGTTAATTATTTTCTGTCGTACGCCGCTATCTTCTGACCAATGTGACCTCTCCCACCCTCATACAGGGGATTACTAGGGCCTCTTCTGGTGGAGGCATCCTCGGCGCCGACGATATTCTCGCATGCGATTTACACTCCAAAGCGTGCTCCTATCTCCATGTGGCGAAGAGATACACTCGCTTTCTCACGTATTATATCGTGCTCATAGTATCTAAACCGCAGAAAAGTCGATATTGGTTGGCTGATCGATGGATAAAAGCAATCGATATTGGCTGGCTGACCGATACTGCTGCCGTTGGTGGAAAATCCACTCGACTCGATTTCTGTAGTGGTCATCCCCCCTAATCCCTATGAGATATACACTCCCACAAACGCGTTACCGCTCATTGTGTAGTGTAAAGGGTGACGTCTGTGGCATGTCATCTGAATGCGGACGCTCGCCGGACGGTGTCTGTGACACATCTTCTGAATTTGGACGCTTTCTGCACGGACCCAATTCATATCCATCCACTGTGTGTTAAAAGTGCTGCTGTTCACCTGTGATGTTTCTGCTTCTGTGCCAGCTAGGTTGGTAGGTGGAAAACTTCATTTAGGACCGTTTCGTCGTCTTCAGAGGCTTAAAGATGGTTCGAAGATTGGATCTATCCTAGTCGGGGGAGGGGGTCACTCATATAAAAAGTATGTAAAAAATAAACCTAAAATGAACGAACAAACAAAAAAATCAAATCGCCGCGGTTTTAAACCGTCTCGGCGGGCAAAGAGCGAATGAAGGCATGCCATGTGCTGACCACCGCCTGACATGTTATAACCAGTATCTAACATAGTGAGGAGGGCACATAACTTTGCCTCCTTACAACCGCGGCGAAAACAAATGTAATTTTTCTTTTTTTTTCTTCGAGAATTTTCTAAATTTATGTCCTATCGTGTTCTCCAGGAGTCGCTCGGTAAGTCTCAAGTCGATTTGTTAGCAGTCCTTAGATATGTGCTCCCCCCCCGACTAGGATAGATCCCGAGGTTTTTAAATTTGTAGGGTACCCGATCAAACGCCCCCGCGCTGCTATTTTTGACCTAAAGTCGAGAACGACGCGAAACTCAACAAATGCTGAAGATGAACTCTCACCACTTTTCATCCCTGAGTGTAAAATGGCAGCGCGGGCGTTTGCTCGGGTAGCCCACAAATTAAAAAACCTCGCGCCATTTTTAGGCCTCTGAAGACGACGAAACGGTCGAAACGTCAGGCCTAAAATAAAGTTCTCCACCAACCAACCTCGCTGGCACAGAAGCAAGAGCATCACAGCTAATAACGATTCCGATCTTTCAAGATGAGAGAACATGGGGACTGTGTTCACCCCTCCGATGTCATGACACACCTCGAGGTGGCATCGGATTTGCTTGGATTCTACTAGTTTCGTCATTAGTGGCTGTACTTATGTAAGACGTTATCTTCAGCCACCTGCCGCTGTATCAGAACGCCGACAGGCCGCTGGAGATAACACTGTGTGGTCTGTGTCCTGTAGCTTCATGAACAGTGGTTACGCCATGTCTACACTGAAAATCCCAGCCGAGTGGTACCATCGAGGAAGTATGGGTGACCTCCTTCGGAACTATAGTTATCTTGAACCAGAAAAAAAAGCTGAAAGCTGCTCTGGAGGCACCTCTATCTTCTCCTTCTACTCTTAGGGCCTGTTTATACTTCGCGACAAGAGCAACTCGTCGCCCGTGGAAAACCTGCATATCGATTAAAACCGAGCGCCAGCGCAGTCGCTCCAGTCGCTCTTGTTGCTCTCGTCGCTCCCGTGGCCCGTGCAAAACACGCATATCGATTAAAACCGAGCGCGCACCGCCGAAGTGTTCATACTCGAGCGCCGGCGCTGTCGCTCTCGTCACTGCTGTCGCGAAGTATGAACAGGCCCTTACAGTTTTCCTAACATAGACATGTTGTTCACGTTTTTATTTGTTTAGCATGACATGTCAATTTTTGTTTGGGGTTTCAGATCCCTACAATCACCGATTTTTTTTTAATTTTGTACTATATTTTCTGGTGCAAAGGATATACTTTCCCCTTTAAGGCGAACTTTAAGATTTTTCCCAAGCTATCGTACCCGAAAGTAGTCAAGAACTGTAATAGTGTAGTGTGGATAACGTGAGAAAAAGCGGTCCAGATAATGTAGCAAACGTAACAGAAAGCGGAGTCTCGGTGCTGTGTACGAGGATACGGCTGCCGTTTAGCAAAAAAGAAGCTCGTTCAATCAATGCGCTGAAGCGCCACACATTGCTGTGAACTACTAAGTGGCACATTTGGACTTCTTTTGATTTGGAGCATATCTCACGCCTTCCGATGGAAGACGGATCCTGCTGAAGGGGTTGTTGAGCTACTGGAATCTTTGATGCAGTCTATGGGTGCTATCAACCCCAATTTTGCACCGTCTACAGCAAAAGCTTAGGATTTTTCAACAAACTGGTGTCCTTGTGTTCTTTCAGAGCTAATGAATGGGCTGCCACCCATAAGGAAGGGCTAGACAAGCTAAATGAAGACACATAGGGTAGAGACCTCGAATAGAAAATTGGAAAACTCTGACCTCTTGGGGTAACTGTGTTGCTTTTTTCAAATAGTTGACTTCCAATTTTACTGTCGTTAATTGTCGAACAGGTGAGGTGCACTGCTCCATTAGGATAGCCTCGGAGTTTTATACCTTATCCCGTGCTGCACCACAAAATCTATATGGAGATCGACCACCTAATCGATATCGACCGTTCCCGTTCGGCCGCGGCACGCATTGTAAACTATCAGCAGTAAGTCCTTAAGCGTCCAGTCAAACTATTAAACTTCACCCTAGGTACCAACCAGTAGACATAATTTTTGTTGCGAAGCCCGTCAGGTGTTCGCTATATTATTGCGAACCCTGCTCCGACGTCCAATCCCCCATATATAAAAGAGGAAGGGTTTTTTGTCCGATGTTAGCCACCCGCAATTCGTACACTGGCTAGCTAGCCGGTTTAATCACCCAAGTTTGCGGTGCGGTTGCCAGTTGTCCAAGCGCAGACGCTTGACAGTTGTCCACCAATGTTGTTTACCATCGACTACCATCGACTGCCTGACGTAAGGTGATTTCGAAAGAGGTCTCTTCCCAACCACCACTGTTGTTTACCATCGACTACCATCGACTGCCTGACGTAGGGTGATTTCGAAAGAGGTCTCTTCCCAATACGTGTCTAGTGGTCACACCTCAGTGTTCCTTCCCAGCTCTCCTGTGTGCTGCAACCTTCCACTATTTTTGCTGCCATACTTTTACCACTACCCCACTACCAGCGTTGCTGCTACAACAGAAATTGAATCCTCTTCCACTGTTCAGTATGACAACGGGTTGCTCCGTTCTGCATTTTTTTTTGCTATTTTGCCTCACATAAGCCGTTTTTTGATTCAATTTACCTCTATGTTTGCCGCCATACTTTTACCACTACCCCACTATCAGGGAAGCTACGACTCCATAATAAATTGAATCCTTTTCCACTGTGCAGTATGACAACTGGCTGCTCTTTTTGCACATTTTTACTATTATTTTGCATCGCAGATGGCATTTCTTCCGTTCAATTTTCCTCTATGTCTACCGCCCTACCTTGACCATTACCCCACTCTGTTGACGAATCTGTCCTCAAATACCGAATCTCTCTCCATTGTGCACAATGACGGCCGGTTACTCTTTTCTGCACTTTTTCGTTGGGTTGGGTTTCTGACCCCACATGGCTCACCACACACGACGCCGGCGAAGCCGGCTAGCCTAGCGTGGCCCGCCCGGCCAGAGTCGGGTGCGGGCGAAGCCCGCAACCGACGCTGGGTTGTGGGGACCCTAGCGGGCTCGAGGTTGGGTTGGGTTTCTGACCCCACATGGCTCACCACACACGACGCCGGCGAAGCCGGCTAGCCTAGCGTGGCCCGCCCGGCCAGAGTCGGGTGCGGGCGAAGCCCGCAACCGACGCTGGGTTGTGGGGACCCTAGCGGGCTCGAGGTTGGGTTGGGTTTCTGACCCCACATGGCTCACCACACACGACGCCGGCGAAGCCGGCTAGCCTAGCGTGGCCCGCCCGGCCAGAGTCGGGTGCGGGCGAAGCCCGCAACCGACGCTGGGTTGTGGGGACCCTAGCGGGTTCGGGGTTGGGTTGGGTTTCTGACCCCACATGGCTCACCACACACGACGCCGGCGAAGCCGGCTAGCCTAGCGTGGCCCGCCCGGCCAGAGTCGGGTGCGGGCGAAGCCCGCAACCAACGCTGGGTTGTGGGGACCCTAGCGGGCTCGAGGTTGGGTTGGGTTTCTGACCCCACATGGCTCACCACACACGACGCCGGCGAAGCCGGCTAGCCTAGCGTGGCCCGCCCGGCCAGAGTCGGGTGCGGGCGAAGCCCGCAACCGACGCTGGTTCTGAATAAAAATCGATAGCACTTCGATTCTGTTCGTCTGATGGCCATGTTAGTGTAATTGAGGGAGGTGTCGGCTCTCGTGTGCATATGAACTGAGGTTCCTTATTCGGATGTCGTCCATGCCAACTAAGCCATTCGTTCTTCCCGGGTCAGTGAATTGGTATCGAACTTCTCTGCGAATGAGAGAAAACACCGGATCATCCACCGCAAGTCATAGGCCAAAAAGAAGGATAAAGGACGGCGTTAATGTATTCTATTTGGGACGCGCCACGCATTCTACTTCTGCGGGATGTCGTAGAGGCGATTTGAATGCGTATTTGGCCATACAATGACTTGCGGTGGTCAGACGATGAACAAATCAGCGCTTTATCCTTCCCAGACAAGTCTGGTAGCAACTCACCGACCCCGGAGGAATGGAAGGCGTGGTTAGCCTGGGCGGAGATCCGAACCAGGAACCCTGGTATCGGTTGCAGGCGACAGTCGACACCTCCTCTGACTGCGCCCACGCGTCCTAGGCCAAATACACATTCAAATTGCCTGCACGACATTTCGTAGAATGAGTGGCGCGTCCCACTAAGGGCCTCTTCATACTTCGCGACCGCAGCGACTGCAGCGCGACAGCGCCGGCGCTCAAGTATGAGCACTTTTCGGCGGCGCGCGCTTGGTTTTAATCGATATGCATGTTTTGCACGGGCGACAAGTCACTCTTGTCGCGAAGTATGAACAGGCCCTAAAGAATTGGTTATCTACGTCCGATATTCTTTAGCTTTTATTGATCAGCGGTATTGACCCGCGGCGTGGCCTTGATGACTTGGTATAGCCTATTCACCGATCACAATGTTTTCATGCTGCTCGCCTCAACCGCAAATTATCGGCCCTGAGCACCGGGTGGTGATACCGTTTGAGGGCCTGTTCGTACTTCGCGACAAGAGCGATTTGTCGCCCGTGCAAAACATGCGAATCGATTAAAACAGAGCGCGCGCCGCCGAAGTGTTCATACTCGAGCGCCGGCGTCGCCGAGCCACCCTAGTCGCTCTAGTCGCTGCTGTCGCCTGTTCATACTTCGGCACGCCACACGCGCTGCGCTCTTGTCGCTGCTGTCGCGAACTATGAACAGGCCCTGAGACGTGAAGCCCGCCCAGCAGCCATTGGTTTTGCACAGACGCACGTACGGAACTGTGAACAAACTAGCATTTTTCGTCTGTAGTGCGGAAGGCTGCCTACGGCAGTTCCTTCGAGATTTGTTCCACCTACTTTATCTCACTACTGTAGAGCTCTATCGCCTGCGGTGATGTTTAACGACGTCAATGGCGTGATTGTTACGCTTCTTCTTTGCATTTTTTAGACTCAGAGACAAAGAGTAGTGTTGGTGCGGAATTTCGAGTTCATCATTTCGATCTCCGACCGTTTGTGACCCTCTTCGTTACGTCTGTTCGTTCTTCACATTTAATTCGGATAGAACATCGCAAGAAAATGCTGTAAAACTCGTTACATTCATAAGCAAATAATGGAATTGTCGTTATTTTGGATAAAAAAACGTTTTCGACACTATTCTACTTCCAGGATGCCAGAGGTCGAGGAAAGGTCGAAACAAATTCTCACCCAAACTTCGGCAATGGGGTTTTTTTGGGGTGCTGATCACGAATCTGACATCCATTTTTCGTATTACGGTGGGGTACGATAAGTACGGCAGGTGAAATCGGAGATCATGACCTTAGCCACCCGTACGTACTGTAAGGGCCTGTTCATGCTTCGAGCGACAAAAGCGACATGAGCGAGAAGGGCGACTGGAGCGACTGGAACGATTGGGGCGATGGATGTAGTGTGGTGTACATAATTAATTGTGTACTCCACACTACGTCCGTCGTCCCAGTCGCTCTTGTCGCTCTTATCGCTCTTGTCGCTTTTGTTGCTCGAAGTTTGAACAGGTCCTAACCTAGTGTAAGGGCCTGTTTACACTTCGAGCGACAAGGGCGACTGGAGCGACAAGAGCGACTTAGGCGACGGACGGAATGTGGGGTACGTAATTAACGTGTACTCCACACTACGGGCGACAGCAGCGGCTGCTTGTGTACTCCACACTACGTTCATCGCAGACGGGATGTGGGGTACGTGATTATCCACGTACACCACACTACGCTCTTGTTGTTTTTGTCGCTCGAAGCATGAACAGTCCCTAATCCGCCGGAATTTAAAACGGTTGTCGGAATCGTGATCAGCACCCCAAATAACCCATAGGTTCCCCGACCTGTGGAGTCCTAAAAGTACAACTGTACCAAGTTTTCTAGAGTTTCAACATAAAGGTGGTTTTTAAGGAAAATTACACCATGACTAGCAGCGAGCCAAGCCACCGTTCAATCCACTAGACATGACCTCCTCGGGAAAGATGCACCCCGGCCCCTGTGATATCGGCGAAGAGCCACCAGCAAAGTGCCCCAGAATGGAAGTACCAATGAGTGGAAGGTTTGTAAACGTTTATCCATAGCATTAACCTTGCTGTGCGGAAAAACCGTTCCAATTACAGGATAATTCCCATCATTGCGGAGGATATTCGCAGTGAAGCCGTGCCTTTGGCGGAATTCTATGTGGCACGATTCGAGGACAAAAAGAAGATAGGTCCATTCCTCAAGAAGGTTCCGCTGTCTCACGAAGAGTTCGATCACCTGAAACGCGTGGATAAACAGGGCCGCGTGCTTATCCAATCAGCACAGAAGCCACTTTCAAGTGTTGTTCTTGAGGTGCTGAAGGAGCTCGAGATGGCCGACAGTGACGTGCAGGCAGGTAAGTTTGTTCTCCTTTCAAGGCATAGACTTTTAGTTGTTTTTAGGAGTCATCTCACAGGTTTAGGTAGTTAAAGTGCCGGCATCGAGGCCTCTTACGAGTCGACAGTTCGATTGGGCAAAGGAGTACTGGCCGACAGCATTTCATCCGGACAAGGTGTGCGGTCTTTTCTCTTAAGCAACAGATGGTGGAGATATGGGATCGAAGGAACCCGGATTTTCTTCCCATTTCGTTGTTTCCGAAGCGAATCTCGTCGCCTAGTCGGCAGGCAGATGCCGTGCGCCGCGTACTTTCCGAATCAACTCCATGTTCGTTTCGCATGCGAGCCTTCCATACGTCAGTGATTCGTTAGATAGGCCAAACTACTGGGAACGGCTATGACAATGAAGCACAAATTCTTCAGTAACCTTTGTACTCATTCAGGGAGCCTTATCCATATCCTGTAGGAGTAGAGTGCATGGCGTACCCAACCGAGAGATCTTTCAAGGGTTTGGAGACTCAGCAATTTTGTAATTCGCCTATTTAGGAGACTGAAAGTCTACTGAATGGCACGTTCCTATCGAGCGACGAGAGAGACGTGGTCTACTATTGGGGTGAACAGGCGCTTCGAGTAGGATGTATTGTGGTTCAGGTAAAACTTTTCCATCACCCGAAGGCAGCCATTTACAAATGAACGCTTCGCAGAACAACGAGGAGCTGACGAGAGGATCGCGCACCGAACGTCTTCTCGGCCATCCTGTCATTTCCATGGTGCAAAATCTCGCCAAATGCAATCGAAGCAACGACGACTACCTTGCCACTGGATGCGATGTCTACTTGAAAGATGAGCCGTGTGCAATGTGTGCTATGGTACGCGACTTTCTGTCATAGATATCAGGTTATGGATAGGGTTTTAGTCCGCTTTCGCTGCTTTTTGGAACATAGTTGTTATCCGTTTCACTGCTGAGGTCGGTTTCACCATCGCAAACAGTAGAAGTCAATAACGCCCTCATGAAAAATGGATGAGTTATCAGACCCTCACCTTGAGATATGTGGAAGTGGCAGTGGTTCTGTAGCGTAAAGCTTAAATCCTTGAGCACTTTCGGATCTATCCTAGTCCGGGGGGCCACATAAGTAAAAAGTAGGTAACAAAATGAATTGAAACTTACCGAGCGGTTCCTGAGAACAAGTTGGAACCAAAAAGAAACCAAAAACAAACGAACAAACAAACAAAAGTAAAAAATCGCCGCGGTTTACAACCGTCTCAGCGGGCAAAGAGCGACGGAATGGAGGCATGCCGCGTGCTGACCGCCGGTTGACATGTTATAACCAGGATCTAACACGGTGAGGAGGGCGCATGAAGCCGCATGCCGCGTGCTGACCGCCGCCTGACATGTTATAACCAGGATCTGACATGGTGAGGAGGGCAGACAACTTTGCCGGCTTACAACCGCAACAAATGTAATTTTTTCGTTTTTTTCCTTGTGACTTTTCTTGTTTAGATCCCATGTTGTTTTGTAGAGGTCGCTCGGTAAGTCTCAAGTGGATTTGTTACATATAACACTTTTTACTTATGTGCCCCCCCCCCCCCCCCAACGGACTAGGATAGATCTAATACATTCATTGTTCGCACTAACAACAGATATTCATTTGCGAATGTTGGTTCCTCGTACGGTCCCGCATTGGAGTGAGCCTCTGCAAAATACTCCTTGGTTTACTTGCAAATTAAGGTTCATCAGGGCTAACATTTGTCAGTGTATAGTGCAACTTTATTGAAACTGTATATATCCTTGAAAGTGCGTAGATCAATATCGATTACTGTGTCGCAGCATGAAGAAACAGATATGAAATAGGCCTAAAATCTGAACTAACTCATTGAGACATGACTTTGAGACAGCTATGGTTTTTAGGAGAAAATATTATGGGCCTTAGAAACACCGTCCCATACAGCAACTCCTACCTATATTTATTAGACACTTCAAATCAAATTGAGGCAACGGGGAATGCCGAGTTTGACAGTTTTGAAATCATACTGAGCATCTTCCAGATCAACGAGCTTCTTCCGTAATAAGATACTCTTCGATACGGTTTAAATAATTTTTAGCTCAAGGAAAAATCACCTGTTCTAACAAGGTCTGAAATTTTATATATTTTTTGTACTTTAAATGAATTAAAATTTGTTATAGAGCGCAGAAAGGCAGCAATTATTCAGTGTTATATAAGAATAGATCAACACTCGACTAGCTCGTCGCTATTTTTGTTTGATTGATGCCATAGATGCTGCTCACTTGAAACAGCTATCTGTGCTTTATAATTCTTGTACCATTTATTTACATCCGTGCTATTCCATGCAAACAGAATTTTCGCTATCAATCAAGTAAAAATCGCGACGATCCAGTCGAGTGTATGGCACGGTCTCTTCTTTTAATACACTAGATGATTGCTGCTTTTCCGCATTTTAAAACAAAATTTAGTTCACTTTTTTGCTTTGAAAAATGAAGTTTTTATAGAATTCCGAACAGGATGTTCACTTATTGTGGAATTGGTATTTAGTTTCAGTTTCAAAGAGATTTTTCTTGAACAAGAATTATTCTAACCCTTCCGGAGAGTCTCCTGTCCAATCTGGAAGACGCTCGTTTTGAACTGGAAGGTATTCATTTCCATTTTAAAATCGTCTCGAATAATCGCTAAAAGTGTCCAATTTGATTTACAAAGTGTCCAGTTTGAGAAGAAGTTTAAAAGGGTGTTTATCTGCCTGAAATAAACCTTTTTTTAAACATCTTGCAATTCCACTGAAAAGGCTGTTCTAAAGTACATGAAGCGTTACATGTTTAGGCATTGGTACACTGTCGAGCCGCTCGAGTGTTCTACCGCAGAAAAACACGAAACGGAGTTCTTGCACCAGGTCTGAATGTGGTCTCCCGTTCACTGAAACACTAGATATTTGAGCCAGACTTGAAGCCATACTCAGCCCATCACTTTTAGGGAAGTGGCAGCTACACCTCGAACCCGCTATTAATCATCACTACAAGGTGTTTCATGTGGAAACCGAAGAGCAAGACGACCAATCCTGGACTTGTGGTGGTTAGCAGCTGCTAGACCTAGGCTTTCCAGTGCTCACGTGCTCATGTTGACGGAGCTACAACGTTAGGACCTGTTCATAGTCGGCGACGCCAGCGACAACAGCGCGGCTATAATCGGTTTTTACAGCGACTAGCTGAAGAAAGTCGATTTGTATCCTCTGTATCGATCGGTCGCCGCCGTCGCTGACCATGAATGGGCCCTTATGCGCAGTTTATGGTTGGCTGCGGCTCGGCGATATGGTTGGCCTGGCGTATCGCCGCGTCGCACCGCGCCGCATAGTAGCTAAGGGCCTGTTCATACTTCGCGACAAGAGCGACTTGTCGCCCGTGCAAAATATGCATATAGATCAAAACCGTCGCGTGCTGATGAAAAGTGTTCATATTCGAGCGCCGGCGCTGTCGCTCCAGTCGCTCTTGTCGCTCTTGTCGTCGCGCACGCCACGCGCGCTGCGCTTTCGTCGCTCCCGTCGCCCGTGCAAAACATACGAATCGATTAAAACAGAGCGCGCGCCGCCGAAAAGTGTTCATATTCGAGCGCCGGCGTTGTCACTCCAGCCGCTCTAGTCGCTGTTGTCGCCTGCTCACGCCACGCGCACTGCGCTCTTGTCGTTGCTGTCACGAAGTATGAACAGGTCCTAAACTATAGGTCTCACTCACTTTTTACGATGGAGTGGCTGTTGTTCGTGTAAACAGCTTCAGTTGTGCTTCAGTGTTTCTTATCAGCTGTTGTTGTTCTTGTTGTTGTTGTTGTTGTTTAAAATGTTGTCATTTGCGGGTTCTGACTCATTTCTGTATGCTGATTGAATTTTTGACTGGCCTAAAACGTTTTTTCCAAAATCTCCTTTGGATGAATCTAGGTAGAGGACGGATCACGCAGTCAGAGGAGGTCTCAGCACATTGAATCCAGATTGATGCCGGTCCCGCACATGGTAACCAGATCTTCTACCCGTCGTAGGTCATTGTCGAGGCCAAAGTGCCTCCTGGATAATCCGTGGAAACTAAATGCATGGCGCATCCCACAGAGGGATCTACCAGCTCCAATCTTTACCCCCTAATTTTACAAACTTATGGTTAGATTCAAGTGGTAGTATACCAGACACGAAAAGACTCCAAGTATCTAGAGCACTTTCACAGAAAAGGGGAGTGCGTGGCGCATCCCGGAAAGAGCACGACAAGCCCAAGCTTTGACCTTTTCGCCGACAAAGAGCCATCACGACAAGGACACCAGCAGTCGACATCACTCTCCAATCGTCCTACGACTATCCGAGAGAACAGTATGACCCACCGGTGGCTCACAATAGCTTCTCGAGCTAGCCACCCCTCTACAGGTGGCTCCACTTCATGCAGGCACGGCTTCGGGGTCCTAAGTCTAATCATCAGATTAAGACGGCACTTCCTAAGACTGGTATCGTCATCAGCCAATGCAACTGTCGACCACCGCGGCAGCCAAGCGGGGCCCCAGCGGTGCGACGTACATTGCGCGGGTTAATGGAGAGGTGATAACACGGGGCAATTCAGATTCGCGGGAGGTGTTGCGGATTTCGGAACAGGAACAAGACCCGGAACTTCGTCTGGTGCTTCAGCGCCTTAATGGCGCCTGTTAGAGGTAAGGTTAGGATCGGTTTAGAGTCGCCATTCGTTCTACAACAGTCGGAGACTACTGTATAATTAAATGAATCTATAATGCCGACGAAAACTAGTCGAAGAAAGAGAGAATAATATGTAGCTGTAGCTCATAACCAATCTTCTGGGATGCGCCATGCACTCTACTTCTTTGTGTAATATCGTGCAGGCCCTTGGACAACACACAAGGTCCGAGTCAATGTTTCAGGGTTCGTTAATATACGCTTCCCCATAAATCGAGCCGACCACGACCTATCCGTAAGCGATCAAGCAACCGATGGCCATCACTTTGATTGATTTTGAACAAATGTAGCTAAACACAGGATTCAGCAACACTTTACCCAACCCATTTGAGTGGCCGATAGTTCCTTTTTTCAAATTTTGTAATTCCCTTCACGTATAAACAGATTTTAAAGATGTGATCTATCCTAGTCCGGGTTGGGCACATAACTAAAGAGTATGTAAAAAATCGTACTTGGGATTTACCGAGCGACTCCTACAGAGCACGGTAGAACCTAAACCAGAAAAATTCACAAGCAAAAAAAAGGAAAAAATAAATGTTTTCGCCGCAGTTGTAAGCGGGTGAAGCTATGTGCCCTCCTCACCATGTTATATCCTGGTTCTAACATGTCAAGCGGTGGTCAGCACCGCTAGGTGGCTTTATGCGCCCTCCTTACCATGTTATAACCTCGTTCTAACATGTCAAGCGGTGGTGAGCATGCGGCACGACTCCATTGCGTCGCCCTTTGCCCGCCGATACGGTTGTCAAACCGCAGCGATTTTATTTTTTATTTATCCGTTCGTTTTTTCTTTGTTTTAGGTTCTATCGTGCCCCGTAGGAGTCGCTCGGTAAGTTCGAATTTTTACATACTTTTTAGTTATGTGCCCCCCCCCCCCTCGCCGGACTGGATAGATCCTAAAGATGTCTTAAAATATACTCCTCTTCTTCATTGAAGAGCCATGGGAGGAGAATTACATAAAAATTCTTCTGAAGATATTGGTAAAACAAACCTTTTATAATTTTCTAACGTTGCTTTATTTTGTTCATTAAGTAAAAATAAAATAAACAAACTTCACACCTTTCTTTACTTCTTTAAACATCTGTAGTTCTTGTGCTTTATATTACATATAAATATAAAATTATTTGGTTTGAAAGAAAAAATTAATAATAGCTTTATGAGGTGAGAAGAGCTGGAGTAGGCACTCAGGTTTCTTTTTCTCAAAGAGTTCTCGATGCATGCAGATGGATCTTAATCTACAGTCTCATATTTTTACCACACGTTATGTTCGTAAATGTGTACTGGATTAATGCAAAGCCCCTACTTCTCTCTACTTTGAGGTTTGGCGCTCTACTCCACCAACGTTATCACCTACTCCAACATTTCTAACGCACTGTCGGACAGAAGAGACCAAATGACGAAAGAAATATATCATCTTCAAATCAAAGTAGACACTTCCTTCTCGAATCAAAACGGACACTTTTCAAACTAAGTTGAACACTTTTCTAACGCTTCGACGACTTAAAATCAAACTGAACATCTTCGAAATCAAAATGAGCGCCTTCTAGAATAAACTAGAGACCCTCCATCACGACTAGAATAATTTCTGTTAAAGGAAAATTTAGCATGATTTTTTTTTGAAATTTTTTGCTTGCCCCAAGGTGAGCACAAGTGTAGTTGGTCGCAATTTCTATTTGGTTGAGTGTAAATGCAGTAAACTTACAGCAAACGTAGGCATGTGTGTTTTCTATATTTGTTCTTGTTGAACTGCTTCCAAGTGTGCAACTGCCAACAGAAACACACTAAACTAGCCGCAAACAGAATTCTTGCTATCAATCAGTGAAATTTGTGTAGTCCCGAACAAACGTATGGCGCAATCTCTTTTTGGCATCAAAGAATGTCTTCCGCCTGCGCTTAAAAAACGATATAAAATTTCAAACAGTCTGTTCACTCACTGAGGCAGGTAGATCGAAAATTTTCAAAGGAAATAGCACTAAATTTTCCCAATTTTTTTTTGTAATCGTCTTGGAGAGTCTATTTAACCCATTGACGACCGCGCGGAAAATCGCGTGTCTGCCGCGTGGGACCGCGCGCTGGGACCGCACGGACGCTGCAATCTCGTGAAAACAGTAATTCACGATATTCCGAATGAAGCTCCCTCTCCAAAAGCTTCCTCTCATATTGGAGGAGGCCGGAACAGGTTTAAAGCAAAACATAGAAGATGAATTTGCTTTTGTAAGAAGGTCTTCGAAGAAAAAGGACGCGCGTTTGCCGCGAATCCTGCAAATAAGGTGACTACATGATGTAGCAGGTGTTTCACATACTTTTGTCTAAATTGTTTTCAAAATTTTTACAAGAAAGGTGACTAGTTATTTTTCTGCATGACCATTTTTACAAGATGTGAGTAGCTGTTTGTGAATAGGGCCGATCTTTGTGCAGCTTGAATAGTGTGTGGTGCTTATTATTTAATTTCATCAGTGTTTAGAAGTAAATAACTGCCGGACCGGAGCACAGTAGCATTGTTAGGATCCAAAATATCTGATGATTACTCGTAAACTACGGCAAAGGCGAGAAATAGGCCGTACCGAACAGTTTTATAACCGCGGGCCAAAATCGGCCCGCGCGGTCCCACGCGACAGAAATACTGCGGGTCGAAAATGGCCCGCGCGGTCGTCAATGGGTTAAATCTGGAAGACGTTTGTTTTGATCTGGAAGACGTTAACTTCGACTGTAAAAGCGGCAGGATTGGCTTAAAGGGTATCCAATTTGAAAAGGGGATAAACCCACAAATTAGGTCTATTGCAAAGCAATGACATAAACGACAGGTGATCAGTGCTGATAAATGGGTCATCTTTTACGAGGCATTGACCACTCGTCATTCCTAAGAAGTTTTTATGCTAAGATTATTTATTTATTATCCAACATTGGGCTCCAACACACAATTTTCGATTGGATGTTTAGCCGCTGAGCAATTTTCCCTGAGGAGGTAGCGACTACATCTTTGGTTTACGCCTACCCTACAGAGTAGCATCCTACTCTAGGTAGTGCTCCGCCCAAAGGAAACAGGTATCGTGCAAGAAGAAGGTGGGAGAAGCTTTGGAGCTTAACGCTTTATGGTTATAGCTTTTGCAGGCCTGAATTGCATAGAGTGAAGGGCAAAGTCTAAACACTCAGTAGGATTCAGCCGCTAATCCCAAAATTAGGAAACGACTCCTGCTTCTGAAGTACTGGAGAGACTTCTTTCAAAAACCCACCCATTCCTGGATGGAATTATAGGCGGACGATCCTCTCAATCTAGTGTCGAGATCTCCTTTTTTTCATTCTACTCACTGCAATGATTTTGTTTTCATCACCCAGGTAACCATGCATTTTTTCTTCTTTCTGCACGTCTTTATAATTGTTTGGTGCAAAAGAAATAAGGTTCTCTGCTTTACTGGTTTCAATACTATTTTTTAAAAATAAACTAAGAGTTTTCGGTATACGCCGTGAAGACGGGCAGCATTCTTCTTCTTCTTCTTCTTCTTCTTCAGCGTTTGTCCCGCTTCGTGGCGGGGTCCGCTATTCTGGTGTCATGACGCCACCTTTCCCGATCCAGCGCTAGATCGGGGTGGACACCAGCTACTTTCAAGTCCGTATGTGACGTATCAGCCCAGCGCTGCTTCGGGCGCCCTCTAGGCCGCTTTCCTATTACCTCGAAGTTAAGGCCTATCTTGCGGACGCTGTCTTCCTTTCCACGCAGAACGTGGCCGTACCATCGCAAGCGAGCTTCGCGCATCTTGTCCGCTATCGGCGCGACACCGAACTTCTGCCGAATGACATCGTTTCGGATGCGGTCCATGCGCGTGACTCCAGCCGTCCAGCGCAGCATCTTCGTCTGAGCTGAGCTGTCATACACCATGTGATGTGACATGGGTCTTCGTAGGCCGGCCTGTCACAAGGGCCTGTCGCCTGCAATCGAGTGTCCGTGTTCGGCTTAACTCGCCGAGCGAGTAGTTTCCAGTGGCACCACGTGGAACGGACATCGCCACCGAAGACGGGCAGCATTGAAAGATGGAAACACCCCATCCAATCATACCGTATTGAGTGGGCGTGCCATTCAGAGAAGGCGTGTACAGTCGGTACCCTGATTGGATTTTAATGTGTAATGTAATTGTGCTCTGCTTGGTTATTATTGGCTGGCGCACTCACACCTTCCAATGCTGGTCACCTTCGCGACATGCACGATTTTTCATAAGGTGTAAAACATTATTGGAGTGCTTATTATATGCGCTTTCTAAATGTGTGTGTGTGTGGAATTTTACCCAAGCCGCCTATTTAAAAATTAATTTGGTTTTTATTTTCAGATATATAAACGCGACGTTCGTCAAAATTTTCGGCTTTGGATGATGTCGTGAGCTTCATCTTGGTTCAGACACTAGCAGACGTCGCCTGTTATCATTAAGTATCAATTTCTCATCGCAAATCAGAATCCGCTCGAGAAACGGATAGTTGGTATTGCGCAAAAGATGGGCCGATGACATCCCAAAACGGCGATTTCTCCGACTTTCGGTCAATTTAGCTTCTTGGTCTTCCCAATTCGCTTCAAATCGCGACAACTGTAGTGTGATCGACGCTGAGGTCCTCGGTAATACCTCGCGTGGTTTGCGCCGATCAGCTTCGACTGACGCCTTCAATTGAACATCATAAGGTGTTGGTGGACGGCTGCCATGTGGTTGTGGCAGCCGTCCACCAACACCTTATGGTTACTTTTCGAAGCTGGTGTTGCCGGCACGAAACTTTTGGAACCAACGTTGTACTGTGCAACCCTTGATGCTTTCCCGGCCCCATAATTCGTTGATATTTAGAGCGGTTTGAGCAGAAGTCCGGCCTAGTTTCAACTTGTAGAAGTAAATTTGACGACAGTCCCCTACACCTCTGAAAAACCCCCTAGACCTCTGAAAATAAAAATCAAATTACTCTTTAATAACTGATATGAATTAAACTACATATGCATACTTAAAAAGCGCATATAATAAGCTTTCCAACAATGTTTAACACCTTATGAAAAATTCTTATTTTATTTTAAAAAGTATTGAAACCAATAAAACAAAAAAAACTTGCATTTCTTTTGCTACATATGTATAATACATGTCAGGGTCCCTAAATTTCCCCATCCATTTTTTTGCTCAGATAAGTAGAGAAATCGCGTTTTCACGCCTCCAGAGCGAAACACGATGTCGGCGCAGAAATCCTCACCTGAGCGGGTTTTTCGGCTGGCGATTGAATTTCAAGTGATCCATTAAATCAGCAGATGTTTCATCCGCGTCTGCGTGGAGCGTTCACCGTCCGTTGAACCTGTTCTCCGGAGAGGTGCTTCGTTGGACGGTCGCTTTCATTCCATGTTTCGCACCGTCGGACCGGCGTTTCACGCTTGGACACCCTCGGACACCGGCGTGCGCACTCCGATGGTATCGTGTCCACCGAACGCCGGCCAGCGGCTGCACTGACCACTCGGTCTCTCCTCCCACGACATGTTCAACTACCGCATCTTTGGCCTATTCCTGGCCTACCTACCACTTCTAACGGGAACCACTTCAATTTCCAATGATTGTGTGAATTTGATAAGCTCTTTCGACCAAGACTGTTAACGGGTTTATTTCGGCTAACGTTTCGGCGGCTTTGCCTTCTTCGGATCGTAGAAAAGTCGGAAATATTCACGACGCCACTCATTTCGTTCTGCAGAGTAATTTTCCTAGAGAAAACCTGAGCGGTGCCAGGCTAAAGCTCATTCACGCACGCTGCATGCAGTTACGAGTGAACGGTGGTCCTCGACGGCAACCACCTGTAGAATTAGTCGTCCTTCGTAATTCTCATTACTGGTCAGGCCTCTGTCTTACCTGAGAAAATTACGCTGTAAGATGAAACTATGCTTAGGCTAGCGGCGTCGTAAATATTTCCAAAGTTTACAGGCTCCGAAGAGGGCAGAAGTTCCGGAGCAAAGCCGTTAGCAATCTTGGTCGATAGCTTATCAAGTTCATACCAAAATTGGAAGGAAGGACAAATCTAAAATTCTTGATCTCTCATTATCTAAAAAAGAAGAAAATTAGCTGACCTGTGAAGGATTTACAAAATTCTCACAGAGAAAGTGTCTATATCTCAGTAGCATTCTTTGATCAGCCACTGGCAAGAACCAGAGGGGAAAACAATGCTACACGTCTCGCTTGTTATTTAGAAGACGGAGAGGATCATGTTTCATCACTTATTGGTGTTTGAATGAGATGAATTCGTTATTAGGTAAAACTGACAATCAGTTTGTCGAAAAGTGTTTTAAAACGTTCGTTTGGAGAAATGTCACCGTCGATCCGCACTGATCTTGCAGTTTTTTCTCAGGTTTTATTTAGTTCCTGATATGTATGTTGTATACTGTACTGATGTACGTGTAATGCATGTTTTAAATAAACAAATAAATGGACAACGTCATGCCAAGATTTATGGAAAGTCGAATCTGGGTGTCACTTTCCAAATTTTTCTTTGTAAACAAAGGAATTCAAGTTTAACCAGAAAGACCATGCTGGCTATCTGCTTACTCCACTAGGGCCGGATTCATCAACAGTTAAACTCGCGGGTATGCTGGACAAAAAGGATAGAGATACATGCTTCATCGTGGGTATCTCTACCCTTTATGGTCCGCCTACCGGTGGGTTTTTGTCGCTTACCAATCCGACTTCTGATTTCACCCATTTTAGAAAATGAACGAGGCCAACCGAGGAGAGGATAAGAGTGATAGGAAGAAGAATACCAGCAAAAGGCTGTAAATACACTTCCCACTCCTCTAGTATACACTTCTTTTCCACTCGGTGATGCTATGCGACTCTACTAACAAACATCCCTTGCATTTTCTTCTGATTGACTGGCCACCTAAGTTACTTCATTCACCCGCGGTTCTCCGACAATACCAACAAGTTCTTTCAGTCATTCTACACTAGACCATCCCTTATATGTAACACATTCTTCACCTTAATTTAGAAAAGGCTCTCCTATTTGGAATACGGATAGGTTCAGCTGTCCGAGTTCAGAAAAGATGGTTTGAGGTCTACCGCGCCGTTTCGGGGACTAGGCAAAATTTCGAAGTTATCCATTCCCTAGGTAGTCTCTATGTAGACAGTCGCCTCTTCAGGATCCCTTCCACCAATATATTTTAGTGAACGATCTCTGCGAGGTAAAGGATGGATGATAGGATCACCCCAAGTGAGGTCACTTAAGTACTCCCAACTTCGTGAGAGATCTCACTGGGTAAAATATTGTTAAGGAAGTAGTAGTGAGCAAAGAAGGCCTTAGGAAACTACTTCTACCGTTTGTGTAGAACGCTATCAACAGAATGAAGTCCTCACCCGTCATAAGGCCTGATGTGGTCGCATAGCTGCAAAGTGAACCAAGTATGCTGGGATTTTCGCCTTGATGTTAAATCTGCATCGGATTTCGCACTTTTCCAAACAGTTTTGATTTTATTGCAAAAAGGCACCACCGAACAACGTAATCATCATCGTGATCCACAGCGTATGTCCAACGCTAGACTATTAGCTCTAGAAGTCTAAAACTCTGGCGTCCAGAAGGCTTGAGATCTCACTTCCCTATTTGGTGCGATTTTCTTCTCTTGTAAATGTAGCTCTACAGTGCTCGAAACAAGTGGTAATCTGATGGAGCTAAGTCGGAAGAGAGTGACAGAAATTCCCGACAAACTGTTACAACGATGTTTTGTTGCGATCAAAACTTCTGGCGCCAGGCAGGACTCGAACCCGCTGATGGGTCCCACGAGGTGCGGATGTTGCGATCGATCAAACGGCGCCGGTGGTGTAAAGGCGTAGAGCATTCCCGCCCGGTCAGAGGGAGGTGCGGGTTCGAGTCCCGCCTGGCGCCAGAAGTTTTGATCGCAACAAAACATCGTTGTAACAGCTTACATCCCCGGTACCAGCCAATTGAGGCTTAAAGAAACTGATTTGAATCATTCTCTACAAAGTTCTGGAAATTTTCGGTGGATTAGCTTTACCAGGTGAGGTCGGTCGTGTTCATGAAGTACAGCAAAACGATCAATGTCCTACGCTTCAGATGAGATGCGTTTAGCAGTCTCTGTAGTCGAGAAGAGTGCATATGAATTGCCTCGTTGTGACCAGCTGGTAACAGTCTCTAGTAGATATAGCAAAACCTTCAATGACCCCAGCCACTCCGGAGATCCCACTTTTCCATCGGGTAGGGCCGACTTGTATCACCTGGCTCTCATCTCGAAAAACGAATATACAGGGAGTATTCCTCTTGTGTGTACGCAGAAGCAAAGTTCGGCACTTTATTCACTCTTGTGGAGAGCTGCGAGACACAAAGTTCTCGAGCGACCCAATTCGAGATCAGTTTTCGGTCATTCAGCGCTTAGAGGCATCTGATGTTTGATGTACGGCGGCAGCCAAGTCTTGCGGACTCCCAATATAATATGAGGAAACATCCTTCTTCTAGAATATAAGTACATACCTACTGCGAAAAATTCTATCTCAAAGCCCATAATATTCAGGATCACAGTTTGGTGTAACTTTCCGACCAACCTAACATTCCGTTCTAAGGGCAAATATATTTTCAGAGGACTGATAAGGACATCACGAAGCCATTCAAAATAGTATTGAGTTTGAGTTTTCATCAGTCGAGAAGCGCAGTTGAATAAGGCGCCGGATGCCGCGTGCACCCGATACCAGGTTCCTGGTATCGGATTTCCCGCCCAGGCCAACTAAGCGCCCCATTCCTCCGGGGTCGCTGAATTGGTACCTTGCTTGTTTGGGGAGGATAAAGCGCTGTCACGTTCATCGGCTGGCCACCGCAAGTCATTGACCAAATTGCCTCCACGACATCATGTTGGAGCAGCATGCGTGGCGCATCCCAAAAGAGAATTATTAAAGCTCTCATCTCTAGGCCGGCAAGAATATAAGGCTATTGCTATTTGAACGCAATACAATGCCAATCTACATCTTGCTTCAGGTGCGAAAAATATTAAAGTGTAATTTTAGAAAGTAACGTGTTGCTGTGGAATGAGCACAGCAACACGTTACCTGGTTTTCAAATATCATTGCGATCTCTTTTTCGGTGAACTTGTGCTGGAGCAAGGAACTGGCATGATAGACCCTTTATCTTAAAACGAAGAAGAGGAGCTTCTGCACTCGGAATTTCCAAGGTTTTCGGCGACGGTATATTGTAGTGTAGTTCAGACACGCACTGTATGCCACGATAGCTCAGCACCCATTTCGTGGCAAGAACAGAGCAATTGTCCTCGATAGAAACCGCGCGGCGAGTGCTTTTTGTCCGCTCGCCGGTAGCCCACACATTCTGGCCTCGGATACTCTTGTACAGTTCTTGCTCACGTTCTTCCCACAACGAGCCCTTCTGCATGGCGCTCGTGCTTGTTCTCCTGGACAGCTTGCCCAATACGCTTACGCAGCGCCTGTCATCCGATAACGTACCTATAGCTTCCTTCATCCTCAAGAGGCTGCTGCTGTGCTAAGCATTCGTAATTTTTCACACTAAATTGGACCTGAAACTTTCTCATATTTACTTATTTATTACACTTATAGGTGCGCTTTAATCGAACGAAACAAAACTAATAAATTAACAGAAATATAATATAGTTCCTCTCGATCATATTCGTCGAACTATGTAGTAGAAAATTCTGCTCGGTTGGACGAAAAATATCGTAGTAGACCAAGCTCATTATTATTGCAGAGGCAGGATGGATAAGAGCAAGGTATTGGTAGGTGCATAAGTTCTCGGACATTTGATCCCTCCTGAATTGAAAGCGCATTTTCCCGCCAAATTTCTCACATGTATCAACGCGTAAATAATCGATCGATAGAGAAAGGAAAGGGCTACAAAACTGTTCCTAACATTTGCTTCTGCGTTGTTAACGTCAGCTATTATGGCTAAGCAATTCATCCTAACTGAGACGCATATTCGGCACGTCATGTAATTACTGCATCAATCTGGCCTCAATGTCAACGAATCGTATCGTCGCCTGAAGGATGTTTACAACGATAGTGCTCCTGCTCGAAGTGCTGTGTACCAGTGGCTCTCGAAGTTTGCAGTTCGTGAATTCTCCGTTGAAGATAATGAACGAGAAGGGCGCCCGATGACACTGGATTTGGATGGCCCCCGAAGTAGAGTGGAAGCGGACCCATACCAAACCACTCGCAAACTATCAAGCACTCTTGGTGTTAGTCACCCAGCAGTCGTTCGAGGATGGAAGTCGACTGGCAAGGTGCAAAAATTGGGTCGCTGGGTAGCTCACGACTTGACACAACATGACATGGATCGCAGAGCCGATGTCGCTCTGTCTCTCCTTACCCTCAGACGTACCCACGGATGGCTGGACAACCTTGTCTCCGGGGATGAGAAGTGGATACTCTACTCTAATTATCACCGGCGTGCACAGCGGGTTGACGCAACTGGAGAGGCAGAGGACGTTCCGAAATCCGACCTTCACGTGAAAAAGGTGATGCTCTGCATTTGGTGGAGCGTTCTTAGCGTAGAATACTGGGAGCTGCTGGACGAAGGGATAGCAGTGACGGCAGAGGCTTACGTCAACCAACTGAGGAAGTTGAGGGCCCACCTTCAAACCACGCGAGGAGAGCAAGTGAAGGTGTATTTTCAACACGACAACGCTAGACCGCATATTGCTAGAGCGACGGCGGCTGAGTTGGCGGACTACGGATGCACGGCTCTTCCACATCCACCTTACTCACCAGATCTCGCTCCTTCTGATTATCATTTGTTTTCAAGCCTTCAACGCTATTTGGACGGCCAGCAATTTAGGAACCGAGAGGATGTCAAGGAGGCACTGCCCACATTTTTCGAATCACAACCGGCCACTTTTTGGAGAAAAGTCATCCACGACTTAACAGCACGTTGGCGAACGACAATTGATGTAAAGGGTGGTTACTTCAAATGATTTGATGTTGTTCTTCGTATGTTGTGATAATAAATATTTCATGCCCCAAATGTCCGAGAACTTATGCACCAACCTAATAAATACCACAATAAACGTTCTTCAGACGGAAAAATATGTATCCAACGCTCAAATAGACAGTTTGTGAAAAGTTAAAATCATTGTTTTTTTAGAAAAACATACTCAAAGTTCACCTTTGCAGACGGTAGAAAAGAATGACTACACTGTTCGAATGTACACGAAATTCGGATCCATTTTAGTCGGTAGGGGGCAAAAGGAAAGTGTAAGTTGCCTTCGTTATTCCATGCATCTCCTGAATTCAAAGGAACGCCCTCTTATAATGGGAAAGAAGCTGGGGCTATCATAGAGAAGCTCAACTTAGGGATTGGAGAGCAAATCACCATATGCCCTCTTCCGATTAGGATAGGTCCCGAAGTTCGTATCGCTTTGGCCGAAGCGGTATTTACTGTTTACTTGTTTTACTTAGCTACTGGTATTTGGTATTGAAATTGATATTATTATTTGTTATTACAAATATTATGTTATATTTCTAACTATTTTTACTACTAAAAAATTCGAAGAAAAAAATTGTGCTGGTGCGTAATATAGTACGGATTGCGCCATGTATTCGTCTCGTTGTAAACTGGGTTGACAAGGAAACGCTACCATACTGTAGCTCCTTCGTCGTACATATTTTCTTTGCTTTGAATTTGCTAGCGCTTTTGTATTTTCCCCTTACTTGATTATCTGTTGTATTTTGCCTTGTTTACGTGCATCTTATGATGTAATAAACAAATAAATAACTAAATGCTGTTTACCTGGGAAAACATTTTTGAAACAGCGAAAACATTTCTGAGTGACCTCTACCTTCCATTTAAGAGCTGTGCTCACACGAAAAGTAGCAACGATGGTTAGTTTCGATTTGTCGAATATTTCTGTAAATCACGTATTTATTTTCTAATGTGCCACCTCCTTGTTGAATGTACTATTTTTGTGCTGCAAATCATAATTGAACAAATAAGTTCTTCAGTAAGAGTTAAGTTGCTTAGTACAAGATTTCTTGAAACTAAATGTCGATTCGTTTTACTAGTACGTGTCTGAAGGTGAGTGTCCGGTTTGTTTCGTGAAGCATCGGGCATGAAAAGGGTCCAGGTTCGAGTGAAAATGGCGTTCACGAAATGCCCGCTATTTCGGCCATGATCCAACGTCTATTCCAGCTCCCTTTTCAAAGAATCTGCACATGCCGGTCCTTTTTACGAATTCGATGGCGGTTCCGATAAAGATCTTCTGCTCGGTGCAGAGTTGCAGTGAATTCGCTAATGAGACCTTTATTCAGAATGAGGTCGCTGCTGCCGCTCGCGTTCATATCAGCAGTCAGCTTCACAGGTACGGTCGTTCTTCCAGCTTTTTAAAATGCACTCGAAGCAACTTGAAGCGCTCAACATCTTCAGAAGAAAAATTGAATTATTGCTTTTGTTTGTAAGGATATGGGACAATTTCAAGGGTGAATAGTTGTTATTTTCTATTTGCTTAATAACATTTGCTGCCTATTTCTTAGCGATATTATTCACTTCTTTTTTTGCAGAATCAAGTGTAACGTTTTAACCTCTACACCTTACAGGCCACTGACCTACAGATAAACACAAGTTGCACATTCCAGCCTATCAAAGTTGAACTATAACTGTAGTAGACATCTACGATTTTTGAGAAGGCCTAAGCCCATTATTTCGATACTAGTGTCTAGGTTTCCTATCTAAGCCTTGGGATATGAATATCAGCTTTGCACTCTCGCAACATTTAACAATATATGACATTATAGACTGTTACCAAACTATCTACAGTGTGCGTGTTCGACTTTTGTTTAAGTTTGTTTTTGTTTTTAATAGCTATTAGGTTGTAACGAATTAAATGGCACTGGCTCGCGCCATTTTTTAGCGCGTCTTTATGCGTTTGATCAAGAACAAACCGTAACATGTGGCATATCATTTAGAAGCGCAAACTTTGCACTACCGGTGAGTACCAAATTTTCTATGTAAAAGTGGGAAAACTTTAGAGTTTTATTGACTTTTTTGCAGATGGACAAAAGGGTAATCCGAGGCATTTACTTGTATGAATTCAGCTGGGCACTACAGCTAAGGAGGCGGACGAGAAGATCAACGCCGCATTCGGTCAAGGATGTTCCACAATTCGGACGGCGTATCGTTGGTATCAGAAGTTCCGGAATGGAGATGAGAGCTTGGAAGGACATGAAGGTCGTGGGAGGCATAGTGATGTTGATGAGGACAAGCTGAGAGATGTGGTAGAGGAGGATCCACACAAAGGTACCAGGAAGATAGCGAAGGTTCTTGGCGTCAGTCACAACACAGCTGCCCGGCATCTGAAGGAAATTGGAAAGACCAAAAAGCTGGAAGGATGGGTGCCTCACGAGCTGTCTGAGGAGCAAAGAAACCGACGATATGAGATCTCGTCCGCACTGCTTCTACGGAACGAAACGGACCCATTCCTTGATCGCATCGTAACCTGTGACGAGAAATGGATAATGTACGACAACAGGCGACGATCGGCACAGTGGGTGGACAGCGATGAGAGCTCCAAGGTTTTTGCGAAGCCGGAATTGCACCAAAAGAAAGTAGTGGTGACAGTGTGGTGGTGTTCGCTGGGAATTATTCACCACAGCTTCCTCCCTCCCGGTCAATCCATCACGGCAGAGAAGTACTGCATTGAAATTGAAGAAATGATGAAAAAGTTGAAGGATATCCGGCCGGCCCTGGTAAACCGAAGGCGAGTTCTCCTTCTGACAATGACAATGCTCGCCCCCATGTAGTACGAATGACGTTGCAGAAATTGAATGAGCTGAGCATTGAATCTCTACCACATCCTCCGTTTTCTCCCGACCTCTCCCCAACAGACTACCATTTCTTCAAGCATCTTGGCGACTTCTTGGTAGGGAAAATATTCAAATACCAACAGGATACCGAAAGTGCCTTCGCAGATTTCGTCAATTCCAGAACTTCTGTTTTTTATGCTACTGGGATAAAAAAGCTTGTGTCGCTTTGGCAAAGATGTGTAGAATCAGAAGGTTTTTATTTCGATTAATAAACTTGCCTACAAGCCGATATATTAACTGTTTAAATTTACAGTGGTTCAGTGCCATTTATTTCGTTACAACCTAATATCTACGTGACCTAAGTCGCGATTCCTTATAATGGTCGTTTTAGATCATTTAGAAGCATTCAAACAGCTTCACCAAGAAGCTCATGATGCGGTGCTGCTAGTGGATTACAGCTCTATTCCGAGCTGTGGTCAGCGAACTGCGCTCTTTGGCCTTTCTTGTCTGAAAAAAATAGCAGAAAAATCACTGACTTCATCATGATGTACAAAATTCTTGCAAAAAAGGCTTCCTTCAACCTGAAATTTATGGGATGCTGACAAGATCCTTGGGAGAAAAGTTAAAACTTCGAGACCCAGATGACCTAACCTATCGGATTCTCAAGGATTTCAATATGTTGCAGGGCAAATACGAAGACCTAGGAGACTCCCTGCTCAGGCCTATAGAAGATTTGTCACATGTTCAACATCAAAGTATGCTGCAAAATATGTTACTTGGTTACATGGCCCGTGGTTACATTCACCTCATTTTACGCTACTCCCTTAATGTTTCCTTTCAATTTTTATGCTAGACAGTTGTATGTGCCTTGATTCTGTCATCTGTCGTCAAGCTGATCAAGCAGGCGCCAGGAGCGTCTCCATTCGTCCCTGTTGCGTGCCAGAGTGCTCCAATGGATCCTCCTCGCTCGATAAACACGAAGAGAGTCATATCGTTCGTTCAGGGCTTTCATGCAGAAATCCGAAATGAGAATCAATAAGTAAATAAATTTAAAGGTCTTGGCATTCGTTGTATGGGCTGTTATCCGGTTTTCCGTTAAGAATTACTTCACGGTTTGTTGAAATATTAAAAAGCGACTAGGCTTTGAAAGGCCCACCCCTTTTAAGAACAAGGTAGGGATTCATATATTAATACATCGTGCTTCCTATCGAACCACCGGCGACCTTTCAAAACCAACGGAATATTCAAGTCGAAGCATTGTGCTCCTGGCCTCGTTGTTCACATACTCCTCTGCATAAATGCCGTCGCAAACAAAAAGAGCGACGAATGCCCAGCTGTTCCTTGAATGCACCACTCCTCGAGGAGGTACCACTAAGTAACCTGTTTCAGTTAGAAGCTGATTTCTGAAGAGTAAACACCTCAAAACGCTGCCCGATCTATTTAACTAAAACTCCCCTTAGAAGAGGGAAAACCCTGCCTCTACAGCATACAGGGTCTCCCAGACCTACTGCGATAAAATTGGGCGACTTTATTAAGAGAAATTTGTCAAATTCATTGAGCCATATGGTGACATATCTTCAGTATTAGGTCGGACAGAGAGTTTCCACCGTTTTCGACTTCTAAATTGAAACGATCACAACATCGTTAAGAATTAACCATTTTAATTAGGGTAAAAACAACGTTACATTTGTCGTGTGTCTGCAAATGAAAGCCACTGGTAAAAATTTCCTAGTTAAATTTAAAGTTAGTAGTTATACTTCAACAGCAGGGTCCCAGTAATTGTAGAAAATTTTTTTGTCCTCTTGTACCCGGTGATATTTCTGCTCTGACGGCTTTTTAAGAAAAAAAATAACGGTAAGAAAGCCGCATTTCCTAAAAATGTGCAGAATAACACACAATGTTCAACTGTATCCGTATCCTGTAGGTTTTGTACGGAAGAGCTTGACGGCTATGAGCTCTTTAACACACAATGAGAATAGAATGGGAGCAGGAATTGAGGAGCAAGAATAATTTGCAACAAATCTTCAAACTTTGTATTAGGTTGGTGCATAAGTTCTCGGACATTTGGGGCATGAAATATTCATTATCACAACATACGAACAACAATATCAAATCAACTGATCAACCTCTCGGTTCCTAAATTGCTGGCCGTCCAAATAGCACTGAAGGCTTGAAAACAAATGAAAATCAGAAGGAGCGAGATCTGGTGAGTAAGGTGGATGTGGAAGAACGGTCCATCCGTAGTCCGCCAACTCAGCCGCCGTCGCTCTAGCAATATGCGGTCCAGCGTTGTCGTGTTGAAAATACACCTTCACTTGCTCTCCTCGTGTGGTTTGAAGATGGGCCCTCAACTTCCTCAGTTGGTTGACGTAAACCTCTGCCGTCACTGTTACCCCTTCATCCAGCAGCTCCCAGTATTTAGGCCAAGAACGCTCCACCAAATGCATAGCATCACTTTTTTCACGTGAAGGTCGGGTTTCGGAACGTCCTCTGCCTCTCCAGTTGCGTCAACCCACTGTGCGCGCCGGTGATAGTTAGAGTAGAGTATCCACTTCTCATCGCCGGTGACAAGGTTGTCCAGCCATCCGTGGGTACGTCTGAGGGTAAGGAGAGACAGAGCGACATCGGCTCTGCGATCCATGTCATGTTGTGTCAAGTCGTGAGGTATCCAGCGACCCAATTTTTGCACCTTGCCAATCGACTTCAATCCTCGAACGACTGTTGAGTGACTAACACCAAGAGTGCTTGATAGTTCGCGAGTGGTTTGGTTCCACTCTACTTCAGAGGCTATCCAAATCCAGTGTCATCGGGCGCCCTTCTCGTTCAACATCTTCAACGGAGAATTCACCAACTGCAAACTTCGAGAACTACTGGTACACAGTACTCCGAGCAGGAGCACTCTCGTTGTAGACATCCTTCAGGCGATGGTACGATTCGTTGGCATTGAGGCCAGATTGATGCAGGAATAACATGACGTGCCGAATATGCGTCTCAGTCGGGATGAATTGCTTAGCCATAATAGCTGACGTTAACAACGCAGAAGTAAATGTTAGGAACAGTTTTGTAGCCCTTTCCTTTCTCTATCGATCGATCATTGGCGGGAAAATGCGCTTTCAATTCAGGAGGGATCAAATGTCCGAGAACTTATGCACCAACCTAATAGTTGACTCTCACCAACGTACATAGACCTCTAATCATCGGGTTCGATCCCTCGGCTCCTTCACTAGGTTCTTTCAATAAATCATCAAATACCAAAGGCGACCTTTTAAGAGTCCTCGAAGTACTGCGATGGTTCCACTAGGCCATTTCTGTCCTGTATGTCTTGAAAACTGCACAAATTTACTGCCCATTGTTCGCTCTTTATCTACTTTTTCAAAAATGTTTGCTCTTTTCCCATTAAAGAATGGAACCAGAAGAAAGGAACCAGAGGTCGTTGTTGTCTCCTGAGGCTCTCGATTGTATAGTAGAGGCTAAATGGACCTCTTCCTTTTTCTTATGCAAGAAGGTGGCTCAACAAGACAAGCACTATTTTCACGTCAAATTGGACACTTCTCAAATCAAAATGACAATCTTCAAAACAAATTGGACACTGTTATAGGTAAGTTTCCTTGAAGAAAAAGTAATGAATTTAATTTCGTTTTAAAAGCACATAAGAAGTCACTAGCAGCCACCTAATGCGCCTAAGGAAAGAGATCGCAAAATGCACTTACAATTTTCGCACATGACAAAAATTCTGTTTGCGAGAGTAGCTCCGATGTAAGCAGTAGAACAAGGACAGATTTAAAAGACACACATCCAATCAAACAAAAACCGTGGCGAGCTAAATGAGTGCATGGCGCAATTCCTCACTCTAATACACTATACATATAAATGACGCTTTTGAACGCTTTAATACAAAATTTAATCAAATTTTTCTTGAAAAATGAAATTTTTATAAAATTTCGAGCAGTTGTTGCGGCAGGTGAAATAAACATTTCAAAATTGTACTAAATATTCCTTAAACAAAAAATTGTTCTACCGCAATGAGCAGCTTCTAGTTTAATCTGGAAAACGCTCGTTTTGAACTGGAGAATAATTGTTTTGATTTCAAAGCCGTCAAACTTACATAGAAGAGTATCAAACTTCATTCAAAACTGTCCAACTTGGCTTAAAAAGTGCCCGATTTGACGTGAAAATTGTCTGCTTCGATACCATAAACCTTGGGCTGAATGACGAAAAAATCTTTTTCACTTTACTATCATTTGTTTATCTGAAAGATCCTGTATTCTGAACGATGCTTGTCGTCATTCAGAATAGAGGAGTCATTGTAAGGTTCCACATAATTTGAAGTACCTCAAATCAGTTCCTTAGCATTAGGGTGTTAGTCATTTCTTTCCTGACCTAGCCCCCAAATTTCGATATAATGCTCTCGCAGCCTTCATCAGAATTCATACCATAAAGGTCCATGGCCTCTATCAAAAATCAGAAAACTCCGCTCCCTCGAAAAGCTGGTTAAGCTCTTTAACTTTTCAAGTCGCGACGGAGCCTTTTCGTCTGAGCCAATATAGTGGGAAAGGAAGAGGCGTATCATTTTGGGATGTGCCACGCATTCTACCATACTTCTACGGGATGTCGTGGAGGCGATTTTAATGCGTATTTGACTACACAACGACTTGCAGTGGCCATCAGATGAACAAGTCAGCGCTTTATCCTTCCCAGACAAGTCTGGTACCAATACACCGACCCCGGAGGGACGGAAGGCTTGGTTGGCTTGGGCGGGAAATCCGAACCAGGAATTTGGAGTACGAGTGCTTTACGCGACAGCCGGCACCTCCTTCGACTGCGCTACACGCGCACAACCGTTTTTATAAACTTTGTTACCGTAATTACGAGATGGTGGCGCTGCCGGAAGAGGCGCTGGCTACCGTGTGCAGCCTGGTTCGATGCTCTTGGTTCAGATCTCGTCCGGGGCAACCATGCTTTCCATCCCTCCGGGATTGGAGAAATGGCAACAGACTTGTCTGAAATGGAAAAAATACTAATCTGGTAATCAGCTGCAGCAAGTCGCTGCGTAGATTGAATACGCATTCAAAATGTCTCTACGATATTTCGTAGAATTAAAATACGTGGCGCATTCTGAAAAGAATTATTTTTGTTTTCAATTACGGGACCTCGTGTTCGTTGACCAGGAAAAGATTAACAGACAGAGCAGTCGCAATTCAAAAGTGCTGAGCTGCTCATCAGCTGTACACTAAAAAAATCATCGCATGGGCACAATGCAAAGTGCCCCTTGAAATCCTGTAGAATTGGAATTAATGACACATTCTACAACAGAATTGATTAACGACGGACTTTCACCTCTTCTTCAACTACGGGGATTGCAATGCTTGGATTTGGCCTAGTGGGGGAGGGACATTGCTAAAGAAGTGAAGCGAACGCAGTCGAATTGGAGTATCTCGCCTAGAGATTGAAAAACGTTGTCCATTCATATACTAATTGGACACAGTTTTTGCATAGTAGTCTATGCTACTCCTACTTTTGACGCCGCTCGCGACAGCAACGGAGTCAAGTGCCCCCTCCAAGTAGGAGGGATCCCAATAATTATTTATGTAGCCATTTTTTTGGGCGGGTGTAGCACAGTCCAGGTTCCTGGTTCGGATTTCCCGCCCAGGCCAACTAAGCCTTCCATCCCTCCGGGGTGGGTGAATTGGTACCAGACTTGTCTGGGAAGGATAAAGCGCTGACTTCTTCATCGGCTGGCCACGGCAAGTCATTGTATGGCCAAAAGCGCATTCAAATCGCATCAGCGACATCCCGTACATAGAAGTGAAACGCGTGGCGCATCCCAAAAGGGATTGAGTAGCGCTTTCATGGAATCAATCAGCAATACTACGTTTACAGATTTGCATAGACAGGTTTTCGTTATACATTCTAAGCAACAAATTGAACTCCTTGAGAACCGTGTAGGTCGGAAAGTCTGATTTTTTACTCCTATTCGTGATTTTTCAAATGAGAGCTGAAACTGAAGCTTTCCTTTAACTGTTCTCCATAGTAATTCCCTAAAAAAAGTTGATTGGGCTGATGGACACCTTACAAGAAGGTATTCTACACAACATGGCAAAATCTGAGGTTTTCCTTCTATTTTTCCTCCTCCTTTTATATATATTTTTTCATTTTCACTAGAAGTACCACCAGCAAAAAAATCGCCATTCTTTTCCAAGCATTACGGTTATAGCAGCTTATTATCTACAGTGCTACTATTAGGGTGTCCAGAAAGTACTGCAGAAAACTTCGCAATGTTCCAGATTTTTTCTAGAATGTTCTGAAGATTTCAACATAAGTGCATTATAAAGACACTGCCCTGCTGTATCTGCATAACATATCCAGCTCCGTCTTCCTTGCCTACTTCACTGTACGATGGTCGAACTGTCTGCCCATATTAGACACGTACTCCTTTACGAGTTTGAATGTGGGCACTCCGCTGCAGAAGCCCATCGGAACTTGTGTCGTGTATTCGGCTCTGAAGCTCCTGTACGGTCTGTGTATAGCTGGTTCAACGCTTCAGAAGCGGGAACAGGAGTCTCGAAGATGAGCCTCGCTCTGGTGGACTGACAACGATATCTTTGGATGAACTGAGGAAACTGGCGGAGCAGCATCCATACGAAGGTGTGCGTTATTCTGCTGCTGCTCTTGGCTGTTCCCGATCCACCGTGGACAATGGACTGCGATCTCTTGGAGTGGTTAAGAAGCTCAGTCAGTGGCTGCCACACGAACTGACCGACGACAACCGGCGAGGACGTCTGGACATATGCACTCAGCTGCTCTCCCGAATTCGCACCTTCAAGTGGCCGGACACCATCGTCACAGAAGACGAAAAATGCGTCCTCTACGTCAACCACGCTCGCGAACGTGCGTGGTGCCAACGCGATGAAGTACCGAAATCTTTCGTAAAAGGTGAATATCATGCGAGGTAAGTTATGCTGAGCGTCTGGTGGGGAGTTCATGGGATCTTCCATTTCGAGCTGCTGCCTGACAGCACGACTGTCAGTGCCGATGTCTACGCTACCCAACTGCAGAGACTGGCCGACAAGATGCGCAAGGAACAGCCCAGGCTCGACAAAGTTCGCTTGCTGCACGCGCGCCCACAGATCGCGAAGACGACTTCTCGGAGAATTCTGGAATCCGATGGGAAGTTCTACCGCACCCGCAATACAGCACATATCTGGCCCTAAGTGACTGCTACCTTTTTCGATCACTTCAGTATCGTCTGAAAGGGAAGCGTTATGAAGACCGTGACCACCTCGAAAATGACCTCCGAGCTTTTTTCGCCTCCAAGTCGTCGGATTTCTACGCCAGAAGAATTCGAGGTCTTGTGGAACGTCGGCGGAGAGTAGTCGATGTTGATGGAAATTATTTGGTTGATTAATAAAATGTTGATAAAAAATTGTGTTATTTTGAAAAAATTGTCGTGTTTCTGCAGATACTTTCTGGACACCCTAATAGTACTCATCTATTCGTTTATATTTTATTTACATTTTTATTTTATATTTTTATTTATTTATTTATTTAATGGACGCATGCTGAAGAATGTCTGAGCATAACAGACACAAACAGACAACATAGTAGAACAAGGAAAAGATAAATTATAAACAATGAAGAAGGAAGTAAACGAATAAGTGATTGGCTCAAAAACCAAGACCGAGAACCTAGAAATAGAGCTTTTCTTTTTTGCAGATGGCCAAATCAGTGCCATGTTTGGGAATCCGATACAGGCTCCGAACTGCCAGTCCTGGTCGGAATGGGGTCCGTGCGTGTGGCTGAGGGGTAACGAGAAGAGGTTGGTAGCCGCTTGGCGCCGAATCTGCCGAGTATTCGCTCAAAACGACAACTGTCTTCAGATTCCAACGCTCCTACTTCGAGCAGCTGCTGCCCGGACGGAAGGGATGCCGATCGCACGTCTTCTTCCGGCTTCTGAAGGATCGGTGGGGCACTGTGAGTGGCCACTTTCCGCAGCGCCCCTGCTCGAAAAACCGAGACTTTTTCATTCGCTCGCGCTTCTTGCCCCCGCCGAACGGCGCTGACCTTTCGGAGGGGGCGATAGAATCGCGAATTTCGTGCCGTTTATCTGCTCGATCGCGTGGTTTGTTGACCCGGAAAGCGATCCAGCACAGCGATATGCCGATAGCCCGCAGCTACAGAGAGGCAGGCTGGCAGCCGCGCGGATCATATCTGCTGTTTCAAGGCCTTCAACAACTTCTACAACTACCTGCGAGAGATCACGCTCAGCGAGCAGCAGTGCGGCGAGTGCTCCTACCAGCAGAGCTGCGGAAGGAGCTGTCATCGGCGGTTCGTGCCGTCACCACACGTGACACACTGGCTGGGGCTTTGACCAGCCTTCTACAAAGGTAGTGTGTGTTTCAGAGGAGATGTGCAGTCGATCAATCCTCTCTTCGTCGCCGAGCGTCGATGCATGGGAGTCGATCAGAATAAGGTGAGTTTTAGCACCATGGCCCATACTGCGGTCATCCCGAGATTGCGCCGTGCGTTTACCACGACCGGTTTAGACATTGCCTTTGTAATTAGTCTTAAAAAACAGGATCTATCTTAGTCGGGGGTGGAGTGCATAATAAAAATTACGTAACCAATTTGACTTCAATCTCACGGAGCGGCTTTAAGAGGACAAAATAGGACCCAAACCAACAAACAAACACAAAACAAACATATCGCCGCGGTTCTGAAGACGACTTGACGGGCAAAGCGCATTCGAACACAGCTGACCGCCGTCTGACATATTATAACCGGGTAGTGAGCGGGCATATAACTTTGTCTGTTTGCAACTGCGGCGAAACTGAGTGTAATTTTCTGTGAATTTTGTCCGTTTAAGACCAATTTTGTCCTCTAGAGCCGTTTCTTGAATCCCAAGTCAATTTGTTACATATTTTTAAAATTATGTCCTCCATCGACTAGAGTAGATTCGAAAAACTCCATGGACAACATTGCAAATTCAAATCCTAAATCGTGTGCAAAAAGAAGCTGACACAGCCTGGCTCTGCATATTTTACCCGCAATAGGCTGCACTTTTCACCGCAGCACTGCCAGCAGTAGTAATGTAAAAGGGTTCATAAATATCACCCTTTTAAAGGGCTTGTTTTAATACGCGATGATAGCCTGTTTGTAAAAATTTGTAAAAATAAAATGGATAGCAAAGTAGTATGGAGCTTGTTGGATTCTCTAAATACCACGTCCCTACTTCTTTCTCATAGAACAAAAAACGACAAAGATCGTCGGCATTAAATGACACATTGATCGGATGCGCCATGCACTCTGCTTTTACGTGGATGCGGTTGAAACGACTCGCTACCACTAGCCGAGTTAGACAATTTAGGATTTTGTCCTCCCCAGACAAGACTCGTGTCTACTAACCGAGCTACTCCAAACCGATAGAAGGCTTAGGTGGTACAGGTTGAAACCAAAATCGACGTATACGTAGGGCGGTATCGAGAACGACTTTTAGAAGGCAGATAACGGCCCCAGCTCTGTGAAGTTCTCACTAAAACACTAACTAACACTAACGACCCTAATAAAACACAAAACACAACATAAAACCATTCTACCAATTTTAGACCGCCTCTATTTTAATGTGGAAGAAGTTCGTTTTGATTTGAAAGATGTTAAGTTTGATTTCAAGCGTCAAGCTTGCTTAGAAAAGTGTCCAACTTGACGTGAAAACGGTATAATCCCCATCCATATTATATGTGGACTTTGCTAAAGCCTTTGACAGGGTTTCTCACAACAAATTATTAATAAAGTTAATTGAGATAGGGATACATCCTAGAATCGTTTCTTTCTGGATCAGATCGTTCCTAGTTAACAGGACATGTACTGTTAGGATTTTTTCTAGGCCACGACACGTTATTAGTGGGGTTCCTCAGGGAGGCGTCCTTTCGCCGGTGCTACTCAATATTTTCACCTACGAACTACCCGAAATGGTGACAAGAGACGGAGCTAAGTGCACTGCTTTTGCCGATGATCTTGAACTGTATCTTCCTGTACAGTCCAGGTCAAAGAAGGATATTCTGCAGAAGGCGGTTGATGATGTGTATCACTGGTCATTAAACTGGGGCTTCCCATTATCCAAGGAGAAGGCGAAAGTCCTCCACATTGGTCAGACTAAAACGAATTTTAAGTGTAGCATTGAAGGCGTAGAACTTGAGGATCTCCAACAACAGGTCTCGGATTTTTGGTAAGGGTGGACCTCTACTTTGATGAACACTGTATGAGAATAGCGCGTCATGCAACCATTACAATGCGTAGGATTTTTAGAGACCTTACAACTAAGAATCGGAACGTCCTTTGGAAGCATACAAGACATATGCCAGTCCACTATTCGAGTATGGGGCGGCAATTTCTAGCTCACACAAACTGACGATGAGCACTACAAAAGTCTTAGAAAGGGTTCAAAACAATTTTATCCGAAAAATTTTTGTCGGAAGTGTAGGATTCAGTTATGATAAAATACCATGCAGTAATACTCATAATTCCAACTTAGGAAATGAGACCTTGGCCTGCAGGAGGAAGAAGTTTGATCTTATTATGCTATGCAAGATTTTGTCTGGTCAATCAGGTCTGAAGCCACAAATGATACTTCAACTGAGAACGTCAATGACAAGGTGTGGATCTTGTAAACTGCAAATTAGAGGATCAAAGCGAGCCATCAGGCAGAGATTTTTTGTCAACAGAGCTGGGATTGAGCATGAGAAACTGAGAAGAGCACAGAATATACCTCCATACCCTTAAAGATTGTAAAATTCAAAGCTCTCATAAATAGGAATCTGACATCTATATAAACTCATGTTTTCTTTTCCCCAAGTGCTACATGTGTGTTTGTGAGTTGGTTTCTGGTTTGTTGTTTTTCTAACTGTTAATACCGCTGGTATCACACAGGCTTGCCTGTGTAATAAACAAAAATAAATAATAACAAATAATAATTCAAACCTAGGTGTGCACGGTTTGACGTGAAAGTGGTATATTGAAACAGGCACCGAGAGTATCAATGAAAAACCGTGATTTCTCCCAACAGTTGTACATTTTTCCCAGCTGTCCAACTGGCTTAATGAGGCGTAGCGCCGTCAGAGAAGGCGCTGGCTGTCGCATGCACTCCAACTCAAGCTTCTTCGTTCGGGTTTCCCTCCAAGGCTAACCAAGCTTTCACCCCTCCGGGGTCGGCGAATTGGTACCAGATCTGTTTGGGAAGGATAGAGCGCTTACTCCTTCATCAGCTGGCCACCGCAAGTCATAGTACAGACCGAATACGCATTCAGTTCATCTCCACGATATCCCGTAGAAGCAGAATGCGTGGCGCATTCAGAAAGGGATTCAACGCCGACCCTAACGATTTTTCATCGTTTTTTCTAGTTATATTTGGCTCAAGAAATACTCGACAACTTTTCAGGCATGCACATCTAAGTTCGTGAAGGACTGTAAGCTATGGCCGAATCCGGCCGTACAGCTGCCGAACGTCACCGAGAGCATGCAGCAGATCATCGACGGTCTCGACTACCTCACCTGCGTCCCGCAACACAGGTACGTTCTCGAGAAGCTCTTCAGCTGCCGTAGTACTTCCGCCGTCACGGACGGTTTGATTGACGGCTCATACCCGCCGAAAACTCGCCGCGCAGCCAATTTAGAGCGTCAGCGCTGACTGACAGCGGCTAGAATGACGTCGGAAAGGCGGCGAAGTTCCACCGGCCTCAAGTAGATCCGAGAAAAAAGTCGCTTTTCTTTACTAGCAGCTAAGCAACCGGTCTTATTTCACAATGAGCCGATCGAAAAGTTCCTCAAATTGTGCACGTCGCCGTTTTGAGGAAGTCCAGAAGCCTGAGTTAGCCCACGTACTATCTATCAAAGCCAGTTCTTTCCCCACTTTATGCTCCGCTTCCTGACCAACCCTTAGAGAGCAAGGTAGGCGTAACGTGGATTGAGAGTATAGGTGAGGTAGAAAAATACAGGGCAGGAAAGACCGCCATGAAGTCGAAATGGAAAGAAAAAGGTTGCTCTTAATCAATCCCACTCGGGATGCGCCACGCATTATACTTCTACGGGATCAGGGGAGGCTATTTCAATGTACATTTGCCCTTTGGGAATGCCGGTGCACTCCAACTCAAAGCTCTATGTTCGGATTTCCACCAGATCAACCAAACTTTCCACCATTCTGGAGCTGAATAATTGACCCTTACTCGTCAGGAAAGGGTAAAACACTGACTTATACATCGGTTGGTCACCGCAATTCACTGTATAGGCCAAAAACGCGTGCAAATTGGCTCCACGAGATCTCGCGGAAGTAAAACGCGTGACGCATCCGCAACGAGATTTATTGACGCCGTCATTTGTCCTTCATTCCCTAACTTTGTTTAAAAAAACAAGATTAACTGCGACTGGGAAAAGTTTCCCGCCGAGTTGTTTGGGATAAACACTGACTTGTCGGACGGTTGGCCACCACAAGTCATTGTAGAGCAAGCAGCTATCCAAGTTCCCTCCACGATTCCCCGCTGAAATGAAATGCATAGCGCATTCCTAAAAATCCGACCTCTACTTATATTTCTATACATTTTATTTGTAGCCTGAAGTGTCCATGTCCAGTGAAGTTAAAAATTCTTTGGTAGCGGAGTCGGCGCTAAGATCGCAGATTCCACATGGATCGTATCTTCCCTTGACACAGCATTGCTTTTATTTTTGAATTTTTTTTAAATAGAAGCCCAGACTAAACTCAATCCAAATGACGTCTGGCATTTGGGCGCGAAAAACTTCTTTTCAAGCTTCCCTTCTTCTCTTAAACTACACTTCATCCGATGGTTACGCAGTAGGCACATGCCACGGCAGCGCACGTAGCTTAGCTGCGGCTTTCTCCCGAAAATCTTAAGAATCTTCTTTCCCACTGTAAAAGCAAGAAATTGATTTATTGATTTCCAGACAGAACGGATCCGTGTGTCGTTGCTGCTGCCATCCATACACTCCGAATCCGCAGACGTTCGACTGCGAGTTGAAGCCGTTCGTCAAGCACAACTAGCGTCTACTATGGTCTCTTCGTTGCTCTCAGATCGGCTCACTCGAACCGCGGATGTCGCATTCAGCTCACCTTTGTAATTTGCTAACTTAATATTTAATTATTTCACGGTGGATGGAGCGAATAAAATGCTTAGATTGAGTGGAGGAAGAGGCACACACACACACACACACACACACACACACACACACACACACACACACACACACACACACACACACACACACACACACACACACACACCACATACGCCACACACCACACACACATATATACCACACACACTCACACACACACCACATACGCCACACACCACACACACACTCACACACTAACACACCGCACACACATATACACACACGTACACACCACACACACATACACACCACACACGCCACGCACACACTCACACACACCACACACGCCACGCACACACTCACACACACCACACACGCCACACACACACATATATATACACACCACACACGCCACATACACACACATACACACCACACACGCCACACACACTCACACACGCTCACACACACTCATGCACACCACACACACCACACACGCATATACATATACACACATACCACACACGCCACACACGCCACACACGCCACACACGCCACACACCACACACACACACATATACACACTCACACACACAAAAAAAAATTTGCTGCTCCGTCAATGACCCGAGTAAACCAGCTACACCGACTTGGTAGTGCAGTCGGAGGGGGCGCCGTCTCTCACGTACGCCTGATTTATTGGTTCGGATTTCTAGCCAGGCCAACCAGGTCTCCATCTCCCCGGGGATGGTGAATTGGTAGGAGACTTGTCGGAAAAGAATAAAACACTTGCGTTTCTCCTAACCACTACAGGCAAAATGTGCATTTAAATTGCGTCAATGACATCCCGTAGAAGTAGTATGCATGGGAGGGGGGGGGGGGTATCGAAAAAGGTTGACTAACACCGTCCTTCATCCATTTTTCTTATAGCTGACTTTCACGGAGCTAGGAAAGTACACTTCGGCAAAATTTCGAGCTGCTCGTTTTCATTACCTCGCTCAGAATTTTGATTACAACATATGCATCCCTTCGCCAGCATTTCTGATTTCTTCATGAGCTCTGAAGCTTTTACTTGAAATAGCCCTGAACACTCCTCTTCCTGCACAACCCCCAAGCATTGAAGAAGGCGTTAGGCTGTCAGCTGTTGAAGCAAAACAGCGTTCAGCTCAAAGTAACAATGGTATTTAAGCCATTTCAGCCATTTCATCAGTAAACGATAAAAGGTAAAGGACGGCGTTATTCAATCCCTTTTGGGATGCGCCACGCATTCTACTTCTAAGGGATATAGTGGAGGCGATTTAAATACGTATTTGGCCATACCATGATTTGCGGTGGCCAGCCGATGAACAAGTCAGCGCTCTATCCTTCCCAGACAAGTCTGGTAGTCTACGTTCCAATTCACCGACCCCGGAGGAATGGAAGGCTTGGTTGGCCTAGGCGGGAAATCCGAACCAGGAACCTGGTATCGGGTGCACGCGACAGTCGGCGCCTCTTCCGACTGCGCTACACGCGCTCGTTTCATCAGTTTTCCTTTAAATACAGTGCAGTCAATGCATTAACCATGTTTTATGGGATTCACTGGCCTATGTAGGGCATTCGATAGCAAGAATCGCTTCTTGTGCCCTCTTTGAACCGAGTTCAGCCGATGCCATCCAAAACTCTCGTTCCTCGGGGTTTGATGAACTGCCGCCAGCCCTCGTCAAGCTGTTGAACCAAAAAAGGTTCAACAGCAAAGTAATTCTTGGCTAACCGCTTTCTTCAATGCCAGGGAGCTGAGCAGGAAGAGTCACTCTCAATACAATATATAGGACAAATGCACGGCGCAATCCTTCCATATGACATTCTACCAGACTCTTTGTTTTCCGGCACCTTGGGGTAGTTCCTAAAATAATGTTTGAAATGAAATAACAAAAAGTTTGAATCCTTACATTAAAAACTTTAAATAAAGATAAACTGGACTTATTAGATCATGTCTATTTAAAATTTTAGACGCGTCTACTTCGGTTTGCAAAATGCCCGCCTTATTTTTAAATGTGTCCATAAACAAATGAATGAAAGTGCCCATTTCGGCATTGAAAGCGTCTTGTCGTTTAAAACCGAAAATTTCTGGTTCAAAATGAGGTGTGAGATGAGAAAATATTCAGCTTAGAGAAAAAATGGTTATTTGAAAGTGTTAAAGTTGTTAGACTATGCTGATGAAAATGGCAAAATCAAAAGCCAGTTCTCAAATCTTGCAGATATTCTTTTAACCATTTTCGGTCAGAGCTATAGGTTCCCGGGTTTCGAAACCTCGTAATCTGCTCGTCTCCGGGGGTGGTGCATTTACTGCATCTCAGAACCATCGTTTTCAATTCCAGCATTGAATTGCAGAGAATTACAGTGACCAATCTATGGCAAATAACTATTCCTCAGCATCAGCAGCTCTCGTGGGCAAAGCTGCTATGCACAACGTCTCATGTTGTCCTGGAAGAACCAGTTCTCGATAGCTGTGACAACGTGGTTTAATTACCCAAGTTTGAGGCTCTGAAGAAGGTGGTTACGCCGAAACGTTAGCCGGAATAAAGGATCTATAATAATCTTGGTTCGCCAGCTGCATCACTTGGGAATTCATACTGTGACAATGTGGTAGGCTGTGTTTTTACCCACATTTCCCTTCCTTGAAGTTGTCCAAGTGCTTCTCCTGCTGCCCCCATGATATTGACGGCTCTTGGGCAAATTCAAGTGAGGTGGCGTGTGGCGTGATGGTGCAGACACAATTGTCACCCTTAGGCCTATGTTATACTTCGGCGACACTGTTGTCGGCGACGTCGGCGACAGTGTTACGCAAGCTGCTACGCAGTGCGTATCTGCTCTGTCAGGTTCACGTCCAATCTGACCTCCGCTTATTTAATTTATTTATTCAGGATTCAGGATACAAAATTATCATATGCCTAAAAAGGCTAACAAAAATAAGTAACGCGAGAAAATTACAGAGAATTGCAACAATATACAATTTACAAAATTCTTTGCGAGTAAGAAGACATCTAAAGCGAAACAGAAGTGTTAGTCACATTTTTGTCGTCGTCATTAAGTAGGATGGGCTCCTTTACAACTCGATACGTAAACAGGTTTAACCTAACCTGAGAAGGGGATAAAGGACTATTTCCTTTTGGAAAGCACCACGCTATCTACATCTACAGGATGTCATAGAGGCGATTTGAATGCGTATTTGGCCATACAATAACCTGTGGTGGCCAGCCGATGAACAAGTCGGCGCTTTATCCTTCCCAGGCAAGTGAGGCACCGAATGAGCGACTCCAAAGGGATGGAGGACTTGGTTGGCTTGGGCAGGAAATCCGAACCAAGAACCTGGTATCGGGTGCACGCGACAGTCACCACCTCCTCCAACTGCGCTATATGCGCCCTACTGGTTAGTAGCACAGCAAGAAACTCTGAAGGGACTACTGAGAGTTTCTTAGTGACCATTTTAAACACCATGAGGTCCGCCTTTTTTCTACTTAGCAAAGAAGGTAACCATAGTTGTCTTGCCCTATCCGCTCCAATCGAAATATTGGCATAGCCCACCTAAAAGCATCTCATAAACAGCTTACGCATGTAGTTGTTCTGGACACTTTCAAGAAGGTTGATGAGTTTCCAAGGCTAGGATTAAATACCAAAATGCCAATTCCTTGGTGGGCTTCACAAATGTAGCATTTGTAGGCGCCTACAAGAGCCTGACTAGGGAAAGGTTTCGACCTCCCATGGAACTTCAAGTTGAGACCAGGATCATTAGAAAGAGCTCGGAATGCTGATTACGAATATGGGTGTCAAAATTGCGAAATGAAAGTCCTGAGCGAGTTATGGCCTGCCGAAATCGGGGGCCTCACCACAGGCTGGCTGTACGACGCACCGGGCGCGAGAGTGGTAAGTCATCGGGACTCCGTAAGAAGTGCCAGCCAGCTGAGGCGGTGGCGCTGGGGTAGTGTTCACGCTCGTGGGGTGCGACGTCGTTGGTTCGGTTCCCGTTGCTGGTAGTTTTCTTTGCAAATCATAATCTATATTCGAAATGACCGTTTGTTCTGAATTATGACATGTGTTTGGTTAAATAGCCGGGAAAACTACAATACACGTTTATAAAAGTGCTTGAAGGCAAAAAACTGCTATGGTGACATTTTTATTTACTCTGGCATCCCAAATTCAACGAGAAGAATGGACACCACCTTTGCTCGTGAAAAGGACATGCTGAGTGAAGGAAAAGCAGTAGATCAAGACATTTTATTCTTCCTCATCATACATTCTACTCACCTTTCCGCTTCACACATTTTTTGCTTTGTTCCATGAATGCCAAGGTTGTTAGAAACACCTCTAGTTATTCACTGGACTCCATTTGTCCCTCGGTGGACTACGGTCAGGTACGGCACTCGAACTCTCTCTCTATTGGTCCCATCTACTAAATGTGGCACTGAACTTAGTAGGGTTGAGTAGACATTTGGTGGGATAACTTCTTATTGATTTGGTCCCTTTCAGGCTCTGAAGAAGGCGATCTCGCCGAAACGTTGGCCAGTAAATAAATCCGTCTACCAACCTCGTGTAGAGCTCAACACGCACAACAGCAATTCACTGGACACTATTTGTGCAAATTATGAATAAAAATGTCGCATAACAATTTTTTGCCTTAAAGCATTTTTACAAACGTGTGTCGTACTATTTGATCAGACACGTGTCATAATTCAGAACAAAAGGTCATTTCGAAGATAAATTATGATTTGCAAAAAAACGTGCGGCAACGGGAGCCGAACCAACGATGTCGCCCCTGACGAGCGTGAGCACTACCCCTGCGCTACCGCCGCAGCTGGTGGGTGCTTCCTACGGAGCCCGATGACTCACCACTTTCGCGCCCGGTGCGTCGTACAGCCAGCCAGTGGTGAGGGGCCCGATTTCGGCAGGCCATAACTCGCTCAGGACTTTCATTTTGCAATTTTGACACCCATATTCGTAATCAGCATTCCAAGATCTTTCTAATGATCCTGGTCTCAACTTGAAGTTCCATGGGAGGTCGAAACCCTTCCATAGTGAGTATCGTCTTTATTCAATGTTTGGAATAGACTATATGTTCGATAGTCTTCTTTCTTTACAAGCCCTTTGTAATGCGAATCAAACCTTAATTCAGTCATATTTACAGTCGATCTCTTCTTAAGGAATGTCTTATTCACCACGAACCCCTATACCAGAGCTCCGCTTTTCAACTGGCTTCGGGTTCCTAAAACTTCTCTTGGACATCTAGCACCTGGTTCAAGGCATTTGGTGGAAAGTACACGAACTTGCATAAGTTCTTCTAAAAAACGATCACCAAAATTTGGTGTAGTACGCTGTAGTCAGCTACCGCCATTTCGGGAGCGATTTATAACGTCTGACGGATTCGCGAAAAGGGCACGGCAATGCGCTCAAAGCCAACCAACCTAATTGTTTCGTCTCGCGACAGGAACAATTACGTCTGGGCAGCGTCAATCGATTCACTTTGAAGGGTAAATATCTATTTATTAGTCACATACGAACAGTAACGGTTTGCGTCGAGACTGGGAAGAGTGAAGCGCTTGCACCTCTATCAATGAGCGCTCCCAAGTTAGGCCAAAGTGCGAATAGCCTCCATGACTCTCTCGCAGAAGGGGAGTGCATGGCGCATCCCCTAAGGAGACCTAGGTGAACAACAGCAGCTATCCGTATCACTAATTCAAAGCAAAAGATGCGCGACACCGCTTCTCAAAGGTTCTTCACAGTACCTTTCCTTCAGAGCTTCAAGAACTCCTACTCCCGCTCCCCTCCAAGGAGCAGGTAAGAACCCTTCCCACCTCGATACGAGATGAGGTTCTCAACCAATACAGTAAGTGCGACCATGAAAAGCCGGCTCATTAGACTCCGATTCGCCCCATTGCAGGAACCCATTCCCATATGAGCTCCACCCCGCAACCCTTCAACTATGCGACCAGTTTGGAGCCGGCAGTTCAGGATGCCGATCATGCGACGCATACGCCAAAGGCGGTAAGCGAGCGAGGCAATGGATTGAGCAGATTAATTGAGCTTCTGCTATGCAACGCCAGAAAAGCGCTAACCGGTAGAGAAGCTCCAGCTGGTAGTATATTCTAATAAAAATCAGCAGAATGGAAAATCCATTCCCATATGGGCTGCACCCCGCAACCCTTCAACTGTGCGAACAGTTTGGAACCGGCAGTTCAGGATGCCGATCATGCGTGTAGTCATACTTTTTATTCCAATTTATTTTTATTTTTAAGAGTGTTTATCCTCACCTGTATCCAAACGAACCTTTTTGTTACAATCCTAAATGTCTTATAGTCAAAAAGGAGGATAGGCAATAAATTAAAGTCCTAGTTGGGAATGTGGATAGCATTGGGATATGGGAGCGCGCCAGCCAATCAGGCCGCATCGAATGGTGCCATACAGAGAGAAGGCGTACGGTCGCTAACGACGAGTGTGTGTTCCGTCGGTACTCTGATTGCTTATGACTGGTTGGCGCGTTCCTACCTCCCAGTGCTGCCCACATTCGAGACACGGGTCAGAATTTCTCCATTTGTAAACTTTTCTGGCAACAAAGCAGCCGTAGCCCCATCTATTTATCTATCGATTTCTATACTTTTCTACAACAGCAGGAAATCAACACTTGTGCAATTATGGCCGCATAAAAGATGTGGTACGAGGTGCGTTTAGCCCGCGCCGTATATCCTAGACCAATTTCCCCTTGTGCAGCCAATTTAGACGCGTATCCCGAGAAAGCCAGCCGATGAACACTTCAGTGTTTTAAACTTCTCAGGCAAGTCTAGTGCCTGTTCACTAACGCCGAGCAAATGATGAAGCGAGTGGCTGGCCTGCACTGGACCCGAACCAAGATCCTCGACTTCGAGGTGTAGACGACACCCGCTTCCTCTGTTGGCTGTGCTACCATGCTCCCGGGGAGGCAAGTGCAAAGGTTAACCAAATAACGTGCCATAGAAACGCACTTTTAACACAACACGTTATGCAAAAATTGCAATATATAGTAGCTAAAAGAAGAACGCGAACATTTATCTAAATTTCCAGAATAAATAGATTGTTTAGTCAGTGTCTAAGTACCAACAGACGTTTTTTCCTCTTCCTTTCCCCTTCCTTTCCCTAGTATTTTTACAACCTTTTTTAGAAACGACGAATTAAGAAAGGAAAATAAATATAAACCTTACTTAGGAACAAATGTGGCTGAAGAAGATACTAGATACTAGATACTTATCGGTAAACATATCGGTGGCTAAGCCCGTTAATAAAACAGAGTAGCTTAGACAGCCTAGTTAGCCATAGTAATTAGAATTATCAAAGCACTTGCAAAATGGCGTCTCTCACTGCAACTTCTTGGTTGGTTCGCAAAGCCTTTAAAAAACTGATCGCAAATAGAGCAATGGAAGCAAGCGCCAACCCGCGTGTGCAACCCGCCGAGACGAGCTGCGATCCGGGTCTTGTCTAGGCCCACCGAAGCAACCATCTCTCCAGGGTCGATGAATTAGTGGCAGACTTTTATGGGAAACTGGGACGATAAAGGCTACCTTGTCGACGGTAAACGAATCAGCAACCTTCGCTTCGCCGATGTATTGTTCTCATCTCTACCAGCATGGCAGAAGTCGAGGAAATGCTGAACGAGCTCAATGTGGCAGGTATGAAGATTGGGTTGGACATGAATATGTCCAAAACACAATTTATGGTCAACCAGTGGTGTGACACGGGGCTCGTAAGGTTAAATGGAGTCGCCCTGCAACAGGTCGACTCCTACGTCTATCTGGGGAGAGAGCTGAACATGGATAACGACCTCGCTCCTGAAATCGCCCGCAGGAGACGCGCAGCGTGGGCAGCCTTCAGTTCGATTCGCGAAGTCACCGATCAGGTCAAGGATCCCGGCCTCAGGGCCTCGATATTCAACGCCTCTGTACTGCCTGCGATGTGTTACGCGACGGAAACCTGGCACGACAACAAGACAATCGCCAGAGCGATGCAAACTACGCATCGTGCACTGGAGAGATGTCTTCTAAGGACAAGCCTTCGTCAGCAATGGCAAGAAGGCCTACGAAGCTCGGAGCTACGGGAGAAGTCGCAATTAACAGACCCGCTGCAGTACATGAAGAAGTCCAAATATCGCTAGGCCGGACACCTGCTTCGACGAAAGGACGATAGATGGAGTCTCCGTGTCACAGAATGGCTCCCGAGAGACCATAAGAGACCACTGGGACGACCGCCAACGCGATGGGCAGACTCATTCTCAAGATCTTTCAGAGAGCGGAGTCTGCCTCACTGGATGCAAGCAGCCAGGGATCGAGCGGTCTGGAAGAGTTGTGGTCCCCGCTGAGAGACCTCCAGCCGACAAAAGGACCATCAAAGCATCAAAGTATCAAAGTAAGTAAGTTTTATGGGAAGGAAAACACTGACTCGACCACAGGGTAGCCAACGTCTGTCGTGCGTAGGCCAAAGGCGCATGCAGGTATGCAAAGTACCTCCCTGACGTGAGCTGTAGGATTTGTATCGAAAACGCATTCATTTATTTATTTATTTCGGTACATGTCCCGAAGATGAGCAGCATTGGTAGGTGGGAGCGCGCCAGCCAATAATAACCAAGCAGAGCACAGACCGAACACATGCCAGCCAAACAGGATAACGACAGCACAGGCCCTTTCTGGATGTTACGTCCATTCAATGCGGTCTGATTGGACGCTACCCGTCTTCGCAACATATACCTTTAGTTCTTTTTTGTACAACTGTTAGTATTGCTCGAATTCGGTTTTAGTCTAACGTTGTTCTTGACGTTTTTGTTCTACGAATTAGTGACGACGAGTGCAAGTGAAAAAATAAGTAGATAAGTAGCCTCCACAAAAGCAGCACTGACTCTTACTCTTTGAAGTAGAATGCATGGCGCATCCTAAACACAAAGAAAAGTCCAAGTTCGACTTTCAATAAACCTTGGCATGTTGACTTCAGATCGATGTTGTCTTATTGAGCTGGTAGCTGGTAGACAAAGAAAAGTACCGTCTGACCACGGAAGGCTTGTTTTCTTGGGTGGCAGGCCGACCCGAACCACGAACCAGGAATCGGGTGCACATGGCAGGCGACACCACCTCCGAATGCGCTAGTATGCGCCCGGTTGGAATTATTGCGCCACAAAAACAAGCAGTCGTAGTTCACTGGAAGACAAGCAGGTCGCCCCATAACAACCAGCTATCGCTCTGATTATGCTTGGTGTATCCTTTTCCAAAGTGCGGGATGGAACTTAAAAGAGCTTTGGAGGCCTCTTTTTTCACAATTTCTCAGCGCCTCAAGGCTGGCCTCAATAGTGCAAAGGGATTAATTGACGAGCCTCACGTTCTGAGGCTTCCCTCAGTTTACCACATGATGACGTGGTTCTGAAATTCGCTAGAGCTCAAAAAATAGACATTTAGAGCACAAGTCGTTTAGGTGGCTCGCATGGGGAGGCGGGAACGCGCCAGCCAATCACCATCAATCAGAGCGCAGTCCGACGAACAACAAGCTATTATTGTTGCCTATTTATTACATGAGAAGTCCATGTTAACCAGGACACGAACGCAGCGCTACTAATGACCAAAGAGAACGGAGCACGGGATAAAACGATAGGGAAGCTGCAGTAGACCATATAAAAGGACATGTTCAAATTCGGCGATGCTGACCCACGTTCTCGATGAGTGTAGCGATTGTGGAAGTCTATGTGTATTTTTACTAATTTCAATTTATCTATAGGTTGCACTATCCTACTATATATAATTGGCTAATCACGGGAGGGGGACTGAAGCAAAAAGATGCCTATGACAGGGTGGCGTATGGCAGCAGGGCTTTCTTTGAGCTTAACCATGGGCGACTGCTGGCGAACTGTATCCTTGGCGGCTGATTGCCCAAGTTTACGAGATATTCAAGGGGCAACGCGTCAGGGTATGAATGGGGATCAAGTGCAGAGCGTGGGGATTCAGGAGGTGTGCCCTAGACGTTCAACGTGCGTCGGGATTCCGAAGACGTGCTGAAGACGTCCAACTTGCGTAGAGATTCAAAAGACCTGCGCTAGACGTCGTCCAACGTGCGTAGGGATTCAGAAGACGTGCTGAAGACGTCGTTCAACGCCGTCCAACTTGCGTTTAGCTTGGGATTCAAAAGATGTGCTGATGATATCGTCCAACGTACGTATGTGCGTAGGGATTCAGAACACGTGCTTAAGACGTCGTGTCGTTCAATGTACGTAGGGATTCGGAAGACGCGCCGAAGACGTCATCCAACTTGTGTAGGGATTCCGAGTAAGGGCGACCAATAGGAGAGGACCAACAAAGGGGAACCTTAAGGGGAGAGCGTGAATAAGGGGGGAGGCCAGCATTTTCCCTCAACATTGTTCAGTGTGTGTCAGATTTCTGAAGACGGCTTACAGAAGTCGTGGCATGTGTGTCAGAGTGCAGAAGGAATGTTATAGACGTCGTGGCAACAACAGTGACACGTGAATTGGTACTCAGTGTCACATGTGCGTGCTTGACTTTCACTCCGTTTCTTTGCCAGCACATAGGAAAAGAAGTATTTCGGAGGGGGGGGGGGGGGGGGAGGGGTTGAGAGAGTGACCATAGGATTCGGAGTATTACCGCGACCAATACCGATTAATTTTAATTATGATTTTGCTGATTAAGCACCGGATTGGGACTTTCATTACCCGTTTCTCGATACGTAGAGAACGAGCGCTTCGGAGAATAAATCGCGTGCTTGTGATGGAGGGTGGATGGGCTTCATATGCGCAGTGAAAATTCTGCTCTACCATATCCCACTGCACTAATCTATACAGTAGAACCAGATTTTTTTAAACTGTAAGAAGGCCTAAAGAAGAGAGGAGGAAGATCGGGGTTGTTCTATTCTCGGGATTTGGGGGCGAAGCCCCCAACCAGACGTTTGGCGGCCCTTAGGCCGCTAAACGTCTGGTTGGGGATATTGACACCTGTTAACGATAAAACAAAAACAACAACAAAGAACACGCATATTCTTACTTTGATAGTTCATGTAAGTTGCATTTACACCAACAATGAAATAAATGTCGCGGTGAGCTTTTCAAGTGATGGGCGCAATTTGATTTTTAAATGCGATATATGCTTGATTTTTGCTGTTTCAAGACTATTTTTAATTTATCATTTTCCTTTATAATGTTATTTAAAATTCTCTTTGAACTAAAAATTATACTAACCATCTTGGAGAGTCTGTAGTTGAACCTGTAAGAAGCTCGTTCTAATTTCTAACACGTTCACTTTGATTTCAGAACCATCAAGTTTGTTTCGATGTGTCCAATCTGATTTGAAAAGTTTCCAAATGACTTTTCAGTTCAAGCCGAACAGTTTTTAAATATGAAACAGGACACTTTCAGATATAAAACTGACATTTTTCAAACCAAGTCAAATGTATCTAAGGTTTAGATAGACATTGCCTAGTAAAGTTGCAGTTATCATTCCGTAAAGAACATTTCGATAGAAAATTAGCATTTGCAGAGTGTCTTTAGAAAAACAGTGGACGCAATATTCTCATCAATTGACCTCAAAGAACATTTTTAGGTTCATCCTAACGTTCCGAAGATAAATGCCGTTGCTAGTATGTTACAGAAAAAACTCAAAAAATGTATGTGTGCAATTTTTCTCAAACCCTGCATAGAAGTTACATTTTTTTGAGTTTTTTCAGTAACATACTAGCAAAGTCATTTATCTTCGGAATGTTAGGATAAACCTGTACCATTTATCACCCTGTGCAAAAGTTTTTTTCAATTTTCTTAAAGCAAAAGATTATTTTTCCTTTATTTAATGAATGTCTATTTCAATGTTAAATAAGTTTATTTTGCTTGAAAAATGTCCAGTTTAAACACAGAGGGATACTGCATGATGAAACTATAATAAAAGAGTTGTTTATCTATGAGTTCATAAATCTTTTGGCATCTTACGGTTTCAGTAGCACAGGCTATTCAGGTACGCTTTTTGGGGCTTTCTGAATTAAACTTAATAAGTTTGCGCATTCAAAAAGGTTAACACCTTCGATAGGAGGCGAAGGGAGCCACTTTAAAGAAGGAAAACATTTGTAACTTTTTGCTTTCACCTTGCTTTGGCTTCTACAACTAGGATTATCTTCTTTGCGTAGTAGAAAAAATGCAGACCTCATGCAGTTTAAAATTGTAAGAAGCTCACAATAGTCCCTTCAAAGTCTCTTGGTGTGCCACTAACCAGTAGGGCGCCCGAGCGCAGTCGGAAGAGGTGCCAGCTGTCGCGTGCACCTGATGGAATATCTACAGGGTGTGGAATACGAACAGATATGGAATTATACCAGGTTTCTGGTCCGAATATCCCGTTCCATCACTACGGGGTAGATGAATAGGCAGCAGGCTTCTTAGGGAAGGATAAAGTGCTGACTTGTCTATCGACTGGCCACCGCAAGTCATTGTATGACCAAATAGGCATTCAAATCGCGTCCACGATATCCACTAAAAGTAGAATGCGCGACGCACCCCAAAAAAGGATTGTGGAACGCCGTCATTTATCCTTTTTATCCTTTATAGAAACCCCTATCATCAGTCCGTAAGGGGGCAGCCTCGGCACGATGGACCATTAGTGCCCGTTAATTCGGTGGACATCGATCGGGTCATTGTCGGCGGGCCACACAGTGTGTGTATACGCTTTTAATTGAGTTTCGGATTGAATTTGCGACCATTCCGAGTCCGAGCAGATGCCCTGGAATCGCCGGACGGACCGTCGTCCTACGAGCAGCAACCGAAGACGTAGCAGTATCGCTCAGCGTACGGTAGACAAACAGAGTCAATTTGCGTCGTGCGCTCGCTGGCATGTCGCTCGGCCGGAAAAACGCCAATTATCCTTGTCGGACTCATTTCACAACTAGTCCAATGCGTATGGGGGCCGCCGACAGGCACCAGCAATTGCCAGCGGACGCCGACACGACGGGTCCGAGCAGCACGAAAAAACCGCGCCTCGCGCGCGAGTTATTCGGGGCGGAGTGCTGTTCTTCCGCGCGGCAGTGCCCTTCTTTCTCGCAGTTATTTAGCACCCAGCTCATTCCTGCACAGAAACTCTTGATCCGGGCCGGCTGGCGAAAAACCTCAGCGAAGGGTCGCAACTACTCCATCGACGTCGAAAGTACTATTTGAGGCTTCATGCTCATGGTCAGAATTCGGAAGGGGTCCCTAGAATAGTATGGCCCCATCTTTGTTTGAAAGCCTAGTATTTTCCATGATCTTTGTCTCCGCTTGTCAGACAAACCAAAAAAGGGAAGCTCTCCACGTTCCTCGGGCGAGTGGCTTCAACTGGGCCACTCTGACACGCGACCGGGATGTTCAGCAAACGACAGGTGATGTTTGTTTGAAATGTCATGTAATCTGACATAAATCTAGGCGCTTATGTAAGATATAAAGTAGGGCTATAGCAATAATACGTATCTCAAAAAAATCCCGTTCCAATTCCAATAGATCAACTTCGAATGAAATCCGTCGTATAAAAATCACCTATAGGTGACAGAATTTTCGCCCAATGTTGACCCGCTTACCTCCAGTACTTCAACAAGATTTTAAGGAAGGGCATTTTCAACTTGTTTTGCGCACAGCCACCCAAATGTGACGACTCCACTCGCAGCGGTCAGCTGAAAAGGTTGTTCACCGGTAACGTTTCACCGGTGGGTGAACGGACTTTCATCGGCAGTCGAACTGGCCAATACGGCGGTTTGAAATGGGATAGAATCCGGAGAAAAATACGCCTCAAACTCCCGCCATCGGATCCTCGTTGAATTTTGGAGGCAGCACTGCTCAACTACCGGCCAATTTGCCCTATAAACTATACCCTTCTAGTTGACCGCTGCTAGTATCTCAACAATTACACAAATTACGGGTCATGTTACGCAGTCATCTCAAACTACCCTAGACCCTGAAAGGGCAATACAGTTCATCAAAAAAAAACTGATTGGCAGTGAACAGTATTGCTCCAGAAATTTAACGGCGTTCAATTCAACGGGAAATTCAAGTCTTAACGTACAAAATAAAATTTCCGATTTGAAATAAAATAATTTAATTTAACTTTAGTTTAATCCAAATACAATTTTAAAAAATGTGATTTAATTTCGAATTCAGTTTCAAGTTTCAGCACTAAAAGATTATTGCACTGCTGATGAAATGACCATTGAATTTTACCGATCGACTATCTGAGGTCATCCACAACAATCTGCAGTAGACCACTATGAGTTTCTAAGTTTCACCCTCACCACAGTTGTGGTCCATCGGCTCACATAGGCTATTAAGCCTATTTGAAAACAAAACGAAACATCAACGATGTGGTCCATACTTCTGCCCCTGATATCGATTAGTCGCGGGGAAAATCGATATCGCGGACATGGACACTGGACAATACTGGACCGCAGCGACATAAGTATAAAACGCCCCTATTTGGTATCCCGACTCAGCACTCAATGCGGTCTCTGAGTGGTCCGTGATGCACAGTGGAGGGTTCTAGTTGCAGTCGGAGTCTTCTGAATTGATAGAGAGTCAGACGACTCTTCGAAAGTCTAGCTGGGCCGGAAACCAACGCCGAACTCGCCCATTCTCGGACTTCTAGCCACTGCTGCACGACACCAGGACACCAGCACTCCCCCCCCCCCCTCTTACATGCTGAGCTCAGCTGTCTTTGACGACGAACGGTGTGACAATACAGGAGCACGCGAAAATCTGCCGCAATGCTTTGTACCTATAACGCCTGAAAGTCTCCTTGAACGCCGACCTACACGCCGACCTACACGCTCTTCTGGATTCGGCAGGACGTAAGAGATTCCAGCGATCGCCTTGCAGGAGACCAAGATCCGGAAGAACGACGTACGACATTTGAGAGACGAAACACTCGTCATTCGTGGCGAGAGGATCCCATCAGGCAATGTTGGAAGCGTACGCTTCGTCGCGCACCCGTCTGTCTTCCATCGTCGAGTCCTACCAAATCTTGTCACGTCATCTAGCCATTCTTCGACTACACCCTCATCGTCGGAAGCCAACCACTATCTTCAACAGCTACTCACTAACACAGCCCCACAGCCACTACTCGATGCTTTCGACGAGGAGCTGGACGAAGTTATCCGCAACGAGAAGTCCTTATACATATATGTCCGTCGCCGGAGACCTCACTTCGAAACCGGGGTGCCTCTCAAATAGGAGTTCAGGATCGGAAGATTTGGATCTGAAGAAGAGAACGAAAACGTCAATCGCCTCGTCGGGCTTCTATCCGGTACACGCCTTTTCCAAGGAAACTTCATATTCATGAAAAAGACAAACATTGTTGGAGGAGAGATCTGTTAGAGAAGAAGATACTGCCTCATTCATCGACTCGCCGTCGCCATCGATCGCCATAGGCTATTGAAATGAAATGTGCAGAAGAATGAGAATGCACGGCGCATCCAACGACAGTTCATTAACGCCGGCATCTGTCCTTTTTACCATTTGTTGAACTTATTGTTCAAGATTAGGCGCGTGTAGCGCAGTCGGAAGAGGCGCCGGCTGTCGCGTGCACCCGATACTAGATTCCTGGTTCGGATTTCCCGCCCAGGCCAACCAAGCCTTCCATCACTCCGGGGCCGGTGAATTGGTACCAGAGCTGTCTTTTCCTCGGCTAACCACCGCAAGTCATTGTACGTATTCAAAACGCCTCCATGACATCCCGTAGAAGTAGAATGCATGGCGAATTCCAACAGGGAATGATTAACGCCGTCCTTTATCCTTTTTTATTTTTATTGTTCAAGGCACTGCTGCAGTAAACTCTTATTGGTTTGCTCAAGAGAGAAAAAGCACAGAACTTAATTCAGCTATAAGTGGCAAGAAATAGGCCATGCTCATGCATGACCGCTGAAATCACAAATTCGATTGATTCCGTAACATTTAATGAGCATAATTCTTTCTGGAGGTTTTGAATTCCGAAAATATTTAGAATTTCCTCCTCAAAATGCAGAGGACGAACGTCAACTTCTTCATCTGCTGGTCATTGCATACGACAAATATGCACCCTGGCTGCCTCCACGATAGTTCCTTGAAGTAGAATACGTGGCGCATCCAGTAACGTTGATTAACGCCACGCCTTTTCCCCTAAACTTCGAACAATGGACCCTGTTGGAGTTTCTGTAAAACAAGCAGAAAAGCCTCAGATTCACACTCCTTTTCTAGACCGCGTACCATTTCTTCTAAGCCGTTACGTCAAAATTAGTCCGTCCTTTCTTTTTCTGATGACGTCTGGAAGCCCTCGAAGTCAGTCGAGTCCATAAATGACGGCTCTGACGCTATAAAATTCTTCCGAACAAAGAAAGAAAGATATATTGGCTCACCAGGGGCCGACGGCTCCTCGCGGGAGCTCTTCACCCCTGAAAAAACAGCGCCAACGCAGCGGGCAGGCCTAAACCTCATAAGGCCCTAACCTCATATTGCGCTGCGACCTCAGTAATTCGCTTAGCCTCGTCGGGGCGCGCGATTAATTGTCGGCCGCGCTTCATGTGGGAAGGAGATTAAAAGTCATTTCCAGTAACGATATCATCGTCGTCGAGTGGACACCGCCGCCGCTCGTCTTCGAGCCGGACGGACGGAGCTCGTTCGAGGCCCGCCCCTTGCCGAAGACGTCGCCCCGCCCCTCGGCGGCGCCGCTCCACCGGACTGCCGACAGAGGACATTGGCCCCGCTGCTCAGCACACTTCACCTCCTCCTCCAGCAACACCGTCGTCTCGTCTCGTCTCGTCATGTCCGACCACGCCGACGCCGCCGCCGCTGCTCCAGCCGACAGCCCCGCTCCAGCTCAGGCCCCGGCCACGCCTTCGGTAGGTCTTCCCAGTGGATTGAAGAGCAGCTAGTTATAGTGTGGTGCTCTTCCGTTGCATAGGAATAGGCTCAGCACGCACAAGGCCCTTTCCCGCACCAGAATAACTGATGTCGCTTCTTCTAGTGGAGATGCTGCCTTCAATTAGCCCTGCAATAGTGACTATTTTCATGCTGAAGAAATCCCCCTAAAATGGCGAAGAAATAGATCCAGAGGATCATCATCATCAGCGTATGGATTCTCATATCCGCCAGACGTTCTTCATAAGCTCCGTGGAAAATTGAGTGGCTCAAAAAAACGCGCACATCCGCCCGTATGATGACATCCATACCATGAGAAGCCGGCCGCATTGAAATTCAATTCCTGTCATCGTCGTGCACTCGTTAGCTCTCGTCTTCCACTACCAGGAGCTGTCACGTTGCCAGGAGAATCTGTGGGAGCCTAAGCGCACTGAAATGGGCTAAGAACTGGGTAGAAAGATGACCAATTGCTGAAGCTCACAGTGATTCAATGAAGCACTTCAAGACCTCACGAATCGCAATGGAACCAGTTATTCTGATCAATGAGCTCTGATCCTCCGTGAGAATAGCCATTCTATAATAACACTTATTGGGCTGGCATATAGTGGAGCAAAGATGGATCTAAAAAGAGATCACGGATCGTCTGGCAGAGCCTAAAGCTTTATACAACGGCTAAAGTTTTTGAACAAGGATACAGCCCCGAAGCATCGTGATGTAGATACCCAAACTGATGCAGCTAATCCTCAGAAACCACGTCATCTTCTTTTCTATCGCTTTTGCCTGCATCGTTGACCAAAATAGTCTATAAGAGCAGATTAGCTACTCTTTATCTCCTAGATGCCTAAGCAAACATCACTTGGAGAAAAAACAAGCAGGTTGCTAAATGCATGGCGTGTCCCATGGCAACTAAGCTCACCGTCACTTCTCCCAAAATAATCACAACGGTAGGTAGACTCTTCAAAGCCTTCAAGAATACGCTACAAGTCTGGTTTGCGTTTAGTGAAGGCATATGAGAGACGTAGCATAATGTAGCGCAACCGGCAGGAATCGCCGAGCTGCCATGAATCCGTTCTAGTTTCGAATCAGTCCTTTGGCTATCCATTTCCCAGTTATCCGTCTTCTGTTTCGGTGGAGTGGACGGTTACCGTTTGTATTATATGAATCAACTTTTATCGGGTTTATTTATGGCCTTCCTACAGGCCAAGTACGCGTTCACAGTGCCTTCACGCAGACGTAGAACGCGTGGCCCATTCCAAAATTTAGTTATTTTCGCCTATTTTTGTCCTTTATTATTCAAACAAGTGATCGCTGATACTCATCTCAAAAGATGGGGATAAAGGGACGTTGATCAATAAGGTTAGGAATGCGCCACGAGTTCTACTTATGATGCCGCATAGACAACCTGGGGTCGGATTCATCAACGACTTACATAACTTTAACAGAGAATTCACAGCGGAAAACACAGATAACGCACCTTATCGCTAACCATATCGCTTAAGAGTCGCGCTATCAGGTATTTCGGCTGTAATTTTATCAGTTAGGTTGCTGTATATCGTTGACGAATCCGGCCCCTGGACACCTAATGAATGCTACGTAGAAGACGGGGACAACCGATGGAATTTCTTGAAGTAAGACCGGGGGAAAGTTCTAGCTGACTTTGTGAGTCACTATTCAATCTATTTAAGCTAAGCTGCTGCCGAATGCTTTTCTGAACCCAGTGTGGGAAGCATGGCGCACCACTTGGATAGCCTCAGAGACATCGCGATTTCTGATGCTTCTATAATTCGTCTTTAGGTGTTCATGAATGGAAGACTTTTGTTAAGAGAAGACCTGGACCTGGATTCGTCAACCGCTTACCGCCCTCTAACCTTGAAAACACCGCCTAACCCCTGATATGACATTCATTAGCATCAGGTCTGGCGGTATTTTCACGGTTCGAGGGCGGTAAGCGGCTGATGAATCTGGCCCATCTGGGGATTTGCCTTCATTGGCTGCCGAGAGCTTCAGTAAGGGGTTAGAGGCTTGAATGGTCTGTCTATTCACTTTGGCAATATGTGCTGAATGGAGCGCATCGTAGCGCAGTCGGGGGAGGCGCCAGCTTTAAAGTAACTCAAAGTCTTACTCAAAGTGCCTTGTCCACGGTTTTGCAACCGTAGCTCATTGTGTAGCCTAAATACGCAATCGAGTTGCTTTCAGGATAGCACGTAAAAGTAGTACGCGTGGCGCATCCCCCAACGTGACTGCATAAGGCAGACGTTTATCATTCAGTTGGAGAGATCTTCTGTTTCAAATCGGATAGTCTTGAAGGTCTTCAAGAGCGCTCTCCGTCCCCAGGGCCACGTTCATCTAGGTTTTCCGAAGGGCAGACGACCGTCCTACTTCGGCTCAGCTCATCTCAGCATCGGCCTCGTCCTCGTCATTCCGGATAGGCATCCTCCCACTGAAATCGGCACGGATGGCATTGCGAGCGTGACGCGGCCGCGATACATTTTCCGGGAATTGGTTGCTATTAACGGACGCCGGGGTCCTTTCCGTCCCGGGGGAGACACGACTCGCAGACTTCTTCACATCGGCCGGCCGAACTCCTTCCCCCCCCCCCCCGGTGGATGCCCTCTGGCCTGGCCACCACATTCAGCTGACATCAAACGCTGTAATTACGCAACTAACAATAAGCCTGTTGCCATGGCTACCCACCCCTGTCACAGAGAGCCTTCACTCCCCCCCCCCCCCCCCACCAGTGCACGAAAAACACTAGGACTCAGCGCGCACGCTTCTTTATGATTGAGCGCAACGAGGCGATGAGGGAGGCAGTGGTGGACGTCCGGCTCTGGCCAGTCGTGGTCATTACCAGGTCTCCAGGGGCGGGCGGCAACCGTACAGAACAACGCAATCCCTCCATCACCTAACGTCGCCACTGACAAAAAGTCCACTATTTGCTGCAACAGAGTGAAGAGAGGGGGACAGAGGTATGGAAACTCATGGGGCTACTTATCCAAGAAAGAACAGCACCTAAAACAGCGAAGCTTCGAAGAAAATTGAAAACTTTTGCCAGAAACCCTAACTTATGTAGGACGATTAGCCACGCCCTGGGCAGTGGCTGCATAGTGAGAAGAGTGGGCAGATTTGAGCCTATGCGCCTAGTATTGGAAATATCCCATCATTCTAGTCATTATCCGTGCCATAGGTAAGGCCTATAGTCTATAATGAACGCGAAAAAGAATGTTTTTATCGATCGATCGATATCGATTAGACCGGGCGTTTGATCAGTATCAAAGCACTTGGACTTGATCCTTGGTGGGCCACCAACGCAATAGTGGATAAAGCATAAAGGTCGGCGTTAATTAATGCTTTGTGGAATGCGCCACGCGTTCCACTTATATGAGATCTCGTGCGCTTTCGGAGGAGGTGGCTACTGTCGTCTGCACTCCCAATCGAGTGTTCTTGGTTCAGGTCCCAGACCAACAAAGATTCCACTTCTCTAGGGTTGGTGAAATGGTAGGGACTTGTCTGGGAAGGATAAATCACTGACTTATACATCAGATGGCTGCTGCGACTAATTGTATACACCAAACACGCTCCCAACCTGCTCCTACGAATGCCATGAAGTCCTCTAACTTCGCCTTATATTTTTCGCATGAATAGTGGCTTGTTGTGTCCATTTGATGGACAACTCGGAGTTGGTTAGACGAATCTGATGCTTGGTTGGCTGGAGTTCGAGCCGAACCATCATCGATCGATTCAGGACTGTACTGCCTTGCGCCTCCTCCCACTGCCCCTCTAACTTCAGCGTGAAATTGGTGGGAAACCGACACAATAAGATGAAGAGAGTGTCGGATGGGCCTGGTTCGGAACTGAACTTGGTCCATCTTACGCTAAAGCTCTGTCCCTTTCCATTTGGCCAAAGAGGCGGGCTAGCGGGAAGGTGAATGCGATACCAACTAGTCTTCTCAGCCCTAGAAGTTACGTGTACGGAGTAAATTTCATTAACTAGAATTAATCAATTGATTGCGAACACTTCAAAAGCGTTTTTACCCTTCAAAATAGGAATGGGCGAAGAGAGCCGGTCGATAGATAGATCGGTTCTGTATCTTTCTCAGACACTGTTGTGCCAATATCTGATTCCTGAGACATAGACGGCCTGCCAATCAAAGCTAAAATCGATACAGGGCTAGCAAGAGAGTCGGGTCTCCTGCTAGTTTCGCCATACCTGATCTATTTCTCTCGGGTGTGATTCAAGTAGGGTTGGCCAATCTGTGTAATTGGACGTTGAGCACCGGTCTGAAAGGTTTGAGAAACATCTAAGAGCAATAGGCACAAGCCCAGGTTCACCCAACTTAGGTGAGCGGTCCATGTCGCGAATATGGGCAGCATTGGGAATTGGGAGGGGCCCCAGCTAATCCAAAACAATCAGAGCACAGACCTACACTCGCTGAGGGCAGCAACCGTACACACCCTCTCTGATCCAACCAATGCAGCATGACTGGTTTACACGTCCTCAGCTCCCAATGCTGCCCACATTCGCGACTAGGACCAATTTGGTACTTACGCAGTCGAAGAGTTAGAGACCGATGCTAACCTATCGACGGCACTAAAGGAGTGTGCCTGTGATTCAAAAGGAAGTAGAATACATCTACAGTGAGAAGAGGAAAGGCCGCAGATTAAGTCGAATTCTTTTCCCTGTTCCGAATCCCTCTGCCATCCAAAATGGGATACCCGACAGCGTCCTTTGGAGCAACAATGCCTCGGAAGAAGCTCGTAAAGCGTCCTAGCCTTGCGCATGTCGCCTAGACTGCCCTTCAAAGGCCCATAGTAATTATGGTGGCGCATACATAATTGAAATGAGGGCCAATAAAAACGCAGCCGTCTGTCGGATGCCGGGTCTGCTCCCTGAAGTGGTTCAGCAGGCCCGTCGTCTCGGTGGACAGGCGTTTCAAAGGCGATCTGTCACAGGATTCAGATGACGTGCGTCGTGCGGAGAGGAAGCGCTCATAAATCTACAAAGTGCGAAATGCTGAGTGTCCGACTAAGCCTCCGCCGAATTCCACGCTCCCTTGAGGGTCGACGAGAGCCTTAGGGCATTCATCATTCTTTGAACTGGAAGAGCCGCGAAACAGCGGCACAGCATGCTGAGCACCGCTTCAAATCGCGGTCGACTGTTCCTGAATCGCCTTGTACTGCCATCTACTTCGTCAAATATTCATTAAGAAGCGTTCGTTCGAGCCGACACCGCTGCACCGACGTTTCCTCTTGGCCGTCCTGGGAAGAAGTCGGCCTAGGTGCTTATGAATGCATTTCGCATTTGTTCCGTCGACCGCCGACAATGGTGGCAGCGCTCGGCGAAACCCAGGAAACCCGCAGGAATCAATGCTGCACTGCTGACGAGCGAGGGGGCTCCTGAACCTTTGTGGCCGCGTTGGTCGGCAGCACAGCGCAGCCGATCTTTGAAACTGCTCGTCTGACGACGCCGACGACAGCGGCGGGAGCGTTGGAATTGGGCTTAATCGCTTTGTGGAGCGAAGTCGAGCTGGATGGGTGATCTATACGCTGGAAAGCTGCCCCGGATGTTAGCGCTAGAACAGCTAGTCGCCAGACGAAACCCCAGAATTCCATTTAGGCCTTTGATCCTTTTGCCTCTTTTTACTCTCCCAAGAAGGCGTCAGAGAGCAATAACAGGCAAAAAAGAGAATCTTTGTGTCAGGTAAACCTCCGAAGTTCCGAGCTGTGTCGTTGTTCGAAGATCAGAGACGCCGTCGTAGAGGCCAGGTGGTCGAAAATTAGGTGGGCCGGTCAAGTAGTGCCTTCTTCAGACAGCCGCTAAACGACATCCGTCGATAACAACCTCGCTCTACTATCCTACTAGAGTAAACACTCTACCCTCGGTGATCTTCTAAAGAAGATACCCCGCCGAAACCTTAGACGTTAAGCATAGCTCCACTTCCAGGACCCCCACGAATTCGGCAAACAGAAATATATACCGCGGTCACAAGGGGACAGCACATGACAACGGATAGCTGCTGTTTATGTGATGCACCAACCTTTCCATCTATGTGCTACACAGAGGAACCAGCTCGCGTGCATCTTTGGCCTACTCAATAGCTTACGGTGGCCAAAAGTTTTTTATACTTCCAGAATACGTATAGTACAACCTCGACCCTCGAAGTGATAGACGGCTCAGTTTGCTAGGCAGGATCCGTACCAACAACCTTGATTCGGTGCGCACGCGACAGCTAGTGCTGCCTCCAACTGAGCTACACGCACAATCTTGCCTTGGCTACAAACAAAAAATTTTCAATATAAGGCGAAGAAATGGACGCACAGGAATACGCCGTGCACTCGTACGAATCGTGAAGCCATAGAAACAATTTATTGCGGAGGACCTTACGTGCTTCAGAAGCAGGCTGCTTCTGAGACTCCAGAAATTGGATAAATTCTTAACGTATTTCATTTTTGCGGAAATAGTAACACCAGCGGAAACCTGGATGATCACTTTTCCGAAATGATGAGCGCCTTTTTCGCTCAAATTATTAAGTCTGAAAATTTGTTCGCATGAACACATGAAGAGCACTTGTGTTCTGTAGGTATCAGCAGAACATAAAAATGAGAATATGATCTCATTTAATCAATTTATGTCAAGAAATTTGGTACTTGTCGTTAATGCGGCCTACATAGGAACATCGCGAGAAGCTATAGACCACTCAAACCACATCGAATGGACAAGCCGCGGAAAGAAGCATAAACAGTCCATGCTGATATTAGCTTCTGCGTGCTCCATTGCTTGGTTGTGATTGCATTTTGGGGGAGGGAGGGGGCGGGCAAGCTCCCATGTAGGTCTTATTAACGCCCAGTACCAAAGTTTTTGAGAACTGTATATGTGGAACAGCTTAGCTAGTCGCCGCTATAACCGATGGTTGGAAATGACTCGAAAACTTCCAACCTCGCTCTAGCCCATGTTTCACACTTAGCGACCACTGGCGGGTCGTACTCTCGGCTAAGAAGCTCCGAAAAGTCGTGTCCGTTCTTCAAGCCTCCCGTCCATCCTTCGCTTTTTGACACATGTCTGTTCCCCACAATATGTCGAGCTTTCAATCAAAAATCTTCCAAAGCCTTCAACATTCTTTCAAAAGCACGTCTTCGCTGCTTTGAAAGTCGACCGAAATTTCGAATTAAGGCTGCCCCTGAAGGCGAAATGGAGTTTACCCTTCCGGCGAATTAGTCACGTATGAATGCATATGCTAAAAATGGCCAACATTTTCGCGACAACAACCGAGCACGCGCCTTCCGTCACCGCTCTGAATAGCAACTGCCGCGCGATGATGGCGGTCATGCGTGGTCGGCAAGCCGATTGCTCTCCTCTGTTTGCCTTGGTGATAAAGCGTATCGGAAGGTGAACTCCCCCGGAAAGGTCAGCAGGCATGGCCTTCCTCCTATTCCCTACATCATATTGGGATGCGCCGTGAACTCTGCACAGGTTAGAAATTACTAGGGTAAACATTCAGTAGATCGAACTCCATGGTAACCACTGAAAAGTGAGCTACATACCACGAATGCCACCCTATTAAAAGAGCTGGCTCCCTATTTCTCAGCACTTTGCCAAGAACAAAAGGCCTATCCGAACAAAGAATTGAATTTCTCCCGGAAGCCAAGCAAAACGAGGAGGAAATGTTAGCGCAAGCAGCAGATTCAGGTCTAGAAATTCCTCATGCCTCATCGAGCATTTCCACCTCAAGTGTTGCTACTGCGGCCACTCAGCTCTCCCTGAATGTGATCATTTGAAAACGCCGAGAATTCGCTTTCTAAACAAAGCAAGGGCCGTGTTTGGCAATAACCGGGCACTGGGCCGGATTACTGAGAGACAGCTGACTTCACAATCGTCCTCCTGAAGCAAGGCTTCCTTTCTGAGGAGGAGCAGGTCTATCCCGTCACTCTGGATTTCGTGACACTCTATGACACCTGGCCTTAGGTGCCCTACTAAAAGCAGATTAATACATATAACCTGGCTCTTATCGGAGCCATGTCTTGCATCTGCAGACCAATCTTGGAATTCTGAGGCCTTTACTGTTTTTGGGATGCGTGGTAGCACAACCGGAGGAGGCGCCGGCCCGACCCAAGGTTTTTGGTTCAGATTCCGCCCAAGGAAACCAGGCCTTTCATACCTCCAGTGTCCAGAAATTTGCACAAGACTTGTTTATGAAGGACAATAGGTCTATCTATCGGTTAAGTCATTGCACTGGCCAAATACGCAATCAAAATGTCTCCATGATAGCCCGTAGAAAAAGAACGCGTGGCGTTCTCCACAAAAAGATTGATTAACGCCATTCTTTGATTTTTTACCATCATCTTACGCAGTCTATTTCAGCACCAGGCGAACACTCGCGATCGTCTCTTCGGCGCCGAGGCCTCGAAGCCCTCACCGAAAAAGGTAAGGCCGAAATTTTTGCCTTCTACTTCAAAGCCAATTACATAAGCTGAGTCCGTGAAAACCGAAAAAAACTGTCATAAAAATTCTTAAGATACAGTAACGCCGGCCAGTGAAGTATGCGCTCACTTTTTTAGACATATAGTCCCTATAGGCTCAAGCTCAGTACAAAACAGCTTCATAAGGAAGCTTTGGATAAGAATTCACGGATATAATTACAACACCTTACCTTCAGCATCACAGAGAAATAGGATCTTTAACCTATGTACTCTCGCTTATCGTAGAAGAAAATATGATTTAGTCATGATTTATAAGTTGGTAAATGGTATGGTACGTCTTCCTCTTCAAGAGTTCTATTCGGTCTCTCCTTCTAACACAAGGGGTGGCCAATGGAAAATCCAAGTTCCCACTGCAAAAAGCAATGTAAGATTCTCATTTTTCACTAATAGAGCAGGAGTTGAATTTTTGAAGCTTTCAAAGAAAAATAGCCTACCAAGCAGTCTAAGGCAATTCAAAAAACTAGGTGACAGGTATCTCCAGGAAACCTTATAGTTTGCTGTCGTTTTTTTTTGTTGTATAAACTAAATTCTCTTAATGAGCTGTTGTGTGTTGAGTTTTGTTTGGTCTAATTGTATTTCTTAATTGTATCGCGTGGCTGTCCACGTACAGAATAAATAAGCTTTGGGCTGATTCCTTTATTGTGGATAATTGACTTCGAATATGATAAAAAGCAAAATTTCAATTGCCTAGGTAAGTTGTGACATGATCTAAAGAATTTAAAAATTTTTGGGCAAAACGTGATCTTAGATGTTCTGTACATTCGCGTTCGTCTCCGGTTGATTAGAGCCTATGTATTGCATATGATGCAGTCGAAACTGGGTAAGGCGCACTGGACGAATCTATACCTACCCACACGACTTCAAGCAGGCTCATCCCCGTCAGAGTTTCTCTCCTCCTTCTTCGCTACTCTGTGTCGTGTCAGATTACCCACTACCCAGTAGCGAAACAGGCACAGTGCATCATACCTTAAATGGCTTTTCCAATGGTTTCCTTGATACTTCGCCTTCTGCTTTTTTCCAAACCTCCTAACTGGCCTTATAGCCTTGACATAAACCTTTGGAACAAGTAGATGGACCATGGACCTAGACCACTGCCGAAACTGATAAGAAGACGACCAATGCATGAAATGAGCTTGTGCGCCATCAATCAAATAAACAAAGCAGTATAGTCGACGAGTGCATGGCGCAATATCTACTTCGACGCATCCACAGCACCCGATTTTTACAAATTTAAGCACTCCACAAACATTTCTTAATCGATGCAACTCGCGATTTTACGATATTTTTGAAATCTCGTTAAATTTCTGTGACAAAATTTTGTGTGCAGCTCATTCTGTTCTTATGGTCGCCTTCCCAATCAGGGGTGTGCGCTGACTTGCCGCCGGTAAATTTTTTACCGCAATTTTTTAAGGCGGAAATTCGCCGGTGAATTCCGGTAAATTCGGTAAATCCGTTAATTTTTTAATATTCAATATTCCCTTAAAAACAACTGGTTTTAAGCGGCGGTAATGTAAAAAAACGTAAAGCTTTTCACCGAAACATCATCACGTCCAGAAAATCCATATCATCTTCATTTTATCATGAATGCGTCATCCTAAAGTAAACAAAGCAAGCGGAAGCCTAACAATGCACAAGTGTAATGATCTATATCATGAGTGCTTTAAAAAAATAGAAGCTTAATTAAAACTCTAAAACAGTTTAATTAAACTCAAACATTTCTGTAACATCCGACATTCAATCGAATAATGCTATATTTCTTTTTGGATTTACAGTTTAACTGCTTTTTGAAATTATCATAATTAGCATCGTTTCATTTGATGAAAGAATGATTTACACCTTGCACTACCACTTTTTTGAAGTATTAAGCTGTACTTTGGAGCAACGCCAAGCACTTCAGAAAAAAAGAACGAAATATGACACGATATCGAATTTCTTCCTCTTCTTACATGGGAAAAACAGCTTAAGGCCTGGGCATACTTCCATCGCTGCGAGATACCATCGCGGCGCGCAGTTCATACCCATTCCGCCGTACGCGGTTGAATAGCCAAAGGAAACTTCGCCGCGGCCGCCGCAACAGTGGCGATCGGCATGCGCGATGGCTTCCCGCGCCCATCGCGGGCATGGCATACTTTTTCGCGCCGCGCGCGGTGTTTAGCGTTGGTCCTGGACGGATCGCCGTCGCGCTTCCTTGCCAGCGCGATGGGCGATGCGACAAGCGCAGAGAGATTCAAATTCTTTCGCGTCGCTCTGCAAAATTCGCCGGGATTTCATCGCGGCGACGGGAAGTATGCACGAGGCCTAAGAGTCCACCAGATCAGGTAGACTAGCAGAGTACATTACGATCCCTTACTTCTTGGACTAAATTACGGGAACAAGACATCAGCGTATCTTCTTCCTATTCCTCTGGCAATAGTCTATCCTGAGAGCTTCTATATCTCTAGTCCAAATTGTCTCATGTCGTGTGGGGAATGTCAGCACAAGGTACTGTTCCAGTGGAGCGCGCTTTCACACTGGAGAGCACCATCTCCGCCTCCTGATATGGGCATGGATGTTTTAATGAGGTTGAGGACCACGAACACTAATAGCAAGTTATCGGAGAAGATAGAAGCAATCACTACTAAACTGAGATCGGTAGTATGTTTCCATCTCTATTCGATAGATAGGAACATACGAAAAAGGGTAGAAAAATGTACGAAAAAAGTCGTTAAATTTTCCGGTAAATTTGAGAATTTACCGAAAATTTTCGTTAAAAGAATTTATCGCGAAAATGTCGGTAAATCCGTTAAACCGGTAAATCGTTAACCGGTAAACGCACACCCTGTTCCCAATGAAAAAAAAAATGAAAATTGCCCAAAATAGTCAGAAAATTAGAAAACAGTAAACAAGAATTTACAAGAATTCCGTCTACACCTTGTGGTGACAGGTAAACCTCATAAAAAGCAGCATTCTGAAGCTTTCATGGAGCCCTGGGTATGACGAACTCATAACCTACCTACCAACTACTGCTGCCGCTTTAATAGTTGCAGAGTTTACCACCAAGCAGACCTAACTGATCGTTTCACCAGGCCAATAGAACTTTATTCATGTATCTGAATAGGAGGGAGTTTTTTCTTTAAGCTGCCAGAAAATCATTTTAAAGAAAGCATTAGTAGAGAAAATAGGTGTAATGTGCCGCGCATAGGCGCTGAAATTATAGCAAAACTAGCAAAATAAGCTAAAGTTCTTCAAGCGGAGCTTAAGCAGAACATTCGTTTCCTCGATAGTTTTGAAAACCCAAAAAAAAGGGTTCATGAGGATGATCTCCAACGAGTATAATAGGCGCACAAAGCATTCGCATTCACGTTCTGAAGAATTGACCTGACCATCTTGATGACCTTACTCCTACCATATACCACGGCTCCTTTCTTTAGTTTCAAGAGCCGCTATCGGCCATTAGATGGTCTTCAGATGATTTCCATTTTCTTCAGCAACAACTCTCTCTCTCTCTCTCTCTCTCTCTCTCTCTCTCTCTCTCTCTCTCTCTCTCTCTTAGGCATATTAAGACGGCGCGTCTTTTAAAGAAGACGTCTTCTGAAGAAAAGATTTACTGGATTTACATTCACATTCACATCATCCACGCCCTCCATCCCTCCAGTGCTGGTGAACCGGTAGCAGACATGGGAAGTCGGGAAGGTTAAAACAGACTTGTACATCGGCTGGCCACCGCAAGTCATCGCATAGGCCAAATATGCATTCTAGTCGCCTCCACGACATCCCGTAGAAGTAGAATGCGTAGCGCATCCCAAAAAGGATTGATTAGTTTTTAATTTTTAATTCATTTAACTCATCCCAGCGAGGATTAGCTCAACCCTTATCTCCTACCCTCTACCCTTATCGCTAGTATTTACAGTTGCATTAGCTTTGTTCATAAAAATAATTACTAAAGACGATATGTTTCTAATGTGAATAAAATCAAACTTCCTTTCTAATGCTACTTTATGGCTGTTGTTTTGTTTGTTTGACTGTTTCTTTGGTGAAATGGTTCACTCTCGAGTGCAATTAAATAAAAATGAAAGTATTTCTGTGTATTCCCTTCATTTTTGCTTTATTTTCAGCTTATACTCTCTTCAAAGATTATATTTTATCGATTTATACAAATAGAAAATTTACGTGTCTTTTTCAGATGAATCCCACGTTCAAGTCGACAATTTTCGACAGCGATCCACCAACGTCACCTCAGCGAACTCCCAAGAAGACGATTCCAGCAATCGGTTAGTGAACTCTATTCTTCTACATCAGAAGACTCGACGACTACACAGCAGCGCGTAATTCTTCCCGTTACTCTTGAAATCGCCGTATAAACAACCGCATCGCGCCCATATAGAAGGGTCTTATTGAGGGCGAAAATTGGATCGAAAATGAGCGGATGTTTCAGCGACACGATGTCGTTGCCGAAAATGTGCCCGATGCGCTAAGCTGCTCTCGTCCTCATCAAGGACAAGCAAACACCGAAAAAACCCTTGGCCTGCGTACTCAGTTAGCCTGAAATGCCCCGACATCTTAGGGGCAAACTGGCTGGCTTGACGGAAGCGACTTTTCTAAGTAGAGGAATGGGCACGGGAACATTTGCATGTCCAGAGGTGACCTCCCCCAGTTCGCTAGAGGGAGTAGGACTCTAAAGTGTCCAATAGGGGTCTTAATTCCAACTGCCTAGACCACAACGAAAAGTGAAATGCGCGGCTCAATCTGAAGCGGCCAACCAAGTGAGAAGTTTATTTCGAGCACGTTGTGAAATGGAAGCAATGAACAGCCAGGCAGCTCTTTGATTTCTAACCATAAGTTGCGCCTCTCGTACAAAGCATACGGATCGATTAATGCCGAGCGATCGAGGGGCAGAAATCAATATGTATTCTTTGACCAGGCGGCGACCAATCGCACTTATTGCTCCCATTGTGGACCATGAACAGGCCCTACATCAACGATTTTTGCCTGCTGGTCCCGTGTGGAAAGCCTTTCTATGAGTAGTCATTAAATTCGCGTCTTACTGTAGCTCTAGATAGCTTTCTCTGGCAGTTAGATCATCTGTACTGCACCGTCTTTGCCGCGGACGGATGAATTTTCGGAAATGTTCTTGAAAGGAGTACCAAATATATACCCCTTTCGAGAACTTTGCTGAACACTTTGCTGAATAATATATTCGAATAATTACTCGAATAATTTACTAGAAAAATTATTCGAATAGTCGAATATTGGATAAATACAGATTTTCGAAATACTTTCGAATTCGAACATCAAAAAGAAGCCATGTTCGAATCTTATTCGAAAATCGAATATTTCAACCTTATTCGAAAATCGAGCAATTTCATTCGAATAACCTTCAAATCTTCAATCAGGAAACCTGATTCGAATGAATTATTCGACTGTTCGAATATTCGAATACATGAAGAATGGGGCTCATTCGATTGGCGCGTGTAGTGCAGTAGGAGGAGGCGTCGACTGTCGCATGCCCTTGATACCGGTTCGGATTCCCCATCCAGGACAACCAAAACTTCCACCCCTAAGTCAGTGAATTGGTACCAGACAACTTGCTTGGGAGAGATAAACCACTGACTTGTTCATAGGTTTACCACCGCAGGTCACTTGTATAGGCCAAATGCGAATCCAAATTGCCTCCTGGATATCCCGAAATAGTAGAGTGCATGGCGCATTCCAAAAGGGATTGAATAGCGACGTCCTTTAACCTCTATTAATCGATTTCCGATTATTCGAAAAATGAGCAAATAAATTCGTTCGTTCATTCGCTCGAAAGTTCATCCATTCGTTCAATGAAATTTCTCGAAAGCTCCCCTATAGTAGTACCAAACAGCATGCGCAGCCGCCTAAGGTCCCTGCTGGATGTGCACTCGGAAGCGCTCGGCTTCGTGGTCCAGCTTACATTTTTTCTCGTCCGGCAATTTTTTTTATATTTCGGAACCCTTTCCACAAATAGCGGATGCTATGAAGGATTCTTCTGAGCAAAACGTTGGGCCTTTTCCCAACACCCTAGGGTAGTACACCAATAGCAGTACCCTCCGAACGTTGTCGCGTCTCCAAGGCATCAATTGACGCCATCTGCCCCTTTTCAACCGCTGTTATAATGGAAAGCACAGCGAGAGGATCGATATGTGCACTGTTGAATTGGAAGCCCTTCGTTAGGGAGCAGCAAGAATTCAGCTCATTTTCGGGAACAATTACCTCCAATTGAGCCCTCTGCAGCGAGCAAGTGCTCGCTCATAAGGGCAAACTAATAGGTCATGTTTTTGCGCACACTCATATGCAGCTGGTGAAATGGACGGACCTGCGGAACTTCCCTACCCAGCTTCTGAAGTCCACGATACATTTGAACCTTTTTGAAGATGTTTGATGTCTGTTGGAATGTGTATTCAGAACTATGGACCAAAAAATACCTATAGAGCAATATGTTGACCACTTAATCGGCCTAAAAAGAACGACAATTTGAACCGTCGAATTAACAAAAAAATTAGCTGCAGCTTTAGAGCGGGAGAGCCACCTAGTATTAGACATTGGATCTGACACCGATTCGGATAAATCGAATCCTTCATTTTTCAAATCTTGGAAGTCAAAAGTAGAGATAGAGTGATTCAGATAGGGATGACTTTCATCAGGTCGGATTTTCAGTTAGTTCAGATAACTGATTTTAATCAGAAATCTGCTGATGTCCTCCGATTCGGATATACAGTACCGTCGGTAAACGTTCGCCAAAACGCGGCCGGATTAATCCGCCGCCGGCCGCGTTTTGGCGAACGTTTACCGACGGTACTGTACAATGTGTGATTCGAAGATAAATAACCATTTGCATCATCCGAAAATCCCTCTTATTAAAGCTAATTTTTCTGAATCATCCTAACATCCGTGCTTTCCGAACATACCATTATTGACATAGTCCATTTGACCGGGGTTGAAAAAAGCGAGGGTTTCGCATTATCCGAATCGGCGTCGTATCCAGTGTCTACTCGGCATCCCTTCCACCCTTGCAATTTTACTCAACCCGAAACGGTCTTAAATTAGATGACCTTCAACAGCTGTTTACCTTTTGAAGCCTTACGTCTCCATTTTAAATGCTTCTGAATCAATTCCTAGGAGTTTACGGAGGAAAATCATGGTGACTCAAGACTACCATTTCTGATTTGAATCGTGTGCGTATAGCACGACCCGGTGGAGGTACTGATCTTTGCTACACTTCTAGTCGATTTAAGACACACCTGGGCCCAGAAAGTTTCCCACCTTTCCACGGTAAATTGGAACGCGACCCATGCGGAAAAAATCAAATCAAATAAAACACCGATTGCTATCGCCTGAGCAGGGCAGTTCAGTTTACTACATAAGCAAAATCAACATTACTAAAATCAGTACTTCAGTCGCTTTTGTCGCTGTAGTCGCTCCAGCCGCTGCTGTCGCGAAGTATGAACAGGCCCTTAATGGGACGCGCCACTCATTCTACGAAATGTCGTGCAGGAAATTTGAATGTGTATTTGGCCTAGGACGCATGTAGCGCAGTCGGTGGAGGTGACGGCTGCCGCGTACACCCGATACCGGGTTCTTGGTTCGGATCTCCCGCGCAGGCCAACCTAGCCTTCCATCTCCCCGGGGCCGGTGAATTGTACCAGACTTATCTGGGAAGGCCAAAGCACTGACTTCTTCATCGGCTGGCCACCGCAAGTCATTGTATAGCCAAATACGCATTCATGTCGCCTCCACGACATCCGGTAGACCTAGATTGCGTGGCGCTTCCCAAAACGGATTGAGCAACCATTACCCTTCATTAATTACATAACAATCAAAACCTTTCAGTCTGCTAGTTAGTTGTGTCTTGATTTATGTTCGTTCAGTGTTCTTTTTTATTGCGTTCTTGAAACAATGGCCATGGTTCTTTGTTCATTAATTGTGGAGTAACTCTCCTTGTGGTGCACCCATGAGTGCATGAAATAAGTGAATAAATAATTAAAATAAGCCCCTAAGAGGTCTCCATGATATCACGGAGGTCGAATGCGTGAAGTACTCCAGAAGTGACTAACTAAGCTTTACTATTTACCACTCTGTACATGCCAAGCCCCTTTTATAATACATCTTTCACAGACGAATGCTATCTGCTATAGAAGTAACGGTCGGCTTTGATCTATACCTCTTGTGGAATGCGCCACGCATTCTGTTTCTATAGGATATCGATGAGGCAATTCGAGGGCGTATTTCGTCTATAGAATGATTTGCGGTGGCCAGGCAATGGGCAAGTCAAAGTCGTGTTTCGCCCTTCCTGGCTGACTCTGCTAGCAATTCACCGAATGCTCGGCTAACCTAGGCAGAACCCGAACCTCGAATCGATGCAGGGTACATTCGACAGGCAGCGCGTCTTGCAGCTACGCTGTACGTTATGCATATGTCCGCTGTAGCCATGCTTAAATCTGGCTCTCAAGCAATTCAGCTCCCTCACCATGCATTCGTTTCCCGCAGTCATTAATGAGGAATTTGTCACTGGTGACCACCTATCCCCCGCCGTATTAAAGTCATTTTTCACCAGAATGTGGGCAGGGAATAACCCCGTTCCATCGCCCTCTTCACCAGAGAATTCATCTCATTTAGCCCCTAGATCTCACGAGACCCATCTCACGGCCAAAGTCCACCTCCCCAGCACTGCACTTTGCTTATACGATCGCTTCTGAAAATGAAATTCCACGAAGTGGTTGCGCTGGAATCCATTGCCTCGTGCACTTCCTCGTCCTACCAACCAGGCAAACGAAAAGGGTGAAACTGAAACACAGACAGGAAGCGTTCTGCTGTACGGTCCACTTTGAGCAGAGCGTATAACACAACCCGCCAACTATTTTTCAGTATTATTTAGTTAGTTCAGTCATTTAAAAACCAACGGATCTTAAGGGAAGCCGAGATCTCTTGCATAAGGATTTCCATCAGTTCTTCCCAACTTCAACGGCACAACCAAGTCTGATAAGAAAATGGAGCCGATGGCAAGATCTGCTGTGTGAGTGTGAAGTGAGAACATGAGCGAATTAAAGCCGGCAAGTGCTGGACTCGAGCAAACGGGCAGCTTAGCCATTGCTTTTTCGACATCCGCGAACTCTTCCCTCTGAGCTTTGAAGGTGGATGATTGAATGTGAAAGATCTGAACCGCCAACGATCCACTTCTGGATAGAGACCTGTTTAACCAATGCGAGAAAAGCCGAGACTTCTTTCTACAGAACCTGCTTTAGATTCAAGCAAAGTAGCGTGCTTCATATCGCGTCACTCTCTACGGAGACACATAAAGATAGCATCGCATCTGCATAAGGACGTTTGGTGTAACAATGTTTTTACACATTAGCTGAAGCCTTCGGCCAGATTCAGCAACGACTTACAGCAATCTAACGGTGAAAATACTGCGGAAATCCCTGATAGCGCGGCTTATCAACAAGCGATGTGGTGAAATGCTTTACTGATAAGCCGCGCTAAGGATATCGGCAGTATTTTCATCGTTAGATTGCTGTAAGTCGTTGATGAATCTGGCCCTGAAGCAGCCGGTATAGAGGCTACATGTCGTTACAGAAAGTTTTGTTTCGATCAAATCTCTTGCATCAGACGGAAATCGAACCCGTACCTTCGCAACACAACATCCTGTAACAACAGGTAGCATCTACGTCAGCAGCTCCAGGCTTCAACAGATGTGTCAAAACACTGTTACTGCAAGGTCTTCAGCTTAACCGGTTCCATATCAATACGAGCCACCGGCTCATACCGATAACAGAGGTGGATACTAGACATAGGATCCGACGCCAATTCGGCCAATTCGGCACCGTCCTTTTTTCAAACCCGGTTGAAAGGATTTTGCGAATAATGGCATTTTTCAAAAGCCCCGGATGTTGGGATGATTCATGTAGGAGTATCTTTAACAAGGAGTCGGATTCATCAACGACTGACATAACTTTAACAGAGAATTCACAGCGGAAATCTCAGATAACGCTGCTTATCGCTCACCATATCGCTTGATAAGCCGCGCTGTAAGGGATTTCGCAGTATTTTTTCTGTTAAATTGCTGTAAGTCACTGACGAATCCGGCCCTTCTGACCAAAGTCAGTTATCTGAACTATTCGAAAATCCGTTCTGGTGAAAATCAGCCACATGTAAATCGTCCTAAGATCAAGACTTTTCAAAATCTTCATTATTTGCACAATGCTTTCGACAGGGATTTGAAAAATGACGGATCCGAATTATCCGAACGGGCATCGGATCCCATGTCTAGTGGGCCTCGTTACGTGCGGTCAAACAGCGGCGATGGTGTAAGGCGTAGCATCGCTGCCCGGAAAGCACAAGGTACATACGGGTTCTTGTCCCGTCTGGCGCAAGTTTTGATAGCAACAGAACATCCTGTAACAACATGTGGCTTAGTTTATACTTCCATCGCTGAGCGGCATGACACCATAAAAGGCATGGCGTGAATATCGATTTCCGCGCCGCATCGGATTCATACTGCGCCGCCGTAAGCTAACCGTCTAGGAGTCTCTAGTGTGAGAGCAAGGAGTTCGGTCCCATTTGGAAAATGTTCACCTTGATTTCAAAAGCGTCGACTGCTTAGAAAAGTATCCAATTTGGTTTGAAAAAGTCCAGTTTGATGCGAAACTTATGTAAATTGATCGATAGTGAGGACTTGATAGGCTGCGGGGCCCGAAACTTCATATAGATCTGTGCCTCTCACCTGCCAGTAACTTGGAACTTTCCCGATCATTTGCATCTTTTTCGTACCTATCCTATCGGGGGGGGGGGGGGCACTTCACCCGGTCATTTCGACTGCGACAGTAAAATTGAAATCGAGCTATTTCATGGCGGCTATACACCGAGTTGGCATTCTTGAGAACCTTTCTATACAATTTTCTACCAGGGATAGGTCACCCTGTTCATGCCTGTCTCGCCTTTCTAGCAATGCCCCCCTCCTTGCACTAGTTTAGATCACCTTTTTCCATCCTTCTTCCCTTATCTTGCTTTTTCCAGGCTCCCCCCATCGCGTTGAGTCTAGTCTTCCGCATTTGTTTTTTTTTTTGCCTTTTTATTATCTTCCATTTTTCTCTAGATTTCCTCGTACTTTAGGGCGCGGTCATTGTGTTGGATGCAATAAAATAAAATAAAATAAAAATTTAAATCATAGACATTTTCTCTGGTATGAAAAGGATTCGTCATGGTCATGGTAGCCAGCAGGGTCTCTCAGAGCTCCATTTTCATGCCCTAAAAAGGCAACAAGCTGCACGACTCAGCGAGCGCGTTTCCACACCGACCTACTCGATTTGCTCCGGCTGTAAATCGCATCCGCACGGCTGACCCTCTAGTGCATCGCCGGAACGATCGTGGTCGCGCGAATCCGAGCATTTTCGGCGCCCTCATTCCCTAATGAGCTCCGAAAAGCGTAGCTGCCATCGAGCCCAGCGATACGGCGCAGTTGTACTATACTGCCGAGAAACTTCTCTGCGCCAGAACTCATTCCGAGACAATTTCAGCTCGAAACCCGATCACTGGCGAGGTGAAGACGACGACGACTCCACAGCAGCAGCAGATCAGCGTCTGATGACGACAGCGCCGTCTGCCACTCGCCCAGCCAACCGCTACATACGCCTACACTTGCTATCGTCGACATTGTCTGACTGACCAGTGGCCGTTCTGGCCTTGCTAATCGAATCCCTCCACCCCACACGGGAGGCAGCACAGCGGATGTGTCTCCAGTTCTTCAGCTAACACGATTACAGTATACCATCGCCCGCCTCGTTAATAACGTCCACTGTCTTTTTCCGACCTATTCTCGGTTCCGATATTATTCCGTCGTATCGAATAAAGCGTCTCACTTTCGACTGTTTTGTAGTGGATGTGGTAAGAGCATCCCAGAATAAACGAAGACAAGCATGCATCGCTCTAGGATTACCGTAAAAAAGAACTCACTGGCTCCAAACAAAGCTGCTATTATCCTTCTGCGGGATGAGTTCCGGCATTTGGTCGGTTATAAATGGCCAATATGGGCATCCGCGCTTGGTTCTGTGTCTACCTAAAGAGCCAGAGCACCTCGTAGATGTGCAACCAAGCACCTTTAAAGGCGAAGAAACGACGATGACACGGTCATTCGCTTCAGATGAGGAGGAAGTTCTCGAACCACAGTGAAGGAAAAAGTCAGATAATGTATAGCGATGCGTTCCTAAGGCAGATTGACTAATACTATTGGGGGGGGGGGGAGCCAAAGGTAATGAGACACCCCATGCCGTGTCTATATATCTCGTCGCTGGAGTCTGGTTTCGTGCTTATCGTATTTGTATGTTTGTATGCTACTTACTGAAGCCCATCTGAGAAGTTACCACTCCCGCCCTTTCCAGAAGCATGCCAAAACCACAGTCTGTCTCATGCCGAAACCCCGGTCTGGCGAGTCGACCTGTGTCGCGCAAATTTCGCTCAATTCCCCACCCCGAGCAGCCTGGGATCAATATTCACGCAGGATGAGAAGTACGTCTTCTGCCTTAACCCTGCCAAGCAGCGAGTCTGGGTGAGGCCTGGTGACCTGTCACCGACCTTCGTTCGACGGGATTTTCACTGCGAGAAGCACCTTCCTGAGCTTTTGGGTCTGCGCCCATGGACCGGTACACCGGAAGCTGTTTTCCACGATGGACTCCAAGGCCATGGTGAACGAAATAGAAGAGATGGGCCGGCGACTCGCTCTTATTCGTTCGCAGCGCTTCAACAAGGTTCTCCTCTTCGACAACGCCGCACCCCATCGGGAACAAGTAAGCACGGATAAGCTTGGCCAGCTGGGCTACGTTCAATGCCTCACCCACCGTGTTCGCCGGACATCTCTCCATGCGACTACCACTACTTCTTGAGCCTACAGGACTTCCTGGTCGGAAGGGGCACAAGAACCCAAGCAGTCCCTGACAACCATATCAAGCAGTTGATCAACACCAGGCCCAAGCAGTTCTGGAAGGATGGGATCAGGAAGTTGGCTGAGCGATGGCAGCAAGCTCACTGCCCTTAATGGCAAGTACACTCCTCAGCATTGTTGAGTTATAAATGAGTTATAGAGAGATAAAGATTTTTTTCAATTTGTCTCATTGCTTTTGCCCTCCCCCCCTAATAGAATCGCCAATCTTTATGAAAACTGACAATATCGATAGTCTCAGAAGGCGCATCCCAATCGATATTGGTAGGTTAATAGTGTCGCGTCAACCGGCGACAGGAGCATAAACCCCGCGCAACCGAGGAAATGGTCACTCCATTTGTTCGGCAACCTCGGGAATAACAACAAAGCTTGACGTTATTATTTGATGTCAAACTGGACGCTTTTCTGAGGCTCAGGTTTTCGAAACCAACGTGGTCGTCTGTCAAATACAATTTACTGAATTTTTCGGCTCAATCACAATTAGAAAGGAATGAGTTTCGACGAGAACTTCAGTGACCACCTCAGCTCTAAGGGCTCTCGAGCAACTTCACTGCAGAGCATGGCATGGCACTGGGATACATTTACAATCAAAATCATTTTTTTCTAAAAATTCATCAATCAACTAATTATTATAAAAACATTCCTATAGAGGGCCTCCTAAAAATTACAACACTATCCCCATAACCATAAAAAATCAAATCATTTAGAAAGAAATTGATGATTGATTCCATTTTCCAATAAAACTGGAAACTTTTCAAATCGAACTGGACTTGGCGGTCTTCGAAAGCTCAAAATCAATTCTTGCTTTAAGAAATTACTACAAAAACTTTCCTATACGGGGTCTCCCTAAAATGATCACACTGTCTGAATGATCATAAAAATTCGTAGCATTTGGGCAGAAACGGATAGGATATTGATGGAAAATGCAGAAAACCAAAACCTTTGAAAGGTTTGAAATCCGAAGAGACTGCGCCTACATAGGTCCAGTACTTCACGATCTTTATTTGAACAGCGAGGTAGGCGCCGAGCACATAGCGGATTACGATTGTGGATAATAACATGCTTTTTAAACAAAATCCATGACTCACCAGAAACAATCGGGCAAAAACAGACCGCAAAAGTGAATCATTTTTCACTACAGAGTTCCAAATGAAGAGCATCTACACTATTAATCATTTAAACATCAGGATATACTGGAGGAATGCACAATCGCTTTGAGTAAATTCCTCCCATGAAATTCTTCGTTTTCCAATTCTGTTGCTGAAACCGTGTGAACTTTATTCAAATTCGAAAACATGGTAAGTCTTGCACTTTGTGCAGGATCTTTTCAGAGGAAATGCTCTCAGCTTGATTCGAATTTAGAGCTCCCCTTGAGAAGTGTCCCGCCTGTACTGAAATCGCTACAAAAACCTCCCCTCGTTGATTAGGTTGGTGTGTCTTCATAATTTGCCCTTGTTTTCTCTTCATTTTTGTCGATGTGAACTAACGGCATAAATGTCTTTCTCCTAGAACAGAGCTCAAATTTCATTTAAACGAAAACGAAAGAGAAGAAAAGATAAAGAATAAAGGACGGCGTTATTCAATCCCCTTTGGGATGCGCCACGCATTCTACTTCTACGGGATGTCGTGGAGGCGAGTTGAATGCGTATTTGGCCAATGACTTGCGCTGGCCAGCCGATGAACAAGTCAGCGCTTTATCCTTCCCAGACAAGTCCGGGTACCAATTTACCGACCCCGGAGAGATGGAAGGCTTGGTTGGCCTGGGCGGGAAACCCGAACTAGGAACCTGGTATCGGGCGCAAGCGACAGCCGCGCCTCCTCCCACTGCGCTCCACGCGTCTAAGTGGAAGAAACAGCTGTTTAATTCTGCAGTTCACTGCAGAAGGAGAAGAATGGCTACTCTATGTGCTGAGCTCTACTACACTAACCATAAGATGATAGACGGAATTTCTGGCCATTTCCTTCGGGGAAAGGGCAAATCAACTCGAAGTTATCTCACCTAATATGGTCTTAACTCTACAAAGTTCATAGCAAAAGTTGGAGGACATTACCACGGTGGTCGGTACGTTATCTGGACTGCCGCTAACTGGCTCGGGGGGGGTCACCATGAAAGGAAGTCTTACACGACGTTTTGGGTTGCACGAAAATAATAATTTAACACAGCACTTGAAATTAACAATTTTACACAGCAATTACATCAGAAGTAACCCAGCTCAGTTCACCACCCCGGTGATGAACTGAGCTAGGCTACTTCTAATGTAATTGGACATTGGTTCTACCAAGGAGGAAACCACTCAGTGTGCAAGGTGATCCCCCTCCTCCTCGCTTCCAGAACCGCTTTGCACAGTGTCCCTCTACTTATCACCTTCTCCAAAGTTCGGTTCTGAACCTTGTAGGGTTAAGGTCATACTAGGTGAGATAACCTCGAATTGACTTGTTTCCTTTCAGGTTTTAAAGAAGGCTGAAACTTTGGTCAGTAAATCCGTCTCCCAACCTAGTGTAGAGCTCAACACATCAGAACAGCCCCCCCCCCCCCTCCCACAATGTCGACGATAGGTGTAGCTCTCTGTAGTTCTGGGCAAGACTCTGGTTTACCCCGCTGTACCCTTTGATCGCCAAAGTAAGTACAATGGGGAGGTGAAAGAAAATCAAGCAAGTCCTCTTGCACACTAGGACCACTTAGTGATAACATAAATCCACTTTACAAGATCGAAGACTTCAGCAAATTACTGAAAGAAAACTACCCATGTGTTAGGTGTGCCTTCACGGATCAAATTCGAGAATTGTGACTTATAAGAAGAACAAGAGTAGACCAAACGACAAGACGCCAACATTGGAGGTAGGTGAAAGAGTCATTGAGATCCTCCAACTCAGTAACGCCTTCATAACAAGGCAAGATTGTCTACGAACAAGCGACGAAGCAGGAAACTGTGTAAGAGGTTCAGAAGAACCACACTGCTGACCGTTGTGTGGAGACCGATCAACATCTGTGAGAGTGTGTAGAAGAGAAAGAGAAATAGAGCAACGTTCCATAAGATTGACTAGAACGACCCATAGAAAGCGGACGAAGCGAATGCCCGCCCGGTGGCAGTCATCGGCACTCGGAGGACCACCCGAGGGTCAACTCCGGCGGGTCGATCGACGGCCCACCGTGCACACCACACCTTCCTCGCAAGGAGGTGATCTGCTTAGTTCACGTCACCACCCACCTTCTACCCCCTGTCAGTCACGTTTCTTGTCACTGATGCAATCGATCCGTGAGCCGTCCAGGGCACTGAAACCGCCATCCCGAAGGCTCCTGTGAGGTCCCTTATAGAAGAGGGATTACTTGAAGCGACCGGAAGAAGGTTGTCAGACCATTTTGCAACGGAAATTGGGAAGAAAATTGGGAGAAAGTTACTCCTCGGACGTGGACCCGTAGTTGGGCTTTGCGTCTGTTCCGAATAGTGGCCCATGTTCTTCTGGACGCACCGCTATGAGCAGCCTCAGCCTCTCATTCTGGTTCTAGGCGTCATTTGGACCTGTGCGCTTAGAACGAACACCTGAATGTGGCCCGTACAGCGCAGCTGTGCCAAACATGACCACACCCTGGAACGCTTTCTACCCGCACGACATCCAGTAAAAGTAGAAGGCATGGCGCATTCCATAAAGGACGTGTCCAAACGCCAAAAGGGGAGCGGCTGCGGCTCACTTGAAAAGCATACCACGAATCAATTAATGCCGAAGGACCGCCTGGCAAAAATCGATACGTATTCTTTGCCCAGGCGACCATTCACCTCCGTCGCGGACTATGAACAGGCCCAAAAGGATTGATCAACGCTGACCCTCGTAGTTTATATTCCTTTTTGTTGAAAAAAAAATCCGCACCTTTTTTGAATTCTTGATCTTGCTAAGCTAAGTTGGAAAATCTTCCACTTTTTCATAATCTGTTCACTTCCCACTGGCCATTATTTTCACACCCCGGCCACAGTGAAACCAAAACGTGTCGAGTTTAGCTTCCATCCCTCCTCTTCTGCAGGACGGGTTCAAAATATGCTTAAGCCATCCTTCGCTAATAAATTGAAGAGCAGTCCCGAATGACTAGTGAACAAGTGCACGATCCGAAAACCAATAACTCTTCTATTCCCATTAATATGGCGTTCAAGCCGCAGTTAAATTCTGAAAACCCTCATCCATTGAGACAACGACGCCATAGAATGACCACTCAGCTTCTTCAAAGCAATGAATTGGTGGAAACAGGGTGTCGAGGTGCTCGGCAACTTTTCGGTGCAGCCACTAAATTCCACTGCATGCGCTACAACAAACTATGGCGCTATTCCAGAGGATCCCAGGAGCTTATGAGGCTGTTCGCCGGGTGCTGGAGATTTCTGGTAACTAATTATATGCCGAGACCCTAATCCTCGAACACTGGTCCTGCTCCCCACTAGACTATAGACGGGAAATGTTCCCCTCCGAATGTCCCCGCGCTCCCCGGGGAGATTCTGCCTTCCTTCATGTGGCCCTTGCTCATCATGCAGCGTAAGCCCATTCATGTCATCAATGCACGCATCTGCGAACACATATCCTTTGTAATGAGAGACCAACGAACAAAGCCGCAGGCAGGGTTGCTGCAATCTAGAAGCCATGCAGCTCCTCTCGTTCATTGCATTTGAGGACTTTGAACATTATAACAGTGACAGATGAGCAAGAAGATCAGATAAGGTATATAAACCTCTTTCACTTTAAACTGGGCAGTTTTCAAATCAAATTTGACATTCCTCTAAACAAGTCTGACGTTTCAGAAACCCAAAAAATCCTACATGTTCCAAATAAAAACGAGCTTTTCCGGATTAAGCTGCAGACTATCCAATAAGGTTAGAATAATTTTCTTTAAAAAATAGTATGAATTTCTTTGAAATTCTTTTATTCATCTGCCCCAATAAGTGAACACTGTCCGGAATTTCATGAATTTTTTATTTTTATAGGAAGAATAGTGGCTTAAAGCTTGTTTTAAAGTGCAGAAAGACAGCAATTTTCAATGCTAGAAGACGAGATCGCGCCAGGCACTCGTCCAGGACGTCTCGATTTTCGCTTAATTGATAGCGAAACTCTGCATGGAGTCACGCACTCGTCAACGGTACAACAAAATAACTGTAAAATAGAGACGTAGTTCCACTTTTTCAAGCAATCAGTATTTACGACACTATCAGTCAAATAAAAATCGCAAAGAGATAAACTAATGAATCACGCGAACTCTTATTTTGATGCACTATAGGAAAATTGCTGCACAGATGCATTGTAGTATAAACCTTAAGCCCCAATTTTGCTTAAAGAATAAAATTTTACAAAATTTCAGTCTGTGTGTTGGCTTATTGGGCCAGGTGAAACGAAAAAGATTCAAAGAATCATACTGAATTTTTTTAGACAAAAGAATAGTTTAGCCTTCTCGGAAGCTCTCCAGTTCAATCTGGAAAGCGCTGGTTTTGATTTAGAAGATGTTCTGTCCGATTTTAAAAGCTTACCTTAACGAGTGTCAAATTTCACATGAAAAGTGTTTCAGTGGAGTATTTCACTGAGTGAGGCTGTCACTTTCTGCTATCGCATCGTTGTTGCAAGAGCTACGAGGAAACGTTTCGACTCGATTCGATTAAGCACTCAAAGTCCGACTCGCAAACCTTTAACCCATGACTAACAAGCACTAGCACTTTCTCTTTAATTGGATTAGAGACAGGCCACGTCAGTCACTGGGAAGGGGCACACTACGCCGATGCTTCGCTCGTTAGTTCACTACGGGGAATTAGCACAAAACTACCCTAGTAATTATGTAGAAGTTAATAATTAAATAAATATTCATGTAGAGCTTATATATGATGGGATTATTGGAAAAGATTTTGGTTACGGTTAGAGGCCTAAGTTCAAACGCCTGCAAATGATTAAAACTTTCAGAATAGAGTAATTTGTGTAATACGAACCTCACATCGTATTCAAAGAGCTGATTGAATTCAGACCTCTTGGCATGAATGTCAGCTGTAGCTGGTTGATCCTCTTATTTATTGTGTTCGACTTCCTTATGACATTGTTAAGATGCAGCCCCCACCCTCTCAACAAGGATTGCACCCAATACCAAACGACCCGAATCATTTTTCCTCTACGGGTGTCTGAGGCCCTGTTCATACTTCGCGATGGCAGCGACAAGAGCGACGGAAGCGCTCGGAAAGTATGAACAGGTGACAGCAGCGACAGGAGCGACAGGAGCGACAGCGATAGCACTCGAGCGTGAGCAGGTATCGGCAGCGATCGCTCGGTTTGAATCGATTTTTATGTTTTGTACGGGCGACGAGTTGTTCTCGTCGCGAAGTATGAACAGTCCCTAATAGATGGCTATACACCACTAAACAAAAGCTTTCCGTAGGCGCTATAACGCGCACACGGACGCCATTCGATTTTTGCAACGCGATTATTGAGTAAAAATCGATTGACATGTTTTATCGCATCGCCCATGACCTATGGAAGGGCCTTGGCAACATTCAAGCTCTACTCTTCGAGGAATCGTGCTCGGATCTACCCCAATCGGCAAGTGTTTCGTATACTGGTGGTTGACACAGCCAGCTCATACTTTATACCCATTTCCCTCAAACTCGCCCATGAGCCCCGATATTATGAAGCAGCAACTGGATCAGGCAAATTTAGAAGGAAGTAATGTGAGGCGAAACACCAGAGAAGCACAGATTATCGTGTTCTCCTTGAAACCGCGAAAGCTCGCCCACAAACTCACCAGGAGTCTTTACTCTTCATAACATCTCTTAGGCGACTGCTGTGGTATTTCCTGATAGATGATTCCTCTTTCTACAAGAAAAACAACCCACCGCACACAGTCGACCCAAGTTCTTCTTCTGTCACAACCACATAAATAATGTTATTTATTGCGTTATGTCTTTTTACAAACTTTCATGTGCCGATTGAGGACCGATCTACCCGAATAGAATCCACCGCAGTGACTGCACAGCAGGCGCTCCTCTAGAAATTATCGGATTCACAATTGGGTCCAATCGTCGTCGTACAGTCAGTCGTACTCACGCATATGCATTCTGGTCATGTGGTGTCTCCTCTCCGACGTTGTTTTGAACAGTCGGTCACATATCTCGCACATGTACTTCACTTCCGGCATGTGGACCGAACGCACGTGCAGTCGCATTCTGAAGGAACTCGGACGTTTTTGGGGACAAAAAGGTCTCAACAGGGAAACCTCACCTCTCCTTCGTCGCGAATCGAGAACCACAGTGCTCGCAGGCAAATGGAGTGGAGCCGGTGTGCGAGCGCAGGTGACGGCATAGCAGATACCTGAGCGATATCTCAACATGCTCGGCTAATCCTTTACGATATAGAGGGCAATAAAACACACCTATGAGAATAAGGCTTGTCCGTCTTGCTGCACCCTCGCCACATGCATCGTCTGCTGGTTGAGCTTAGGTGACTTTCTGCAGAACAGCGACAGAGTCAAAGAGTAAAGACTCTTACAAGAGACAGCTCAAGCTTCGATGTTGTTTAATGCCCAAGCAGAAATCTCCCCCAATCGCTTTCTCGAAGAGTAAAACGCCATGACCAACCTGCATGCTTTTGCAGCTCTTCGGTGCTTTCAACCCCGACCATACAGTTCTCCCACTGACAGACGTGAGTGCTCATGACAACACCATGCTGAACAAATACTTGCATGAGCTGAGGATCTTCTGGTTAAAAGAGCACAGTAAAGTTACCAAAACATTGTTTGGACGTGAAAATCTGCAGGAAGCTTGGGTACTCAACGAGAATCCCCATAATACCGACATCTATCCCCTAATGGTTCCACTAATCAACAAATAAGACAGCAAAATGAAGGGATGTTGAGAAAATCACGGTGTTTTTGTTTAAGATGTGAAGGCAGGGGTTGCTGTAGGTGAATGAAAACTGCAAACGCTAAGTCACACCCCGTCCTGAGTTGTGTACAGTCTGCGAACTGTCGATGCTACGGTACTTCATTGCAGTAAGAAAAAGCCGCCAAAACACCAGGGGTCAGACTCATCAAGGATTTACAGCATTCTAATTGTAAATTCGGAAGTATTTTCTTCGTTAGAATGCTGCAAGTCGTTGATGAATCTCAATCCTGATCAGCTCTGCCGACAGCTATTTGATTCTAGAAACTCAAAACTTCAGTTTTTCTTTTCTGAAAGGAAAGCCTTACTAATTGTGTATTTATTTGTATATGCTTCAAACGTGGATATCCACGCAAACAGAAATAACTATTTACCATCAGCCGTCCAAAAAAGCAAAATGAAGTGTACACGACGAGAAGAGCAAGTACATATGTTTGCGTGATTGAAACATTGACCCAACATCATCCTAATGAAACGCCATTTGAGGCAAATATCAATGAGTTCTCTAAGTTGCACAATGAAGTTTGGTAGAGCATAGTACTTCGAACTCTTAGAAGAATAGTACTTTTTCAGAATTCCATACCAGCACTTTACTAACCTCGACCACTTGCAAATTCATTAGGTTCTAGAACACAATGAGTGCTATAGTGTTAGCTGAACAAGGAATATAGACTGATCGAAACACGCGTTTTTTAAATAAAGAACAGCTGCGAGGATCGCTTCAGTGTTAGAAACCCTGACATTAAATCTTACCACATCTGATACAGACGGATCAAACACACCACCACCGCCAGCCTCTTCGTATCCCATCCATAGCTCTCCGCTGCCAGCAGTGGACTGAAAATGAGGTCAGATTATCATATAAAGCGCAAATCATTTCATAAAAAGGTTTTAGAACGCCTTGTGAGCATTACACCAATTAATGACTGCCAAATGGATGGGTAGCTGACGCTCACCGTTAAAAATTACACATACCATTAACATGTAATGTAATTAGTACTGGTAAATTTTCAAGTCAAGGAATTCATTAATAGAACTTGCTGCGCTTTAAGATATTAGGAGTGACGCACAACGAATTTTGCAACAGTGGACTATGAAGCGGCTTGGCGAAGAATACAGTCACACTATTAAACAGAATTTCGCGAATGAAGGACGCTACTTGATTTTGAAGCAGATTCAGATATCATTAGAACATACAGTTGATTTAATCCTCTCTCAGCATTACACAAACAATATTAGGTGTGAAACACTATCAATCGACGTCATCGATTTTTGTCCAGCGTAGAACGTATGAGGTGGGAATCACACGGATATGATGGAGGATGAGGAAAGCTAGGTAAGCAGCGACGATCCCTAATAATTATTGATCGATTTTATCAACCTCTAATTATTAGGTTGTAACGAATTAAATGGCACTGGCTCGCGCCATTTTTTGGCGGGCCTTTACGCGTTTGATTAAGAACAAACCGTAACCTGTGGCATATCATTTAGAAGCGCAAACTTTGCTCTACCGGTGAGTACCAAATTTTCGATTAATAAACTTACCTACAAGGCGAGATATTAACTGTTTAAATTTACAGTGGTTCAGTGCCATTTATTTCGTTACAACCTAATATATCAGGAACAGGGAAAACGTGAACATGTTGCCCAGCATGTAGGCTTCACAAGAACTAAGCAAAATCTGTCTTGTCTTCTCACCGGTGTTTATATTAGGTTGGTGCATATGTTCTCGGAAATTTGGGGCATGAAATATTCATTATCACAACATACGAACAACAATATCAAATCATTTGAAGTAACCACTCTTTACATCAATTGTCTTTCGCCAACGTGCTGGTAAGTCATGGATGCCTTTTCTCCAAAACGTGGCCGGTTGTGATTCGAAAAATGTGAGCAGTGCCTCCTTGACATCCTCTCGGTTCCTAAATTGCTGGCCGTCCAAATAGCGTTGAAGGCTTGAAGACAACTGATAATCAGAAGGAGCGAGATCTGGGAGTAAGGTGGATGTGGAAGAACGGTCCATCCGTAGTCCGCCAACTCAGCCGCCGTCGCTCTAGCAATATGCGGTCTAGCGTTGTCGTGTTGAAAATACACCTTCACTTGCTCTCCTCGTGTGGTTTGAAGGTGGGCACTCAACTTCCTCAGTTGGTTGACGTAAACCTCTGCCGTCACTGTAACCCCTCCGTCCAGCATCTCCCAGTATTCTACGCCAAGAACGCTCCACCAGATGCATAGCATCACCTTTTTAACGTGAAGGTCGGGTTTCGGACGTCCTCTGCCTCTCCAGTTGCGTCAACCCACTGTGCACGGCGGTGATAATTAGAGCAGAGTATCCACTTCTCATCCCCGGTGACAAGGTTGTCCAGCCATCCGTGGGTAAGTCTGAGGGTAAGGAGAGACAGAGCGGCATCGGCTCTGCGATCCATGTCATGTTGTGTCAGGTCGTGAGGTACCCAGCGACCCAATTTTTGCACCTTGCCAATCGACTTCAATCCTCGAACGACTGTTGAGTGACTAACACCAAGGGTGCTTGATAGTTCGCGAGTGGTTTGGTATGGGTCCGCTTCCACTCTACTTCGGAGGCCATCCAAATCCGGTGTCATCGGGCGCCCTTCTCGTTCATCATCTTCAACGGAGAATTCACCAACTGAACTTCGAGAACCACTGGTACACAGTACTTCGAGCAGGAGCACTCTCGTCGTAAACATCCTTCAGGCGACGATACGATTCGTTGGCATTGAGGCCAGATTGGTGCAGGAATAGCATGACGTGCCGAATATGCGTCTCAGTTGGGATGAATTGCTTAGTCATAATAGCTGACGTTAACGACGCAGAAGTAAATGTTAGGAACAGTTTTGCAGCCCTTTCCTTTCTCTATCGATCGATCATTTACGCGTTGATACATGTGAGAAATTTGGCGGGAAAATTTCAATTCAGGAGGGATCGAATGTCCGAGAACTTATGCACCAACCTAATATAATTATGCTTATGGTTTCACGTGAGATAAATAGTAAAATCAATCAGTCTGATGGATTTTTGGCCGCAATTGAGCATTTGAAATGGACATTGCGCGTAATTGTCGGCAGATTCAGGTCATTCATTACCTGGTGATCTTGCTGTATGGCCCTCTATACTGGTGCTGCTTGCAATTTCTCTATCGCAGCAGCTGCGACATCGACCTGTGAGTAACCTGGCGGCGAGCTTCGAAATTCCTCATCTATTGTCCGAGCCACTTTATAAGGTAATTCTGCGGCCTCCTGTATTAGATGGGGATTCATCATTGACCGCTTTCTATTTGTGACCAATCATCTTGATGTAGCCGTCAAAGACGTTAGTACAGAAAACGATCAAAGCTGTACCAGCCGATGGTGAAGGGACAGGCCCAGAACATGGTAGGTCGCACTCCGCATTTACAAGCCAAGATTCATTAAAGTTTTTAAAGATCATATGCTTCCTTTACAAATGGAGCTATCTGTGGTTCTGACTAGAAATCGAGAGCTACAGGAGCAAGTGCCTATTCTTTCAGAACAAATTCATGAAGATGGTCACAACAAGTAAGCAATATCGTGCGGTTGAAAATTACAGATAGATTTTCTCTACTCTTTCCTGGAGTTAACTATTTAGGGTGAGTATCACATAAATATGCTGCCAATAGATGATATCCCTGACAACAGTTATACATTATCATATAACCAAATGATATCGTCTAATTTTGTCGATTTTTTTTTAGCAGAATTGCCTGCTTAAGTATGAGTTGGACGATGTTGTTAGGGCGAAGCTCAGCTAGAGATCAGAATGGTCAAATAAAGCGGGATTAATAAACACCCTTCCACACCGCAGGGCAATGAAAAGGCTCCATAATCGGGTCTAACCAACTCACCCCTGAAGGAACCTGGAACGCGTACGAGTGCTCCTGTTCGTTCAAATCCCACTGCCCTACACGTTGGTAGTAGTCGTGAGTAGAGTTCACGAAGCGATCGAAGTCATTTGAGCGAAGGTAGCAGTGATCGAACGCGTCAACCTGCGATGTCTCCGGTCCGTTCTGGAACGCACACTAAAACAATCTCAGTAGGTCCCTCTTATATGACCCTAATTCTGGCTGAAAAGTGCAAGGGAAGACTTTTAGGATTTGCTGCACACGTCAAAATAATGGGAACTGGTACCGAAGGGATTAAAGAAATACCACAAAAACGACTGAGCTGCAAAGCACAGCAATTTCTCGAACTAGATAGGCTTATGGCTAGCAACAGCAGATTCGAACAATATAAGTCGGCGAAGAATACCTCAGTGTTGAACTCCCAGTATGGTCGCTCTTCGTGTTCCAATTTTGCCATGTCGGCCAGCATCAGCAAATTATCCGATTCTTCCATGCTATTCGGGAAACCTTCGCCTATCTTCACAACAAAAAATTTGTGATTTTCCACGAAATCTGTAGTCACAGCTTCTATCAACGGATTCTGAAATGTTCTGAGAGTTAATTTATGTGGCAGGCTCTGGACAGTTGCCTATTCAGGCACTTCTTTTTCGGCTTCACCTTTCTACCATTTATGGGACCGTTCATATGCAGGACGGCACAACTACCTTACTTCACAATATGAGTAGGATAGATTTCTTCCAACCTTAGGCTTAGTATGTCGTTCAGCCGCCGAGCGGGCGACACTAGAACCCTCTATGATTCTGATCCGCCGCGCAGCTCAGAAGTATAGACTGTCCCCTCCCTCAGTACTCGCAGGTCCAATTGAGTCACCACTTAATTTAGGGACCGACAAACACTCATGAAGCAACCAACGAACCACGATCTGTGGATATTGGAGTGGAAAATCAAAAATGTTCACAGGAAGAGGTCTGCTCGTAGTCTGCAACGACCGCTTAGCAATAGTAGATTCCTATGCTCTCAACAGGCGACTCAATCGCTCCCGTCGTGGACTATGAAAAGGTCCCAAGAATCGAAAAGCGAGTTATTGCAGGTTTGAATGTCTTCTCGAATCCCTTCCGAAGTCCAGCTTAATAATGCTGCCGGAACACGACCTGCGAACTTTTTGTCAAGAGTGCAAAACATGAAACAGAGAAAGAAAGCATATCAGATCTATACCTGTTGACGTCAAAATGAACACCACTGCATTAATCTCCACCCCTAGGAAAGTAGGTTCCATTTTTGCAAGGTGCTTGAATCTACCCAGCTAATGGGTCTGAAAGTTTACTATGGAATCGCACAGCCTCATAACGTAATAGTTTCAAAACATCGAATATGCAAGAAAGCAAAAACACTGCTTCATTGGCTCGGGGACTCTTGTTCGATTCATTGCCTCGCGGTATTTTTTTGCTTTTTGTGTATTTGATAATTGAATACAACCGTATTGTAGGACTTTGCGATTCCATTCTAAACTATCGGACCCTCAAAGCGGTAGTTCAAGGACTTTGCAAAAATCGAACCTGCTTTTCCACTATTTGAACAGTGGACATCCCTGCTGTGCCATTCATTTCCGTCGCTTACACTGTCTCATTCTGAGGCTACACCGTGTGGATAGTGAACTATATAGATCAATAAATCAATACAGATCGATACAGAAAAGTTTTCAGCAGTCGGCTGCTTAAAACATGACTCGCACATCCGTGCCGTCGAATTGGCATCCAAACAAGTAAGGGGAATCGGTCAACCGAGAAAATCGATCGAGTGTACCGATTTTCATGGCGTATCCGCAGCCTGTAGTCAGCTTGTCCGCTAGGCCGGCTGATTGCTCGCTTAGCAAAAGGACGCCCTCACATAATATGGCAGTTCCCCTTTCATCTCAATGTTTTCGACGCACTCGCGATTTCCGCCTTCTTAATGTTTCATAGTGATTACATGTTTCATACTTTCAAGAGCGTCGAAGAAGTCGCGAAGAAGACGAAGAACGTCCGACTCCGTGCCCACCTATTCGACTCCACTGTTCTTCCTGCCCTAACATACGCCTCAGAGACCTGGGCTATACGAAAGCAGGATGAACACGCGATCAGCGTCGCGCAGCGTGGAATCTAGAGGACGATGCTCGGAGTGACACGACTCACGCAAGTGAGAGAAGGCCTCCGGAGTTCCGAGCTTTGCCGACGTTCGAAGATCAGAGACGCTGTCGCATGGGCCAAGTCGTCGAAAATTAGGTGGGCCGGCCATGTAATGCGATTCGCATACACCCGCTGGACGAGAGTCGTCACAGATTGGATTCCGCGGGATGTCAAAAGAACACCAGGACGCCCACCAACGCGTTGGTCGGACTTCTTCGTGAAAGCCCTGAACGACCGATATGACGCTCTTCGTGTCCCTCGAGCGAGGAGGATCCATTGGACCACTCTGGCACGCGACAGGGACGAATGGAGACGCTGCTGGCGCCCGCTCGAGCAAGTCGATGATCAACGGGACGACAGGTGATACAGGTGATACTGATTACATACCTTTCATATTCGACAAGGGGCGCGTGTAGCGCAGTCGGAGGAGGTGCCGGCTGTCGCCTGCACCCGATACCAGGTTCCTGGTTCGGATCACCCGCCCAGGCCAACCTAGCCTTCCATCCCCCCGGGGTCAGTGAAATGTACCAGACTTATCTGGGAAGAATAAAGCGCTAACTTGTTCACCGGCTGACCACCGCAGTCATTGCATGGCCAAATACGCATTCAAATCATCTCCACGACATCCCGTAGAAGTAGAATGCGTGGGGCATCCCAAAAGGGACTGAGTAACGCCGTCCTTTGTCCTTATCTACATATTCAACAAGCATGTACAGGAAGGCAAACATTGTCCCTCTTCCCGGATCCCACCGTAGGTGCGTTCACGACACGCTCAAGTCCGATAGATACCCAATCGCTCGGGTCAGATAGATAAGTGGCTGCACCTCCGTTTAAATTGCACAAACAATACATCAAAGGAAATCAAATAGTTGTCACCAGAGACATCGACTCTTCAACAGCAAGCGAGCCAATAATTCCGAAAGATTCATTTGTCATATGGCAACCAATGGCGAAATAATGAGCAATAAATCCTATACGCCTGAAAACGATAACAGATTCGTGGAATGACAGCCTAAAAAGGATGGAATACAGTAATGAGTTAAGGTGGTAAATACAGGTGTAAGGGTGAATAACACAATGGTGAATACTGTGAACATGACTGAGAACTCGATAACCGAGAAAAAGTAGACAAGCCAACGAAATTGCGACCTAGAAGGCGAATAGGTCAGCTGAGAGGTTAAACTGCTGCCACGTTAGGCAGGGGTTTATACTCTGCTGCGGTGTCGGTTAGAGCGTGAACACTGACAGAAGAGTATCAAAGGCCACTGGAAACGCTCTTGCAATAGAATCCCCGAGAAACAATCCCAAGATTTTCACACATATGTAGAGCAATGATAACAATATCTTCAAAAGTTGTGAAAATAATAAACACTCGGTGCATAATGGAACAAAATATGGACATTATTGACAGAATAACACCGTCTAAAAGACGTAGAACACAAAAATTGCACAAAATCTAGGTTGCAGAAGAGTGGATTTAGCGTTAAGAGTTCTAAAGCTGCACTAAAGCAATTACGGGGAATCACACTATATTGTAAAGCTAATTCGGAATTCCACTCGAGCAATACTAGTCAAAGCTGCAGCATATATAGAAAATGGCGCCTTCCTAGTTGGGAAGAGGTGGCTGTGCAAAAAGACGATTTTTTTTCTGCAATTCTTCATATAGCTCAGGTCGCAGTCTCCCCTCCTCCCCTCTGAGAAAACTGCTAGAGAACTGTAGACGATAGGTAGAGAAATAACTGTTTTTCAATGCAAAATAAGATGCCTTTCAGGCAAAAGTAAAAACAATACATATTCAGTTGGTCTGGTCAGCAGGAAAGATAAAGACGAGTAGGAATTCTGATAGAAAGTGAAGGAAAACGCTCAAAGTGACATCATCTTTAGCCCATTATTCAAACAGAGTAACAACGACGACACGAGGAATGCAGAACAACAACAGCTTCCCATACGGAAGATATGTCCATATTGCTTAGTAACGCATTGGCCCACTGCGGCTAGCCATAGGTGTTGCTGGAATGTGTTAATCTTAACAAGTTCAAGTAGAGATACGGTACGACTTACATGGGCTGTACCGAAAGCGATCAAGTAGACAGCAGCCGAGATTCGCTGCCCCACTCGTTCTCCTGGCGGATTAGGCGCACCATGAACGGTATGACGGCCAGCATTAGGCAGACGTTCAATATCATCTTATAGGAAATTTTGCAGTCACTACTTAGGCAGAGATAATACATTGGGGCGCTTACCGACGCTATGAATAGGTTCCTATAGTTGTTGTGGCGATATTCACACGGCACTGGGCACTGGAAGTGAGGCACCCAGGTGATCACATGATCCGACACCTAAATTACCGAATAAAAACCTCTAAAAAGTTGAAGCGATCAGAACCGATCAGAGCCAAGAACAGGGCTTACATTCGCGTGGATCAACAGTGAGACACCAAAAGCTACCGATATTGAAAAAAGATGCAGAGAAGCGTAAAGCTTTGCCATCGGTTGGCTCCAAAACTTGACTGTTTCTTAGATTTCATTGAGAAACAGAATCCGTACCACACTCCAAGAATACTTATTATCGCTGAGTTGAATCTATTCTTTGTAAAACAACTATAAAAAGCCTCTAACTCAACCTGCTTCGGGTAGATACACTGTGTTTCAAAAGTATGTAGCCACCTTAAATTCTAAATTTTCTCGTTTCGCGTTCGTTTCTACGAATTGGCGTTAGCAGCATTGGATTCCCTGTAGACGAAAATAGCTAGATTGCTCTTTCCAGAAAAAAGCTTGATCACGGGTAAAAACTAGGCGTTTTTGCATTTTTTTGTTTGTTTCAAAAGTATGTAGCAACTATCAAAAAAATACGATTTTTATTAAAAATTAATAGCCAATTGGACCACCATTATTTCTTATTACATCAAATACCTTGCTACGCATGCTACTAACAAGTTTCTGGATCACTTTGTCACCGATGTTGTCCCAGGCAGTCAAAATAGCGGTTTTCAGCTCCCCAACATTGTTGAACAGCTTGTTATTCAAGTAGACCTGCCGGACCAAGATACCCCACATATTCTCCATTGGGTTGCAGTCAGGTGAGCAAGCTGGCCATTCCATTACTCGGAGTCGATTACGTTGGAGCTAATCTGTGGTCGATTTGAACACATGAAGTGCAGCGTTGTCCTGCTGTAGAACATGTGTCTGCCGTTTTCTCCCCGTTAGTAAGGGCACCTGGCTGGACTCCAGCACGGCTTGATACCCTAGACTGTCCATACGACATTATGGGAATCTGGGCTTCAGCTTCCCCCTACTGGAGAAGCCTGCCCATGTCATCAGAGACCCGCCTCAGAAGTTCCGCCGAGAGAAGGTGATGGGAGCCTGTCGTAGATCTCTCCAGTAATACCGGTAACCATCGGGACCATCCAGATTAAATTTTTTTGTCGTCACCGAAGATGTCCTGAAGCAATACGCGTGTGAAATTCATGTCGTCGACGAAACCAGGAAGTTCCTACATTTTCCCATTGCGTGCCATGTTTTTGCGGGCAAACTCCAGTCGCACCTGCTTGTGGAAGTTCGTGAGATGAGGTGCTTTCTGCATGGTCTGTCCGGAGATGTGTTCTTTCGATCGAATACAACGCCATATCGATGTTCTTGATGCAGGTGGACCCGTCTCAGCACGAACTTGGTTGACTCTCCATGTGGAGTTCGACACCATGCGGCTGATTCGTCGACGATTCTGGCTCGCACATGCGGACGACCCGGTACAGGTGCAGACCGATAACCATTGGGATTTCGAAGGAAGTGGTCGACACATCTTGCGAACGTCCGAGCTGACGAGCAATGGTGCGGTTTGCCAAGCCAACATCCTTGAGCGCTCGGATCTGAGCTTGTTCTTCGATAATCAGGACACGTCCACGGACTGGCATAGTGGTTATTTTTGAAGAACAGATCAAGCTGGCTATTTATGACAAGAACTTCCCGCCAAAAAGAGCGCAAAATTTGAATAGGAGTGTAAAAATGCCCGATATTCTGGAGTGGCTACATACTTTTGAAACAAACAAAAAAATTCAAAAATGCCTAGTTTTTGCCGGAGATCAAGCTTTTTTCTGGAAAGAGCATTCCAGCTATTTTCGTCTACGGGGAATCCAATGCTGCTAACGCCAGCTCGTAGAAACGAACGTGAAACGAGAAAATTTTGAATTTAAGGTGGCTACATACTTTTGAAACGCACTGTATTACCTAATTACAGTGTTCTGCTGCAGATGAAGGATTCCCATATACCAAAACAATGCACCCCTAAGTAATTCTGTACACAAGGACCTACCCTGGACCCTATCAAGTACTAGCACTGTTTCAAGACACCCCACCCCACCAAAATATATTATTTGAAACCCATGAGCTACCCCAGCTTTACGAAAAAAAGAAATATGCGATAAGTGATACACCGACACCAACATGCTGAGCTGTGTAAAACCGCAATGAAACTCCACTGAGAGCGAACTTCCCCACCCACATCGCTCCATAGGAGAAAGGAAGGGCTAAGTGGTCAAAGTTTAAAAAGTTATAAAGTCATTATTATAGCTCAAATATAAAAGAGTCTTCTTCTTCTTCTTCTTCTTCTGAGCGTTTAGTCCCGCGCAGTGGCAGGGTCCGCTGTTCTTGTGATCTGTCGCCACCTCATCCTATCAAGGGCGTCATCTGCCGTGGCGCCGACTTCGGCGAGATCTCTCTTGATGACGTCCTTCCATCTTTTCCTTAGGGCTCCTCTCGGACGCTTTCCGGGTGCCTCGAAATCTAGGGCCAACCTTGTGGGGTGATCCTCTGGTCTTCTGAGGACGTGTCCATACCACCTCAGGCGCTGCTCTCTCATCTTCAGCTGTATCGGGGCTGTCTTCATCACTGCCCTAACATCCTCGTTTCGCACCCTGTCCAGACGGGTCCATCCACATGCCCACCTCAGCATCCTCATCTCCGCCGCGTGCAGTTGCCGCTCCTGCGCCTTACTCAGGGCCCAGCACTCACTGCCGTAGAGGATGGCATGTCTCACAACTGTTCCATAGAGCTTGCCTTTAAGCGTCCTGGAGCATCTACGGTCGCAGAGGATTCCTATGGACTCCCTCCACTTGAGCCAGGCTGCGTTTATCCGTCCCCTGGCCGCCTGCTCCACACTTCCTTCCTCGGATAGGTCACTTCCGAGGTAGCGGAATTCTTCCACCTTCTCGATCGTTTCCCCTTGGCAGTCTAGGATCGATCCAGCGCACTGCTCAGAGCTGATGAACTTCGTCTTCTTCACGTTCAGCCGTAGGCCGTTGTCTGCGAGGGCTCTCCGCCACAGCTGCACCTTCCCCTCCTGCTCCTCCTGGTTGTCGGCTACTAGGGCGATGTCGTCCGCGTAGAGAGCAGAGCTCAAATATAAAAGAGTAAACAGTAGAAATCTCAATTTTATTGCCAAACGTTCATACTAATCCACGTCACCTGCACGCTTCCTCTTCTCCCAGCTATCTCCTGAGGTATATCATATTAAAAGGAAGAACAAAACAAGGCATGCAAATAAATGGAAAAGCAAGGAGATAGTTTGGTTTTCGTTTTGCACGAGCCCTTATACGAAAACCAAACTAAGAAGTATCCATCCCCTGTGCTCATCAGTAAGGGAGGGGACAGATGAGTGATTTGGTTAACACACCTGTATCCTTCCTAGGTAGACGTCCTGATCCTGTACCGTGTCTTAATGACGCAGTGGACTGTTCTGGAACTAGTTAAAAAAGTATATTAGTTCAATGAGGTCCTTGAGATACTGGGCCTGTCCGGTATGGTTCTGCCAGTTGCATGCTGGGAGGGTCGTAGTTCTAGCGCTTCGGCGGCAAATTCAGTCCATTAACTTTTTTGTATACAATTATTTATCGTCCACCTATTTTTTAACTATTGCTTATGCTTCTTATTGACTTGTATTTTCATCCTAGATAAGTGGTCCTCCCCATCCGAAAAATCAACATGCCACTCGTTTTTCTGTTTCCTTCCCCTAATTGTTTTATTAGCTATTTCCTACCTATTTTCGTTACATAGCCAATCTTACGCGTACTTTGTTCCCACTTAGCTATTGTTATTGGCAAGCACAATAAAGGATAAAGCATGAAAAACCGGAAAGTAAGGTGACAGATTCAACTTGCATTTCGAATCCTATCACTGAGTACATCGGCGACTCGCATAACGGTAGTATTTGTGAGAATATCCTTCGGCTGCAGTTCTTTTAGAAACGACTCCCTGATGGCAGCAGCTACCTGAACGCAGTCCCCTATACATAGAGAAAGCAAATAAACTACTGTTCAGGTCCAACGATGCGATACTGGTTAGCGATTACATTTACAATTACAATGTAAGTTTTGACCAAAAAATATAAGTTAAATCTTATAAAAGCTAGCAAAGACTCACGGCATCCATGTCCTGCCCTTCAGGCTTGCCATGCCTACGGTACCATTGATCAATGTCCACCTGAAACGCAAAAATGGCACAGGGAAACGATGAAGCACCACACTGCACGCGGTGATAGACGTTCTCTCTAACCAAATCTATTAAAACGGAAGAAATCTGAATAAAGCCTGTAGTTCGAAGAAAATGCAGCCACCTGAACCGCTATGTAGTGTCGAAGTTGCCCAATCAGCACTTTGGAGAAGAAGTTCGCCGTGGAATTCCAGCACGACAAGTCATCATCATTCAAAGCGCAGTGGGTGCTGGAAATGCCACATGTGCTGTTGTGATACATTGTGATGAAGTAGGAGTGGTGATGACAGAAATGCTACGCGCGTGCGTCGCAGATGAACACCTTCAAAGAGCGACCGCATTCTACACAGGCATGGGAACATAGCCACCTTCTGTAGGCTCACCTAGGTCTATTCCCACATTTTAAAGACACCAACACGCTGGCTGAACCTCCTCCCCTTCCAGAAGCTCACAACAGTCGATCGATACCTGCCGATTGATACGTTCTGTTAACCCTGAAATCCACATGAACCCCATCTTAAACGGTCGAGTCTATACGAAAACCGATACCGATCAGTGTAGATCGAATTTGATCGCTAATGGTCAAGCGCCTCCACATACTACTGCAATAAAGTAGTTCCAAACTCGATTCATTATTAATGTCAATCGGTAAGTTGACGTCTGCTTGTTGAGAATCTGTCCAGCTCCCCTCGATGTTGGGCGGAGGGGGACGAGCTTACAGAAATTGTTTTCTTCATAGTAATACATTATTTTGTAACATGTTCTCTTCTCTTACTCGCCCTATTTCGGTCTACTTTCACCCTCAAATCCTCAGAGGTTGCTCAATGAGCAATTATTCTATAACAGTATAAGGATAAAGGATAAAGGACGGCGTTATTCAATGCCTTTTGGGATGCGCCACGCACTCTACTTCTACGGGATATCGTGGAGGGAACTTGAATGCGTATTTGGCCATACAGTGACTTGCAGTGGCCAGCCGATGAACAAGTCAGCGCTCTATCCTTCCCAGACAAGTCTGGTACCAATTCACGACCCCGGAGGTAAGGAAGGCTTGGTTGGCCCGGACGGGAAATCCGAACCAGGAACCTGGTATCAGGTGCAGGCGACAGTCGGCGCCTTCTCCGACTGCGCTACACGCGCCCCTATTCTATAACAGTATGATTGAAAAAAAACTCGAAAGGACCCATCCTAGTCGGGGAAGCATAGGGCATTTCGCCTCATCATTCGCTCTGTCAAAAAGCTCCAATTCCTAGTCCATAATATATTTGTCTCGAGCAGCTATAGGGAAGGGTGATGTGATATTAAACAGAGGACCCAAGTAGCAGTTCGGAATTGCGCTCTTACAGCTAAGATAGATCCATGTGGATCGCAGATACAGTATGGCTTTGATGGGTAGGGAATGGCGAAATCATGTTAGGCAACCCTATCATTTTAGGAACCTTGTATAGAGCGGCTACCCACCTTTGTGAGAGCCACATAAGTGCCCAATAATATCAGAAATGGCCTACCTCAGTTCACCACAGGGGTAGACCATACTAGAGCTGCATAAATTTTTAATTTCGTCCAATATCAAACGCCGTAGAGGGCTCCCATGGTGACCATCTGGACCACAGTACCAAATCACATTTTACGACACCTTCATTATTTCTGCTACAAAGTCTGTGCACAGAGTAAAGGATAAAGAACAAAGCAAGGGGTAACCAATCTATAAATGGAATGTGCCACGCATTCTGATCCTACGGAATGCGATGGAGGCTATATGAGTGCGTATTCATCACTCAAGAGTAACTTGCACTGGCAGGCCGATAGAAAAGTCAATGACTTATCTTTCCCACACAAGTCCGGGATCAATTCACTAGCTCTGGATAGATGGAACGCTTGGTCGGCCTAGTAGAGGCTCGAACCAACAACACTGATTAGGGTGCAAGCGACGAGCGGTGATCCTTCTACGACTGCGCTACATGCGCATGCACCGAAAGTGCCAGTTAATTGAACTTGTGACTCTGGACTGAAAATTGTGGTGCCATATTCTAGAATTGGCATAATACACGATCTATAAGGGATTAATAGGCGCAGTACTGAATTTGTTCGCAAACATTTGAAGAGACTGTGCTCATTTCGATCCTTTTCGATATTATTTCAACGCACAAAAGTAAAAATTGGGAAAACTCACTCACCTGCACCCTTTCACGGTCGAATTGTCGCCAGTCGTCCACGTCTGAGCTGCAGCACCAATAAACAAGAATGGAAAGATGAGAGCGTAGAGGCTTAACCCCATAGCGGGAATATTCTGAAACGAACTTACCAGCAGATTTCTAACAAATACGAGAAACAACACTATAGGGTGTGGCGCTGTTACTTCCATCATCATAAGCAGAGAGGGATTAGTCAGAATCTTGTGACACAAAGAGGATAATTAAGTGAAACCAAGGGCAATTAGCTAATTAACGCATAATCGGCCATCAATGCCATTACATACGCTAAAAGGTGCCGCAACGTGTCAGAAAGAGCAATAAAAGGCAGAGTGTGGTGCATCAATAATTATCCGTACGGAAAGAGCAGATAGAGGTCTCGACTGTTAACAGGCCTGCTGTAAGTACTTCAGAAATGGAGTGGGAGCATCATGAAGGTTCGAGTCTTTACACCAACTCCTCGGAAATGCCCAAAATATTATGCCCATCGCTGCACACCAAAGCAAACAGGTCGATTCTGATCCAGTGAAACCGGTTCGGTTGACATACATAACCATCAAAAGACATGACAGTGCTGACCGCGCTACCCCTCACGACCTTTTTAATCAAAAATACGGTTCTCGATTTCAAAGTTAACAGGAGTTCAAAGTTAAAATAGAATCGGCTTCTTGATACCGAGTATCCATCACTTATAGAGATGATAAAATATATTTATTGAACAAACAGATCAACATCAACAACAGTGGGCTACTGGAAAACGAATGCGTTGGACGCCGGGGAATAGGAGAAAGGCAGATCGTCATCTCGACCCCTAAACATTTGGTATAAATCGGTGCAACGTGAAAAGCATCCACTATCATTGACGAAAGCCATTAGGTAATCATGAAGGGATACAGTCATGCAATAACAGCGTGTCCAAACAAAGAAGCGTTTAGGGCCGATGTATGTCTTGCGCATCTGGCGTCATTGGTGTTGTATAGGCCAAGTATACCGTCAAAGCGCCGCATGGCGCTCCTCTGCGGTCAATCGAGACTTAATCAAGGATATTTCCAATCAATGCTAAGACAAAAAACAAGGCGACCTTAATCAAGCCCATTTGCAGAGTGGGCCACGCACTCGACTTACATAGGATATCGTTGAGACGGTTTGAATGCACTATTACGCGCGGTTTTTCGCCTTACAACAACTTGCACTGATTATTCGATGGACAATCGGTGTTTTCACCTTCTCGGCCTTGCTGTAAGCCTTCCCCTCTGTGGGATGCACCCATACCCTTCGAATGCGTAGTTGGTCCACAGAATAACTGACAGTAGCCAGCCAATAATCAGAACACTGCGATAATCTACCCAGACTAGGCTGGCACCAACTCACCGACGCCGGACGGGATAAAAGTCTTGTTGGCTTAGACCAGACCTGAACCAATATCCTAAGGGCCACAGCCAGCTCCTCGTCGGCTGCTCTACAGGGCACATATTGCCATTAAACGAACAATGGAAGCTAACCGGCTAAGGGGTCTCGGGCGTATTTATGAACAGTGAAAACGAATACCAATGCGAGAATCTCTACCATTCAAATAGAAGAAAGCATACTCATTTTTGCAAAATTCTTGAACCTACCGATTTAGCGGCTTAGGAATTTTACTACGTAATCGCGCAGTCGCACAAGGCAATACCTTCCAAACATTGAATATGTACAAAAAATGCAAAAATACTGCTTCTTAGGCAGGAGTCAAGCGTCCGTCCTGCAGTATTTTTGCATTTTTCTATGCATATTTGATATTTGGAAAATGTTGCATTGTGCATCTGAAGGATTTCATGGTGACCTTTCGGAGCTTCTAACTCGGACTTTACAAGAATGGAATACAACTTTCTACCATTTGAATGGTAGGATTGTCGCATTGCTATTCATTTTCACCGTTCAGACAGAATACGCCTGAGATCACTCCTTACAGGAACGAAGATAAACACCGTTTCTAATCCTTCGATATGCAGTATCCACTATTTTTAACAGAATAAATAAAGGACTCAGCAAGCCTTGCTTATTGGACCAATAATCAACTTATTTTGGATGGGATATCTCCCTTTTGAAAAAAATCAAAAACGTCTATGAAATCAACATTGCGTGTATACTGGTGGAAACTAAGCTGACCTTGATTGTCTGCTATAGAGGTGCTGAAGTTGCGCGCCGTTCGTTGAATTGAACTGAGGTACGAGATCAGCTATGAGATCACATCGGCTGGCTAGATGCGCCAGTTGCCGCGTCAATATTGACTCCTGGCCAGAGTGTTCTTCAGCGAGACAACTCACATTTATGTACCTCTCGAGAGACTGCAATGGCAAAATGAAGTAAAAGTCCAACCCCACAGATTTTTAAAACAGTGACGAATATGGAGTGGTTGCAAAGGATAAACTAACCCATACCTTGATAGTATAATTATCCGCCGAGGAAAACGTCTGTGCTTCTGACTCTTTCGTTGCTCCTTTGGTGACAACTACACCAAAAAGCGGCAGCTGCTTAGGATAATCCACCGGTATCATAATATACCCATGAATCCTCAAAAATTGACGAAATCGAACAGCTGTATTGAGCCAACTGGAGAACTGTGGACACAGAACGCAAAATATGCCTGAGTGACGCTTCAGAACCTACTTGAGATCGGCAATTTTGTTCACTAGAGTTGCAAGGAAGTAGAACGTTCCGTTTTCGCGCAGCGCCAGCTTCCTCAGCTCCGGCGTCACAGATGACTAGAAGAAAGTTCTCCTACTTGTAACAAGATACACTCATAAACCATAAATATAGTAAAATTTTGAAACAAGACCACGTTAATTTCCAGTTTTATTTCAAATCTTTATACTCAGAAAGAACTCAGAGCTCAGAAAGAAAGCTACCGCATCTGTTGGATGAAGAAACTGACCCAGAAACGGCAAACTCACGAGAAAAGTCTCCTCGTCTATCATTTTGAATGACGTGATCTGCGTCACCATCTTTAGCGGAACATCGGCCGATTGTAGAGCATCCATTGGTGTCGACTCTTAATCGCAAAACGATGTGAATATGTGCAAAAGAATCGCAGATACAACCATCATCGAAAGCGATCTGCACTCTAAATGGTCCATTTGGTCCACTCTCTTCTAGTCTGCGAAAGGGCAACCAACCTAACTCGGTCAACTGCCGGACCAGCTTTACTCGAGCGCCAACACGATCTCGGATCGCTTTCACGACGTCATGAAGGGCGTCTGCTAACTGCACACCGCTTGTGTCGACCTTCGCTTGAGAGGAGACAGCCGCCGATGAGGTGGATCCGGTCAACGCCTGCACAAATTTGTACGGCCGACCGTATTTGCCCGCGAACGAGTCCACGCCGATCCTGAAAACAAAGCTCCGTTTGTTGGTCACTACATCATCGCGGCAATGGCGTATCGGCTACGTCTGTCCTAGCTAACGCCTGGCAATTTCATCAGTAGTTAAAGTTAAGACTATATACCCTCTGAACTGGCAAATCAAGGCCTTCTGCTGCTTTGCACATATCGGCTTCGTTCGCGAACACTTTGAGTGCAAATTTTCCAAACGTTTGCCAATTCTTTACTGACTGCAATGCTCACTAGATGCTATTTTAGACATACGATTTTCACAAAAAACTGGGCACTTTTAATCTCAAATCTGACACTTTTCAATGCAAATTGGAAATTGGCCTTTAAACTTGACACAAACTAACTGTCATTAGGCCTTGAACCCTATCTCGCAAATCAAAACTAACGTCTCCCGCATAAAACTGGAGGCTCTTCGAGACGATTAAATTAATTTGCACTCCGAAAAAATTAAAATAACTTTTATCAAAAAAAAACTTTTCCGCCAAAGCTGTTCAATTCACGCAATGTCAAACTGCTCAACTCAACATTAGGCTTCTCATCAAACACCAACCAACAAGCTATAACAAAGGCTGAACGCATACCTCAGCTGAGTTAGTTTGGCCGCACCAATAGGATTAGGACATTCTGTTCCATCATCGCCAGGGAATAAAGAATCAAGAAGATTCTCATGAGCTGATACACCTCTGAAAATAATTAAAGTGTTTCCATTACGATGAAAACTAACCACCGCGTCAACCAAGACCAGTTCATTGCACTTCTAGTGAATCTATGCGAGCGCCAGTGCGCAAACTGCTTCGTCTCTAGTAGGGTCAAATGGGCAAATGGCGACGTCATCGATTCTTCGGGATCCCATGTCATGAGAACGAATCCTACATGTGGACCTAGCGATTCTATTAGGTTGTAACGAATTAAATGGCACTGGCTCGTGCCATTTTTTGGCGCGTCTTTACGCGTTTGATCAAGAACAAACCGTAACATGTGGCATATCATTTAGAAGCGCAAACTTTGCTCTACCGGCGAGTACCACATTTTCTTTTAAAAGTGGAAAACTTTAGAGTTTTATTGACTTCTTTGCAGATGGACAAAAGGGTAATCCGAGGCATTTACTTGTATGAATTCAAGCTGGGCACTACAGCTAAGGAGGCGGACGAGAAGATCAACTCCGCATTCGGTCAAGGATGTTCCACAATTCGGAGGGCGTATCGTTGGTATCAGAAGTTCCGGAATGGAGATGAGAGCTTGGAAGAACATGAAGGTCGTGGGAGGCATAGTGATGTTGATGAGGACAAGCTGAGAGATGTGGTAGAGGAGGATCCACACAAAGGTACCAGGGAGATAGCAAAGGTCCTTGGCGTCAGTCACAACACAGCTGCCCGGCATCTGAAGGAAATTGGAAAGACCAAAAAGCTGGAAAGGTGGGTGCCTCACGAGCTGTCTGAGGAGCTGAGAAACCGACGATATGAGATCTCGTCCGCACTGCTTCTAGGGAACGAAACGGACCCATTCCTTGATCGCATCGTAACCTGTGACGAGAAATGGATAATGTACGACAACAGGCGACGATCGGCACAGTGGGTGGACAGCGATGAGAGCTCCAAGGTTTTTGCGAAGCCGGAATTGCACCAAAAGAAAGTAATGGTGACAGTATGGTGGTGATCGCTGGGAATTATTCACCACAGCTTCCTCCCTCCCGGTGAATCCATCACGGCAGAGAAGTACTGCATTGAAATTGAAGAAATGATGAAAAAGTTGAAGGATATCCGGCCGGCCTTGGCAAACCGAAGGCGAGTTCTCCTTCTGCACGACAATGCTCGCCCCCATGTAGCACGAATGACGTTGCAGAAATTGAATGAGCTGAGCATTGAAACTCTACCACATCCTCCGTTTTCTCCCGACCTCTCCCCAACAGACTACCATTTCTTCAAGCATCTTGGCGACTTCTTGGTAGGGAAAATATTCAAATACCAACAGGATGCCGAAAGTGCCTTCGAAGATTTCGTCAATTCCAGAACTTCTGATTTTTATGCTACTGGGATAAAAAAGCTTGTGTCACGTTGGCAAAGATGTGTAGAATCAGAAGGTTTTTACTTCGATTAATAAACTTGCCTACAAGCCGAGATATTAACTGTTTAAATTTACAGCGGTTCAGTGCCATTTATTTCGTTACAACCTAATAGTTCGAGCTGTTGAAAAGGGAAGAGAGAGTAGCACTAGAAACGTTTCCTTATCATAAGGTCCGGACGGAAGCGAAGATGTCAAAACGAGCACTATCAGTACAATAAGACGCATTCCGATCAAATTTTTGGAAAACTCAAGAGTAAACAGAAGTGGAACTTGAATGACAACAGTGATTCTCATACTGTGAATCAATGATACACCAACCAAGCTGCTGAAAACTACCCTCCACTGTGCAGCACATCACTTCATTGAAGCTCACATCATAAATGCCCTTGTTCGTCGTAAAATTGAAAAGTGAAACAGAAGCTAAATCATTCCACAAACCCATGTGTAGGAAGCTTTCCGGTTATCTTATACTTCATACAAGTCACTCTCAGCTCTGGCAGATAAAACAGCTTCAGCGCCACTTTCACATCATCTGAAACCGACGATTATTCACATCTTCATTCTACTGAAAACGCTCATAATAAGTGAATCTTACCTTGACATCCAACATCGACTTTCAGATAGATTGGATGCGGTTGAGTGACCGCCTTCTTGTTCAGCTCCAATCGATCCGACACAATGTTATGACGCTCTTCATTATCACTACCCTCTGCAGCAGCGTATTTTCAAGAAGCAGCATATTATTTGAAACCCTAGCAACTATTTCTGACCTTCTTCGTCACTTCTTTCCTTCTCCTCAGCTTCTTCTCTGTGTTGACGATTCAGTCGCAACGCCTCATTTGCATCTCCACGTATAACCACTTGCAGCGCGTTATCTAAAACAGCAAAGGCTTAGCGCGGTCTTCAACTGTAAAACGGTTAGACAGCAGGGATGTGCGGAAACTTTTCTGGAAAAAGCGGAAGACGAAACACGAAACGGAAACGCTCAAAAATAACCGGAAGCCGGAATACGAAACGCGGAAACGGAATTAACACATGTTCGCCATTTTTTCCAAATTGCATCTGAAACGGCGTCAGAAGCGGATTCTATTGCACTTTTCTTGCTCAGAACTTGGCGAGCAGCAGAATCTTCCACATATTAATGCTCATCCTCATCATAACATAACATAACGAAACAGGAATTCATAATGTTGTTATGATAACCTTTTAGCTGTGGCTGAGCAATAAACGAAAACAAATTCAGGGGCTTATTTCACTATTTCTCACTATTTCAGCATGCAGTCTTTCCATATTTAGTTCCTGTGACGGGTTTTTCGCTGACTTTTTTGATGCTGATATTTTTTGAACGGTAGACTTAACCGACTTAATCACTTGAGGTTACTTACAGACCCGCATTAAAAAAACCGACTCGGGTAAGGTCTAAACTGGAGTACCCGCCTAGATCATTTTCCGATCAGGAAAGTGGTTCCTCTCAACATTTTTAGAAACCTGTGGCGTCATGGACGACCTGATGACTGCACAGATATCTGCATGCTCAAGATTAACAGTTACATTGTAATCACCAACAGCAGCACTCGGAATTCATTCTGGAATCTAAGACGATAACTGAATGACTGATTAGTGATGGTGGGTCCACACTTCCACAGGAATATTCAGTCTGTGTCAGCCTAGAAACCCTACGCCCAAGGTGACGCAGCTGAACAGTTCCAAGATGGTTCTCGAGGCAATACTTTTGTGTCAGAATTCAATAGGTCACCATAGTCAATCAAAATAACAGCTCATGGCAGATATTCGTGATGCTTCATTAAAAAATGAATTGCATAACTCCCTATGGATGAGTATCACATCTAACGAAATTAAAAATTGAAACTTGCACCTTTGATCAGGAACAGAGAAGTAATCTTGGAGCAGACAACCGCATGCCACAACCTTCACTGAACTCTTTGTTTCGTGATACTGCGATATATGCTTACAAGTTTTTGTAGCTATTTGTAACTAAAGGATCAAGAATTTTATGATCATTCAAATGTTGAGTGCATTTTCTTTGCATACAATGCATGCATAGCCTTTGTAGCACACTAATTTTGCCCTGCACCCAGCCGTTGCCATTTTGAGTGTTTTTTGGTAGCCTAACCAATTTCAAGAATATTAATACTGGAGTTATCAAATAGTATTTCTCACAAAATTGAAGGAGAACTCTTTTTAATTGATAAGCTGATTGTGCTTAATAGAAAACAGTGTGGAACAGTGCCCATTTCCGTTTCCGCCTTCCGGCCCAAAAACAGGCGGAATACGGAACGGAACGGAAGAGCTCAAAACGGCCGGAAACCGGAATTCGGAACACGAAAACGGAAATTCCGCACATCCCTGTTAGACAGTATTTATGCTTCATCTCGCATCTGCGGTGCACTAGAAGAGCTCTTCTAATGCACCGCAGCATCCACACTACGAAACTACTTCAGTATAATGCCTTAGCTACTGAGCATAAACGCCCACCTTCCATAATATCCCTGTAGGCTTCCGCTTGAACGTATAAGACCGACAAGTCATGAGGAAGCAACGAGAACAGGGCTCGCTGCTCCGCCGAGGAGGCTGAAGCGTTTCCTACTCCTAAGGCCTCTTGGACTGGTTTTGCAGCCTAAAAGGAAGCATTATTTGCGCTTCGCGCTCGATTAACGCACTCACAGTGGGACCAAGTATTTACCGTCATCAATGCCGCAATCTTTGAGCGGAGACCTTTCAGTCGTTGTTCTTTGCCATTGATGCTGCTTATAAGAACATTTCTTCGGCCTTCTTGCTCCGTCAGCGTATCGACTAATCTGAACATCTTTGTTATTTTCTTCAGGAAGAAATATTTAACACAAAACGAAGCAGAGGTGCAGTCAAAAATAAACACAAAGAAAATTTATTAAAAATTGGCTCTTACGCCTTCCTCTGTGCAATCTCCCATGTCAGTCGAGCTAATCGTTGTTCATGCGCATTGGTCTTCGTCACCTCAGGTCGAGACACGCCTTCTGGAGCGGACGCGTAGAACTCCTCCAGCGGAACCAGATCTATATCCTCATCTCCAGCACTGAAATCGGATCAACATTTTCGCATGCTATTTTCACATCGAAGTGGACACTTCTCGAATCAAATTGGACACTCTTCTAAGAAAAGGTAATGCCTTTGAAATAGAGAACAAAACTTCAAATCAAGCGAACATATTCCAAATCAAAACGAGTGTCGTCCAGATTGAAATAGACTCTCCGAAATGATTAAATTAATTTCTTGCTCAAGAAAAATTTAGTATAACTTTATTTTACATCTTGCAGCAATAAGTGCACAGTTTTGTTTTAGAAAAATTAGTTTTAATGAGACAATGGTTTAAGGTGCGAAAGTCAGCAATTTTCTAGCATACTAAACGCGCCCAGCAGTTGTCTAGCTCGCCGCTACTTTTATCTAGTTGACAGCGTAGATGCTGCTTATATGAAACAGAAAAGTGAGGGTATGCGTGTTTTGTAGAATTATGCTGTACTATTGACTAGTTAAGGGCGCGTGTAGCGCAGTCAGAGGAGGCCGCGGCTGTCGCGTGCACCCGATACCAGGTTCCTGGTTCGGATTCCCCAATCAGGCCAACCAAGCCTTCCATCCCTCCGGGGTCGGTGAATTGGTACCAGACTTGTCTGGGAAGGATAGAGCGCTGACTTTTTCATCGGCTAGTCACCGCAAGTCATTGTATGGCCAAATACGCATTGAAATCGCCTCCACGACATCCCGTAGAAGTAGAATGCGCTGGCGCATCCCAGAAGGGATTGAGTAACGCCGTTCTTTATCCTTTATTGCCAAGTGTGTAACTCCATGCAAACATGATTTTTGCTGTCACTCAAAGGAAAAACGCGTCGTTCTGGACGGGTGCATGGCGCGATTAAATATGCCGCCTTCCCGCACTTTAAAATAAGTTCTAAAGCATTATTTTACCTTCAAAATCAAAAAATTACAAAACAACAAACAGAATGTTCGCTTATTAGGGATGGTGCATTCAAATATTTCAAAGAATGTCCCACCAAATCTTTCTTTTGAAAAAAATTATCCTAACGTTGTCAGGTAGTCTCTACTTTTATTCAGAAATCCTTTTGATTTGGAAGGTGTTCATTTATTTACTTTATTTCTTGCTTTTCAGATTCCAAAAAGTCAAGCCTGCTTAGTGTACAACTTGACTTGAAAGGTGCCGAATGCAACGTTCAAATGGTACATAACAAGGGATTAAGTGCAGAGATTTCGCGTAAATGACGATGGCTTAGCATTCGAAGAGGTCAATGTGTATTGTACAGATAGTCATTAGAAGTGTAGCTCCTTTCAAAAATAAACAGTAACAAGTGATTTAATTAGATTTAACCAATTAACCTGAACTGTAGGCATCTACTGATTTCCTTCTGAAGATGTTGGATTTCACTCGATGAATTTTGGAGATGCAAATATTTGGCCTCGACCTAAACATAATGTTCTCTGACACCTGGAGTAAAAAAGATCGAACTGGAGGCCTCGCACCACTCAGAACGAACCTGCTCAAGTCTCGCCGAGGTCTCGGCTCGAAGTTGTGCAGTCGCATAATGTGTAAGCCTTGAGCAGCGTCGCATCTGGATCACGTTACGCAGTACATCGGACGTGCACGGCTGGAATGAATACATGCATGCTGCGCGCACAACACGTACGGCTGCATCTTGTTGAGGTATAGATGCTTCTTGCCAGCTTTCAAAACGTCAGACCTCAGACATTGTTCAAATACTACTGCCGAGGTACAGAAGGAGAAGTGGGAAATAACAATGAGTTGAAGATAGTCTGATTTATGTCACTAGTTTAGCGCCATAATTTTGACTGGTGAAAACCTTTGGTAGATTTCACTTTCCACATAGTATCTTATAGTAGATAGGATAGAGGACGACTTATTCAACCCCTTTGGGATGCGCCACGCATTCTGGTTCTGTAGGATGTCGTGAAGGCGAGTTGAATGCGTATTTGACCGTACAACGACTTTCAGTGGCCAGCCGATGAACAACTCAGCGCTTTATCCTTTCCAGACACGTCTGGTACCAATTCATCGACCCCGGAGGGAAGGAAGGCTTGGTTTGCCTGGGCGGGAAATCCGAACCAGGAGCCTGGTATCGGGTGCAGGCGACAGCCGGCGCCTCCTCCGACAGCGCTCCAGGCGCCCATCTTATCTTATAGTATACACAATAATTCTAGACCTAATAGATCAAACACGAGGTAGAGTAGCTGTAGTGTAGATATGTGAAAAAAGCAATAGAAGCAGCAGTTCCAGCAAAAGACAGAGAAGATTTGCCCGAATCCTCATACAGCTCCTTTCCTTCCCCGTTTCTTTCGAATTCTCTGAACTACAACTTCCCAGGCAATTACTAGGCAAGCGTTGGGCGCAAACACATCCTTTAACCATTGACACCGTAACAGCTGAACAGAGCCAAGTTGAGATGCCGAGTGTAAGGCTTATCGAAAACTTCACATTTTGCGACCGATGATAATGAATCCCTGCTAAGATTAGCGACGTAATTCGAAACTGGGTGAAGTTGTGGAAGAACTTCGAACGCGTGTTAGCCATGTTGGAAGGACACAAGAATTACGGTTTATGAAGAAATCGCTATTCCACGACTTCGCCCAGATGCTGAATGTGTGACGCAATCCCAGAGGGAATGGTGGGTGCTGAAACCTGTCCTCGCTTTATTGTGGTCGTAAAATGACAACTACGTTAGATTAGCTAGAGCAGGAAATCAACTCAGAATCGATCTCTCTGGATTGGTCTCTCTTACCCTCATCGCCTTCAGAATCATGCGATAAAGGATCCGAAGCATGTTGATCCATATGTGCGCCGACGAGAAATTAATATACGCTGAAGATGTCTGATGTCACGGGAGCAGATTAAACGAACCGATCAATGTCAGCGGTTTTCTTGGGCTTGAGGTGAATACAACACCCGCTGGGCCGGCTTCACCAATGTAAATCTAATTCGATCAGCCAATCAATATCGATCAATAAAGCTGTTTCATCTGGGGCGAAGTGTGCGCATTACTAAATTTACAAAAACTGCAAGCCATACCTCGTTTTCATTCTCGATCACCTTCATCAGAGCTGATCTTAGCATTGCAGATTCCCGAAGAAAGAGTTTTTCGAGCTCAGCATGGGTGGTAGAGCGGGCGATCTCATCCTCCATCTGGTATAAATCCTAAACAGCTGCTTTCAACGCCTCAAAATGCTGATTCCGTCCTATATAGCCATACCTCGCCTAGCATTTCTATATCCTTCGCAGGAAAAAAAAACAGACGAAATATGAACGGTTGAAGACTTACTGAAGGCTCAATCAGAGCAGTGGTAATTTCAGCCACCTTGGGCTTCCTGACAGCCGGTGGTTTCTCAACAGCACTCCCTGCTCTCTTGCCTGTCATTGTGGGGCCCTAGAATACTTCAACACTCCACCTCCTTTGAAGAGTATTGCTCCAAGGAAGAAAAGAGAGCATTTATCAAGTCAGAGATAAAAATAGTCTAAACTACAGAGAACATCCAGGCCACAGGTGTGATTTAAAATCGATTCATTTCGTGAAACAATAAATAAAACTGGAGCGTGTGACAACAAAGGCACTAAGTAGTGATCATATAAGTCTCTATTGTGCAATCTCTCAGATAAGTAGTCATAAGTAGGTGACAATTGAGCGTGAGCGAAGAAGGAGGCAACAGTTTAGCGTGCACAGTTATACACAAAACACAGAAATCGAGCAGCCAGCACACACTACATTCGTCGAAATCGTCGACTAGTGAGCAAGAACTGAAACTTATCACAAGAAAGAGGACTAATCCGCATCGGGGAAAATCGGTAGTGGAACTATCAATCAATAAAGGCAGGAGATGAAACAAGAACAGCAGTACTGTCACAGCCAAAAGTAATATGAGCTAGAACTCTTGGAGTCCATTCAGCTGAGCAATTCGTTATAGGCACAGTTAGGCAATTTCGAGTTCGCAATTATGGCGAAGACCTTTTCGCCCTAAAAAAGCAAGAAAGACAACTACTGTACAAGTAATAAGGTGGCATATCTACTTAAATGCTAGTGCATAAGACTTTGTTCATACAAATATCGTCGCAAAGCGGCAGAACGAATGTAATCGATATCGATGCCACGAGTAGTGTGGCGACGGAAGTATAAAAATCTTCTGTGACATTAACACGCGACAAAAAAAGACAACAATCAGGTGAAAAGAACTGTTTAAGCTGCAAAGGCTGCGTAAGACAACTGTATAATATGACGCGGAGAGTCGAAAAGAGAGTAGTACGCTGAGAAGAAAGCTGTAACGAAGAAGAGAAATTCAGAAATCGTTATAGTCCTTCGAAAACTTCAACACGCTGCTTCGGTGCTCCACGGGAACTCTGAAACGACATTGTTAGTTGATCTACGAGCTTTGCAACTGCACAGCGGTTCAACGGCAATTCACCGCACAGCAATAGTTAGCCTTTCTGCTGTAAGTCAGTCCACCTGCACTACAAATATTCAAAACCCCTTCAAACCCAACCCCCTTTCCAAGCTACACTACAAGACTTAAGAATTTTGGTTTGAAGAGTCTATTGTATCGTAGAGTTTATCATGACATCGTCCTTTGCTTTAGAATACTACGGATGGAATCTAAGCTTAAACCTAGCAAGTACTGGGTTTTCAGACCTACCTTAGGCCGTACAACTACCTTCATGATTGACTGCCCTCCCCTTAGAAGGCAGCACTGGTCTAAAATTTACAATTCTTTCTTTTATCGTACGGCACGATGGTTTCAGCTGCTGCCAGAGGATATTCTTAAGTCTCGCAGTGTTTCGGAATTTCGAAGCAGACTCAATAAAATTGACATTCTCTCTTTACTAAATATTCAGGATTTTTAGAGTCTAATATGTATTTTCAGGTCCTAATGAATGTCCTCGTGGTGCTATGCCGTAAGTCGTGTAGAGTGTTTCTAGCACTTTTCAGCCTCTAGTTCTCATAGTTGATGTGATGCCACATTGTGTTTTCTTGCAGGCTTCTCATAGGAATTTCGAGCCACTCTAGGTCTGCGACGGATTGCAGATTAGCCAGTGCCAGATAGGAAATGGTCCTCTGAGTGCTCCTGAGTTTTTTTCGCATCAACTCTATTCGGCGAAAAGAGCAGCACTTCCTTAGCGTCTTTTTAGTGGTTCGTGTTGCAAAACTGAATCCCTATATTCTTCTTCGTCTTCACTTTGTTCACTAAGCCATTTGTGTTTGTTTCTTTCTGACTGTCAACAATTTCTGATGTTAGATTCGTTTCTGAACTAGGGTCTTTCTAAAATTGGATGCCTTCTTTTTTCTCTTCACTTGGTTCCTCGAATCATTATGCCTGCCATCACTCTTTTTTTTCTGATGTTAGTGGTTGCCTAGATGCTAGCTACGGAGGAGCCCATGCAACTCCACCTCAGATATTTTTTTGTTCTTCAATCAAATATTTATTTATTTATTTCGGAGTCAATATCGTATACGGCTCTACTTCCTAGCAGTGTTTTATTGTGAGTTCGGTTAGGTCAACTCAGTTCCTATGGAAGCAGCTTTGAATGGAAGCGTAATGGTGGCCTAGGTTTGCCCGGAATTAAGACCGGACCCCTAGGTGCTTCCTTCTTTTTAGCTGCTCGAAAGTGATCTCCTCATCCTCGGAATCACGCCATAGGACATACTGATTGACTAGCCTGAGACTTGCATTGCTACACAATAGTTAATCTACTTTATTTAGTTGTATTAAATGAAGTTGACTTTTTAATTTTATTCTCATTGTTTCATGACCACTCATCGTTCAGGCTCCTTGTATATTTTTTTCTTTCTCTAGTGGCAACATATTACCGAAAAATACGAAATTGCAGTGCATAATGATTCTCTAATTTTACCTTGCTGACCAGCGTTGTTGACAATATTTGTGCGGATTGCTTTTTTTGTGTTTTTGGATTGCTGTTTGCTGTTCTACCCTGTTTTGTTATGAGCGCACTCAAGGTGCAATTATAAATAAATAAATAAATAAATAAACGCTTTCTGCTCAGCTAGCCTCCCGTTGAAGATAGCTCCGTTGTTACGCAGATTAATAGGGTGAATAACAAGGTTTGCAACTTGCTCCGGCTCAAATAGGGTCCGGGGGAGGGTCACCACAGCATGGCGCGGAGGGCCAGCGTGGCGAGTAGCTACATGCAGCGAATGTAAATGCAGTCTTATCTCTTCGATCCGATTATAGATCCGCGTCTTATGTGCTTCCTAATTGGACAAGGGAGGGAACTCCAGGATTCATGCGATTGTTACACAGATGCGTCACTTGAGCCACACCCTGGAGTCCCTTCCCCTGTCTAAATCTAGAGCACAGAAGAGAGCTACAGCATTATGTTCGTTCTCTTTACTATCAGTGTGCCTTGTCTCGTTTTTTTTTCGTGTTGGTGACATTTTTTATAAGGTGACCCCCTCCCGGACACTATTTGCGCCATGCTACACCAGCAAAATGAAACAAATTTCTTGTTTTGTAAAAAAAAGGCAGGTATAGGGGCATTTGAATAGCACGTACTCCACCACTCTCCCTAAAGATCTAGATATGCGCTTCTTCTTCTTCTTCTTCAGCGTTTGTCCCGCTTCGTCGCGGGGTCCGCTCAGAGATCTAGATATGCGCTAGGACAGACAAATGTGCTGGGCTAGTGAGAACCACCGATACCGGCTAGGCTATGCTGCAGATCGTTTCCTATGATCTCGCACTGGCGCATCGTTTCAAACGACTTACAAAACTACCTTATCAACACCAGCAACTGCTAGTGACACTAGTTATCCTTCAGATCTTACAAAACCCCTGAAGCACAATCACACAAAAAAAAACAAGTAAAAACATGCTGCTGCTGCTCCGAACGCACTATTTCTCATGAAGGCGGTACGACAAAGTTTTGCCGGACAGCTTCAAAACGAATTTGGTAGCAGAAAGGGGTGAAACTGAGCGGCCAAGGTGAGAGTAGATAAAGGGAAGTGCCATGCAGACAATTAGTCCACTGTAGGGTCTGCTCGCCCTAAAACCTACCGTTTTTTTACCCTTTGAGGACCGTTAGCGTTAGCTGGCACCAGATCTACCTCAAAACGATTTGAAGGAAGTCATTTCCAGAACAGGGTCCCCACAGCATAGCGGATAATGAACGGCACTAATCGATCCTTAAATGAACTTATACACGACACTGTGGAGACGTCTTGAGCGCATACTTCGCCTCACAACAACGTACGCTTTGGATAACTTAGGGCACAGCACAAGCAGGACCCCAAACCGGACTTGAGACAGTGCAGAGGTTCTACACGCTATTGTTTTCTGAAAATGGACATTTCAATATAGGAGCTCCACACTGTCTCCAATCCAAAGTGTTCACACCACTCTGCACAAACTCACCAATACCACAACGGTACTTCATAGAACGACTCGAGTGAGCTAGCGCTCTTCGACTTATGCTAAACAGAACCGAGAAAATTGTCCGAAAAGAATAATCGCTAGCATACGGCAGAAGCTTCGCAGTAGGCAAGGAAGCATAGATGGCTTCAAACCCACCATTCTCAGAGTTGTAAACTTGTCGAACCCGTTATGCACATTGTGAATGTGGATCACATCGTGTTCGGTCTGACGATCCTCTCTTTTCATCGCATCAATCTCGCTGCGAAACTCGTTCAGTCTTTCTTTGAACATTCGCGCCTTCTCAGAGAAGTCATGCCTGAAGGGAAGAAGGATACAAGTCTAGGACAATGAGGCACCATATTCTTCTCTTGTTGCCCTTAGCAACTATACCCCTGCATACTAAAGTGGAAAGATCATGAAAGACCAGCTTTAGACAGAAACTAGACCAATGCTTAGTGTCTTCTTGCCAGCAATACCATAGCGCTCCTTATCTTGAGGATTAACCGAGGAAGAATTCACGACTACAGACTACTGGGTGAAATAGTAGGAAATAGAAAACAATATGATGTTCCAAGTTCCCCTCGAGGCCAAGCTTTTGCCCTTATAAACCATTTTCACGTCGAATTGGACACTCTTCTAAGCAGATTTGACGCTCTTGAAATCAAAATGAACCTCTTTCACATTACACTAGAAGCTCCTGAGAAAATTATAATATGCTAAAATAACGAATAACGTCAGAAGGTTAGAAAAGAGCATACAACCTCAGAACAAGTCATTTCAACATCAAAGAAAATGAATTGAGCTTTGGATAAATTTTGTCCAAAGAAATATTAGCATAACTTTTCGAAATTTTGAAATTCAGCTGGTCCAAGAAGTGAACGCTCTGTTTGAAATTTTTATAAAATGTCTATTTTTTAATAATATTGTAGTTTAAAGCTTATTCTACAATAGAATGTAAAAAGGCAACAATTTCTTAGCGCGTTAAAAGATAGGACCGCGCCAAGCCCTTGTCTTGCTCTCAACGATCTTAATATGATAGGCAGCGCAAATGACGCTTACTTGAAATGCTTTTGTTGTACCGCTCACTAGTGTGTAAGTTCACGCTAACAGAATTTTGCTACCAAACAAAAGAAAATCGCAGCGAGGCTAGTTGCTAAAAATCGTCTGCCTTTCTGTTCCCTTGAATAAGCTTTAAACCTCAATTTTTCTTCAAAAAAAATTGTAAAGAGAGCGTTCACGTGTTGGTTCAGCTGGATTAATTGGGATTTAATAGAAAGTCATATTAAATTTTCCTTGAACAAAAAATTTCTCTAACTTTTCGGAATCTCAAGTGTAACGTCGAAGAAACTTATTTTAAATTGGAAGATCTCCCGTTTGACTTCAAAACCGCCAAGCCTTCTTAGCCAATTTTGCGTGAAAATGGTACATTTCAAAGATAATGCTAAACGCATACTATCAGCTGCCTCTTATTCTAACGCGACCTAAACTCTACCTAGATTTCTCCAGCTCGCTTCTCAAATTGTGGAACTCCAGTCGTTGGTTGACAGATGGATCTGGAGGGGGTGCATGAATCATCTAAAGAGACTGGTTTGAGGGCTGGCAGAGAGAGAGAGAGATATTTACACGACAAAGGCATGCCATGCAACAAACCTGAGCAATACTTTGGGGCATCGCTCTGTATATGGAATTTGCGGCGTTGGATATGACAGGATGCTGGGACGTGTGCATTGCTGAACGATCACCTTCTTGAGATCCGCCGGACATCATCAGCTGGTGATGAGAAAGCGTGCCTTGCAGAGCCAGATTCGATATAGACCAAATCTAAAAGAAGACGCGTTACATTTTGAGCAGCCGAATTCAGATATGAGAAATGGACCTCACCGAAGGCTCCGTGATCAGCGCATGGCTGGCGTAGTGAGGTTTCGTGTTCACGTCAGCTAAGGACATGGATATCCTCTGCGCGTAGAGTTCAGCCTCACGTGCCTTGCGCTCCATTCTCATCAGAGCTTCTTCGGACTGAAAAAAAAACAACATTTCGATTCGAAGGATAGCCCCACTAAAGAAGTCACTAAGGCTTTAGATCTCACCTTCACGTGGTTCATTTGTAATCGATGACACTCGGCTTCAGCCTCGCTGACCCTTTTGGTAAGCATCAAAGTCTCCTGCTCACTAGCTCTAGCCTTTTCAGCGAGAAGCTCCGCAGTCTCCTCCGTTTTACGAGCGGCTTCCTAAAGAACAAGCTTTGTAAAGGCTAGCAAACCCTCCAACAGCATACGCATCAAGTTCCGAACCTTGGCTTGTGCTAGCTGCTCAGCAATCTTCTCGAGCTCAGTCTTAAGTTGATTTCGCTCGTTTTCTATCTGCAGGCGCTCTTCGCGCTCTCTGGCTATCCGAGCAAGTTCTTGCTGAAGTGCCACCATGTTATTGGCTACAGTAATGCGGGCTTTGTTCAAATCTTCTAACCTGTCTCCTGGCTCTTTCTTCCTTCGCTAGAGCTTTCATCTGTTGAACCTGCAAGCGAAAACATTAGCGGCAGTTACAAACGGCTTCAACTCTAGAGGGAAGAGTCTCCCCGTTCTCATAACTGATAGGTTTACGCCAGCTGCAGCTAAGTTTGCCTAGTTGTTTCGCACAGCAAGCTTTATAAACTCAAAAAGCACTTCACAATTTTGTAATTGAATGCGCTCGTGTTTATACACGACTAAATACGCTGTTACATTATGAAAAGCATCACAATCAATATCAATTATGCAGCGCACAGGATCGATATTGCTGGCTACCGCTCGAAGTCTGAAGTATGGATGCTGCCCTCAAAGTCTTCTATAATCCAACCAGCAAAGACACCACAGCACCAAAGCCACTGATCCCAACCTTATACGAACTCTAGCCAGTATCTGCGACTCATACACTTTTGATAGGCATTAAAAACGAGTCTAGGTCACAGACAGAAAGCGCCACCAAACGTAGCTTCTACCATAGCACTGCAGGCGACATTGTCTCAACTCTGTCTGGGCGTTCATCTTGAACATCACAGTATTATACACTCACCTCTAACGTATCTGGCTGCCTTCGCCTGAGGTATAGATTGTGAGTCCCTATGCATAGGTCAAGAATGGAAGGATTGATCGTGCGCTCTTGGGCTCGGAATGATATCGTGGATTTATCCACGGTCTTCATATGGAACTAAAATGAGCTGTTTAGACGAACCACCGCAGCTCGCGAAGTCCTATGTATTGAGCTAACACTCACCTTCTTATTGTGAAACGAAATGTTCTTGATTTCACTCCACGAGAAAAATGGTCTTGGCGTTATTCGATTCGAGCCCTTATAAATGCCGAGACCAAGAGCTGAGATACCAAGGTGCAGATCAGTTTCTTTTTTGTTCTGAAACAAAAAATAAATAAAAACTTGGATTTTTTCCAAATTCTAGCAAAAAAAAAAGGAATAACCGTACACATATAGGATAGTAGAGTATCCCATACATTTCGAGATCTTGCGCGACACGAAGGTATTCCATTTCGGCATCCTCCCTGAAGTTATGTGCTCTATGCGCCGCCGAATAATGTGTTACATCAGCCGAAACCGCCGACGATATCGTGGTAGTATAACGCCTGACCTAGATTGACCATGGTTGTTAATCCACCATCGCTTGATGCGCTCTCGCCACATATCGGCGCTCATGTCGTACTGATCGATAACGCTTTTTGGTAGCAATTTGTCCAGATCAAGCGGTTCGGTGTCCTCTGTACAGTCTCCGTTCTGAAAAAATCATCATATAACAACGAAACCTTTAAAACAAATTTTAAAAAACTGAGTCAGCAGACATAATCTGTTTTTCAGCGTTATTAGCCAATCCAATGTGAACTATATTTTGATAAAGATTGACTGTGGATCTCTCAGATGGAACATGTAGACTTCCTATCCATCCAAAGTTTCACACCACTAACAACCCTTTGGACTAAAAGATTTACAAAGTATTCTCCTCTTCCTGGAAAGACAGATAAGTGATCAAAACAAGCCCACAGCAGAACGATCAAAACATCTTCCAACTCTTCACTTCCATCAATATTGAAGCTATATACGCCACTACCACATAGCAGCCAAGCAATTACACCCGTTTAGCCCAAAGAATGTTCCAAGTAAGTGGTTTAAGCCTGTGGGTGTCGCTGGAACTGAGTTTAACATGGATTCTTCTCCTCATTGGCCACTAGGAACTAAGCCTAAGGCCGTTTAAGATTTTAGAGAACAAGGAATAGCGTTTGTCAAAGCTTTTTAAAATGCGCCACACCAAACACTTTTTTAGCTGATACCATAAAGAGGTGCGTAGAGCGCAGTCGGAGGAGGCGCCGGCTGTCGCCTGCACCCGATACCAGGTTCCTAGTTCGGATTTCCCGCCCAGGCCAACCAAGCCTTCCATCCCTCCGGGGTCGGTGAATTGGTACAGACTTGCCTGGGAAGGATAAAGCGCTGACTTGTTCATCGTCTGGCCACCGCAAGTCATTGTATGGCCAAATACGCAATCAACTCCCCTCCACGACATCCCGTAGAAGTAGAATGCGTGGCGCATCCCAAAGGGGATTGAATAACGCCTATCTACTAACCTTCATCCTTATCCTTACCATAATGATCGCCAAACTGGCCAAAACAATTTCAGCTCACGGACAAACTATCATTTCATGGCTCTCTAAGAGATCTAGTACAAATCAACTAATACACGAACGTAGAAATCATATGCCGTTATGAAGTTTGGCGCACCAAAAAAAAAATTAAAACGCCTTCTATACGAAATTGCCTGTCCCTGTTCAGGTAAACGAGGAAAACATATTGCTCACAGAAAGAAAGGACCAAATGCAGGAAATTTCGCGCAGATTTGATCACAAAATGTCTCATTAACGAAACCAAAAAGCCGCGCTTACCCCTAATCACCACCTATATATAAAAGAGTTTGTCCGTCGTGTGATATAACCTAAGTGAGGTACGCCGCATCATCTAGAGGGCGGGCAAAATTTGCTATTGAACGTAAGATGTTGCTGCAGCAGGGAATGCGCAGCCCTTTACTGCTTAACACAACAGCACCTACGCGCGTTTCTGAGCGTCCAGATTCAGAGGCCGACTTCGTGCCATTGGCATGAAGACTACTAAAGGGGTAGGATAGAAGGGGGACAACCGACGGCGATCAGGAGGCAGCGACCAGGAGGAGTATCGTGATGATCGATGGGGAGAGCAATGAAGCAGGCCAGGAGGTGGCACCAAGAAGACCAGGACGGGGAACCAAAAAGGGAGCCGTAAGGGAATTCATACGGAGAACAAGGAATCTGCCATATGCATAGCCTCTTCATGCTCGACACAACCGCGACTGCGCGCGCTTCCGAGCTTCTAGATTCGGAAGACGGGTCTTCTGAGCTTCTTGATCCAGAAAGCGGACCCCCCACTTCGCGCAGCAAGCATCCTGATTCTGAATACGTGTCACCGACCGTGCCGTGAGCATGGGAGGACCACTGAGGGGCGGTGGAGAAGGGCGGCAAGGGGGACCTCTATGGTGGACCAGGAGAGCAACCAGGAAGGAAGGGAGAACCTGGAGGAAAGGCCAGGACGGGGAAACCAGCAAGACGAGACCAGTATGAGTCAATAGTGGAAACAAAGAAGTGGACCAGGAAGGTGGGGGACTAAAGAAGGGGAGGGAAGACCTGTAAAGGCGGACCAGCAATCAGATCCAGTAAGAAGAAACGAGAGAGGGGAACCTGGCTTCGTAAGACATTTCAACGACAACTTGAGACGCTAGCTGTTGAGCATGAGAACGATTGCGGAGGAACAACCTGAGGGACAGAAGTACTGCGCATCACAAACCAATGACATTACTGGCCGGTCAAGAAAGAATGTCTATGATGAAGGTACCGAAGTGGTGAAGCGCTTGATGCCGATAAAGTACGCACCAAGTCCTAGATGCTACCGAATTTTATGTTTTACAAAAACAACTTTCCAGTCAGTCAGTGATGCTACAAAGTCGCGCGAAGCGCGCAAGTGCGAGACACGCCACTAGGCGTGTCGGAGCACTTGTACTTAATAATTTCTCAATAACCAATTAGAATCAGAACCAATATCAATCAACTACTTAAGTCGAGCAATTCTAAGCCTGACAAACTTACAATGGCTTGGACAGCAAAACTTGCAAGAAGCACAGAAGCCTCCGGCGAGCAGTAGAGATCCATAGATAATATAGCCTGCTTTATTTGCAGGAAGAAAAGATGACGAGTGAGGTCCTTAAGTAAAAATCATTTTTAACGCAAGTAGACTCTTGTAGTGATCATTATGGAAGGCTACGTTTTGCAACAAAAAAAAGAAGAGAAAATTTAAAAACAACTTTTAATGCAACAGGCAGAAGAAACTCTACCTGTATGAGCTCTTCCTCAACATCTTCCGGATAGAACTTCACCAAGAACAGAAACTGCATGCATCCATCCTCTCCTCGAGGAACGTCCTGTTTTCTGATCTTCAAAACAAACAGAATTTGAACAGCAGCTTCTAACCACCTTCAGTCGCTAGGCCTACCTCTCTGTCCATCTGCAACCAGCAAGGCAGACCTTTTTTGTTGGTGAATTGCAGACCGAAGAACCACACTTCGCGAAGGCCAATTATGCGACAAACCGCATCGAACAAATGGCGCCCAGTCCAGCTTGTCTGAAGGAAAACCATCGGCAATTAACGACAGATGATTTCAAAACGTCCACAACAAAAGTGAAGTTGCGAAGCTGCGCAGCAGGTCGTTAGAGGAAATAGTTGATTTCTAGGTGCCAACTTATAGCTAAGGTTAATAGCATACTTAGCAGCTCTTGTACAGAAACATACCAGAAAGTTCGACCAGAATTTGCAACTACTCATTTATTTTCATGCGCTCGAACCAAAGATTGTCTTTTTTAAAGGAAATAAATAACAAATAACACCGTAATTAAGCGCAGCTGTTAAAGAAGAAAAATTCTAAATTAAAATTATGTCCACCTAATTTCCCACGTTAATGGTATGAAAACACAACGGACACTTAAATTGAAGCATGCCTAAGTAGAGATAGAGAGATAGACATATAGAGAACAGGACTGATATATACATAGTTCTATGTTTGCAACAGACTACAGTTTTAGAATAAGTGTTTAGTTTACGCAAAGGAATGCCTTGATATCCAATTGAGTAAGAAAAAGAAGCCAACCCAATACATGGAGTTCATAAACGACAGTGAGACTCATTCCCTGAAAGTTTGCAACCAACTCAGATTCTCCACAGCGACTACTCGGACATAATGATCTCGAATGATAAGATTTAGTCTTTTGGGTACACGGACCCCTAAACCTGAAGGAAATTTGATAAACTACCTGTTCGAAAAAGGATACGTTCGAGGTTTTTATTAGACGCCTTCAAAAAATTGCTTTGAGGCACTATATTTATTCATCCGTGGCTTTAGGTAGTTCGAGTATTCGAGTAAGAAGGAGATAATTCTGAAGTTGCCTAATGACCGATTTAGAACTTTGACAAGAAAATCGACAAGTATTGGATGATTTGGACTGCAATGAAAGTTGACATATCGCCCGAATTTAAGACGTGCTTTAGGCTACAAGCCCTTCGCTAGCGCTGCAGTTGAAACCAGGACTGCATTCAAAGACGATTTATATACTGCTCCCATAGGATGCTTCTAAATGCTGAGCATATTGAGCAGAAAAAATTTAATGGGGAAGACCGACCGAGAATCTAACAAATGCACGAACAAATATTAGTGAAGGAAACGTGAAATGTGAGAGTAGAATTTCAAAAAGTGAGAACACCCTATGAAATAATCTGCGAACAAACAAAAAAAAAAGATGTAACATTAACAGTAAGCAGTAAGGAATCACCTCGATAACGATTCGATCGAGATCGGCGTCCATCGTTGTTACCTTCGCGTGCACCACCTTCCTCGAGCCACGACTGAAGAACGGGAAAAGTCCCATGTTGAACCGATGTCGGATCGTTCACTTGTACACTGTCATATCTACAAATAATGTAACGTTAACGTACATGATAAAATATGACGTAGGAATGCAAGGAAAAGCATGATTGCACATCAAGACTTCATACAGAACATTTCTACAGCCTTCCTGAGACTTTTCAAAGCTATAAGCGACAGAACACGTTAAGGCATAACGAATCTGACAAGGTGTTCTTGACATAAAGGAGATTTTCACCCTATCACGCTTGAGTTTGATTGCCTTTTGGAACATCGTTTAGCCAAACCCTAATCCTATTCACCACTTCGCCAAAAGAATCATGATCTTGGAATACTGAAGGAGGTGAACTAAAGGAATGCGCCACAGAGGAGATGGGGAACGTCGCCTTTTGGAACATCGACAAAGTAGGAAGCGAGTAAGTTACTCTAAACCCTCCAGTTAAACCTTTGTATCCCAATGACGGTGCTGCATCAGAACGACAAACTTTTAAAGAAAATCGTCAACACCACCATCGGCCAGTCTTTTCAGGTCCTGTATCGAAAACGCGCTCACACAGCTTCACAGCTAACTGCACGGCACAGAACAATCTGCTGAGCACGCCGAGTGATGACCGTTTATTGCCATAAAAAAGCACTGCGTAATCCTCTAACGTTATAAGTCGAATCAGACCCGTCCTTCAGATATCAAACTACGCATCTGTGATTTCAGCCAGAAAGAAAAGCGAATCTAATTGGAAGCAAAGAATAAAACCCAGCGTTGTTGACACCACCACCCTGAATTCAACGACAGCCTTGAATAAATTGAAACCGGCGATGAGTCATATTTCTAGACATAGCTGAAATTCTACGACTACATTCGATTTGAATGCTGGCGGAGGCCAACAGATGCTCCAAAACAGCAATGTAACAGGGAAATATTTTGTAGAGAACTATGTCTGCAAGTTTGATAAGCCAAGTATTATTTAAATGTGCACATGAGGTGGACCTTCTTGTTGGGATTGCGCCCTATGACCTAACGGTGAGAAAATGAAACGCTGACAGGGATCTAATATGCGACCCTAATCTAGATGGAACCCGAAGTTTGTTGGAAGAAATGTTCAGAGAGAACAGCTTGCAGTATGCCACCTTAAAGAAATCAGAACGTGAAAGAAACCGCTCTGAAAGCTCTTATGTGGATGAATGGAGCAGAAATAGTTCATAAAAGCGGTGGCATAGTAAAGAAACTCACCGCAACGCAATAGACCATAAGAAACTTTTAAAAAACATGTTCTGAAGAGAATTTGTGGTCTAACTACTAGTAGAAGGCTATTGATAGCCAGACCACAGTAGCTCTCCTTCGTTGAATGCCGCTACCGTTCGCAGCCACCGTTTTCGAAGAAAAGAAAAAACAGCAGCTAACGGATATGACTCTACTCTAGAAACGAACTCCTACCATGTGAACTGGGTCCTTATTCATAAGAATGGGTTGCGTTAGCCCTATTGTTGTAGAGGACCAAACGGTGTGAAAATGTATAAAAAAAGGTTGATTTCAGATGTCAGAAGACCTCAACCTATGCAATGACTCCGTTTTGCTCCAAGCAAAGTTGCCCTTCCATCAATTTAACAGATGTAGCCACAGCAGAGAGACAGTTATGGAGAGATATGATAGAGATGGTGCAAGTTTTAGGTAGTCCACTCCTCACTAGACCTGCACAAACTCTTCCACAATCCACAGCTTACCCTGCCGCAGCAAACCTCAATGTCCTTCGCGGTGCTTAGGTTCCAAATCCAAAATTATTTGAACAAATTCTGCAAACGAGAGGAAGAATGGACGCCCCTAATCGACTGTTCATGAGATCGCTGGGCGATTTCTAAAAGTAAAATACTGGTAGGGCAACATACCGAAAAAACACACACCACTGCATTCATTTCAAACCCGATCAGTGGCTCTTTGACCACCTTAGACACCCACCTGGGATACATGGTAGTCGGATGGAGCACTGCTAGAAAAGTGAAACACATGTAAACAGTGTGGCCCCTATCTCTGCTACGAAGTTGCAAAGAAGAGTCCTCTCGTAAGCCAGTTCAGGGTGTAGCCTTTGTAAACTACTTCGCTTTCAGTTCTGCCACTGTTATCAAAAAACCACAGCGTAGCGCCCTCCAGACTAGGATAGATCCCCCACCTTCTTAAAGTGGTACTGTAAGACAAAATACAGTAATAAGAAACTAAACGATAAAAGAAAGTTGAGTGCAACAAGAAAGCAGTCTACCGCCAATTCTTGACCGCCAGATGGCAATGTACACAAACTAGATTCAGTAATGGCTCCTAAGGACTTTATCAGCACAAGATTCACCAGATAATACAGCACTTCCATCATTTTTTCCATCGCTGATTCACCAGATAACACCGCACTCCCATCAGCGAAGTGCATGTCAGTCTAGCAATCAGACCCAAGACTTCAGCTGAGTGAAACCACTTAGAACATCGTTGAAATGATTATGACGGATACATAGAGCACAAACAAGCTGACGTTATGCAGAAATTAAGGCAAAATCCAGCGCACGCATCTGACAAGCAGATTAAGGAATGCACAGTATGACTTGCCGTCAGATAAATTGCATCCGCCGACTCTCGTACCACACACCATCCGTGGCCCTACCGTAGGACATTTCTCACACTCGAGATCTAGAGCGCACCAGTTTGCGATAGTTTTCGCCACGAAGGCATATGTAAATATCAGCAAATGCCGTCGCTGTAGGGACCACCATATATCCATCGTATGAAACGCTTCTAACAATAGAAAATACCGCGGATAAAGTCTGTGAACTTCTGCTGAGCCAGCTTTCACGCTACAACCACTTATTCAGCCTAATTCTGCTCCTCTTTTTAAACTTTATCGGGTTCAGGACGCTCCGGGTATGTTGCTGTGTACAAATGCCAATAATCAGGGCGAAAGCAAAGACTGATGTGGCGGATATAACTTCGCTTCTGTCAAAAGTGGTGTGCGAAATGAGGTTTAGGTTGTGACAATGAATCTAAGTCTAAACGATTGTTCAGAGCTCCACAGCAACACGACGAGAGGTGGTGGTGATAATTCCCATATCGATTGATGCACGTGACTGATCCTCGTCCGGGATTTTTTCCTTGCGAATCTCTTGCATATGTTGTCGCTGCTCCTAAACTACCTAATCTATCCGCCATTACTTCGCCTCATCACAATCCTAAGAGTATTCACAGCATTAAGAATAAGCTGGAATTATAGATCCTAGGCGTATAATGAGCACCTACTCACAGTGAGAACTCAGAAATTCGGTGATCTAGAGGCTCATTCATAGTCTGCGAACAGTCAGTCGAGTGGATCAGTGTATCAGAAATTGGTTGATCGGTGCTACAGAGCAAGTAACCCTGGGTGTAGAAACCAACCAATCGCATGTCTTGATGTTACAGAAGTGGAGCGTGTGATTGGAAGCAGGGGTGCACACGAAATTCTGTGCGTTAAATTTTTTAACGAGAAATTTTCGCTAAATTTCCAGTAAATCGTTAAATTTCGTTAAAAAATACAACTAGCTGCAAACCATTATTTCAATTGAAAAAAATTAAGGAGAACCTCGTACGTCAACTTTAAGAGATCCAAAGCTAAAGTTCAAGGAATGGAGTGTAACATTGCAATGTAAAATAAACTGTTCAACATCAACAAACACGGAAAAATCAACAATAGTTCAGCAAATAATCCCACCATCATCTATAGAGTGCGGAATAAGAACAGGTGTAGAATTATCATTCAAGATGATCACCAACAAAGCATCTTAAAATGTTCGATCAGTACCCGGAGATCCCCCCTTTCCTAGATCTTTTGTCCGACTGTTCTGCGGGCATATACAATCTTGTGGGCACCAGCCCATTAAGTACAGAGAGAACTAATAAGGATACAATTACAATGTTAACGTGTTGTCGAAAGCACGAATTTTGAGTGCCTGAGACCAATCCATTTTTTGCAAAGTTGGGTCCGTGACACGGCATCGTGTCACACGGTCCCACACTGCCGAAAAGTTGTTACACGTCGTAAACGTGTTAACGTTCAGGAAAAGTAGTTTTTCTAATTTTCGTTATTAGCGTTTTTATAAGATCGTTTAAAATACATCCAGCGTCCGGAAACATTCCCTCTGGAAGTTTCCGTCTCCAAAATGCATTACCCCTTTCACTACACGCGTGATTTTCAACTGAGTGCCGCAAGGGACAGCGAGCATTTTTCCCGAGCGCTGATTATTTGAATTATTTTATTTGTATTATTTATTAAATATGAAAAAAACAGTAACAAAAGAAGTTTCCCATGGACTATCTTGACCGAAGATATTAGTGGACTCAGCGATTAATATTGTGCTATTGAATGCTTGATAATATTCCATGAACTATTTTTATGGTGATGTCTGACGAACATTGTCCCGCTGCAAAAAAGGTATCCGACGACATCGTCGTGAAAGGGTTAAAGGATAAAGACAAAGGATGGCCTTATTCCATCCTTATCATTTAATACGTGGCAAATTCAATCTCTTTGGAGAGCGCGGCGCACTCTAGTTCTGCGGGATATCCTGGAGGCGTTTTGGATGCGTATTTGGCCATACAATGACTTGCTATGGCCAGTCGATGAAGAACTCATCGCTGCCCTTTCCAGACAAGTTAGTACCAATTCATCGAGCCCAGAGAGGTTGAAGGTTTGGTTGGCCTGGGAGGAAAATCCGAAAAAAAAGACCAGAACCCTGGTATAGGTTGCACGCGATAGCCAGCACCTCCTCCGACTGCGCTACACACACAACTAAAATGCATTATTTCCAAAAAAATTAGAACAAGCTCATGAAAACATTAAAATATTCATGCAGATTTTAATATTTTTTAGAAACAGTCCTAATCGGGAGAATGAGACCTGCAACATTAAAGGATGCTAAGAGTAAATGTGACAAACTCACTGAAAAAAGTTCGTTAAAAATTCCGTTAGATTTCTAAAAATCTCCGTTAAGCCGTTAAACCAGATTTTAACGAAAAATGCCGTTTATTCGTTAAATTCGTTAAATCGTTAACCGTTAAATGTGCACCCCTGTTCTCGACAAGTTGGGCCTTGAGGTTAGCAGGTGATATGTCTCAACTAGCCTGATGAGACCCTCTAGGTTAGCCTTGCAAATACACCGAGTACTTGAGCACTCAGAGCATCTGTGGTGAAGGGCACCAAGAGAGGAATTTGGTGCGCTCTTGATCTCTGAGTCTCAGTGCTCCTGCATGCGGACGACATTGCTTCAGTAGGTCGTCGGAACATACCCATTGTACAACGCTATACGAGATGTCATCTACCTTGAAGCGGACTCGAAGTCGTCGTTGGAACACACCAACGCCGCTGTGCGAAACGTGTTCCTTACAATGGCCCTCTTGCTACTGCTAGGGTGTGCAGACTTGCAACGTACCATGATGTTCTTGTTGCTGTTGTGGAAGGTGTTATGAGAGGCATGAACTTGCATATTGAGGAACGGCAACCAGTTGTTCGTCGGTTTCTTCCTTGCGAGCGTAATGAGCCTGATGATTGAGCCAATCGAAAAAGGAATCTATCTCGCTTTGCGTTATACAAACAATGAGACAGTCATCTATTAGGTTGTCCCATAAGTCCCGCCGTTTTTTTTCAACGATTCACTGCAGATTTCGTCGGCGGTCTCTTGCATAGCCCTGTATAGCTTTCGAAATAGAATGATTTGCTCTATCAGAGCATGTATTGCATTTCTTTTTTCATCATGAATTTTGTCAATTTTTAGGTCGTTGAAGTGAAAAGTGAAAAAGTAGCCATTTGCGCACTTGTTCTCTCCGCTTAGGTTTGTAATTTTTTTGCGCAGCTTTTTATAGCATTTGGAAGACAATGTTCTGTACTACAAGAATATGTGTTGGCCCTATTTTCTCACTTGTCCTTTATTGATTTTTAGGCCATCAAATTGGGACGTCCGAAGGAGGATAGTTGTTTTTGCCTACAGCTCCTGCTCTGTGGTTGGACTTTTTGGGTTGGTGTTATATGTCGTTCGAAAGAGAATGTCTTGCTCTATAAGAATATGTGTCGCGTTTATTGATTTCTTTTGAATGTCAACAAAATGCCAAAAAGAGAAAAATCGTCTTCACCAACAACTCCTTCTCCTTCTTCGGTTGTTGATATTCGACAGAAATCAGCGGAAGCCAATAAACGCGACACAAATTCTTACTGAGCAAGACATCCTCTTCCAAACGACATATAAACCATGCAAAAAAGGTCAACCACAGAATCGAAGCTTTGGTAAAAATTCGGGCGGAAAAGTCGGAATTCTCAATTCGGTGACCTAAAAATCAATAAAGGGCAAGTGAGAAAATAGGACCAACACATATACTTGTAGTACAGAACATTGTCTTCCAAGTGCTATAAAAAACTGTGCAAAAAATTACAAACCTAAGCGGAGAGAACAAGTGCGCAAATGGCTACTTTTTCACTTTTTCACTTTCCACTTCAACGACCTAAAAATTGACAAAATTCATGATGAAGAAAGAAATGCAATACATGTTCTGATAGAGCAAATCATTCTCTTTCGAAAGCTATGCAGCGCTATGCAAGAGACCGCCGGCGAAATCTGCAGTGATTCATTGAAAAAAAAAACGGCGAAGACTTATGGGACAACCTAATATATACTGGCTTAGAGCAAAGGTCAACATTCCAGTATGGGCCTCTCCTTGATGAGATGAGAAAGCACCGAACTCCTCCTCGGTTGACCACCACAAGTCATTGTATATGCTAAATACACATTGAAATCGGCTGCAGGACATCCCGTTGAAGTAGAATGCGTGTCGCATACCACAAGCTGTTGAGTAACGCCGTCCTTAACCTTTATGTTTATCTTATACACGTAACCTCCTCATGAAAGGATCAGAATAACACCTAGCGACAAGGCTCGTTGCTTCTCGATTACTTCGGCGCTGTTTTGTAAGTCGTTACGGTAAAAAGCAGTCCACTTACGTACCAAATCGCGGCGCTGATCAACCGCTAGCATTGCCCGCACACTTATCAAACTCTTCAGCCAATGGATTCGTAACGCCTTCTGAGTATCCGTAGAGTTCGGCCTATCTATCGACGCTTCTTTGCAAAGTAGAAACCATCCTCCCTTTGAATACTTCAGGAGTAAAGCCCAGTCGACAGATAGAAATCGCTTCCCCTCACAGCTTTCCACCCGACATAACATTTCTCCCAAACTTGGCTAGGTTAAAAGTGTCTTTTAGGATTGCGCCACGCATCGAACTTCTACGAGGGGCTATTTGAATGCGTGTTTTACCTACATAATTTCTTGCGGTGGCCAGCCAATGAACAAGTCAAAACAATGCGCCAGCGCCCCCTCCAACTGCGTATCACTCGCCCTTCGGCTATGATAGTAAGACGATATTCCGAAGCACATCAAATTAGCAACCCAAGGATACTAGAAGTCTCGTATATTACAATTTCAGCAGGCTACTTTACGTACTCAGTGGGAAAATCCTAATAAGTGTCACTAAAAAGTATAAAATCAGAGAATGCAACACGACATACGTGCAACACTCAGTTCGGAAAGAATAACAGCAGCTATTCATGGACGGGCGCGTGGAGCGCAGTCGGAGGAGGCGCGACTGCCGCGTGCACCCGATACCAGGTTCCTGGTTCGGATTTCCCGCCTAGGCCAACCAAGCCTTCCATCCCTCCGGGGTCGGTGAATTGGTACCAGACTTGTCTGGGAAGGATAAAGCGCTGACTTGTTCATCGGCTGGCCACCGCAAGTCATTGTATGGCCAAATACGCATTCATGTCGCCTCCACGACATCCCGTAGAAGTAGAATGCGCTGGCGCATCCCAGAAGGGATTGAGTAACGCCGTCCTTTATCCTTTATCCTTTATTCATGGACGGTCAACATGTAACCGGAACGACTTGAAATTTTTTTGAGATTTTAAGTGGAAGTTTCGATGCTTTCAGAAGTTCAACGACTGTAGATTATACCCTCAAACAGTAGCCGGCAGTACCATTGGCAGGAATGGGTAAGCACAGCGATCACTCCACGTTTATGATGATTTCATTCCTTGCCCAGGAGGCTAATAGCTCCACTACAAACCAGAAGGCATGATATCACTCTGAACGGTAGCCACAGCACAGGCGCTGAACACCTGCTATTGTTTAAAAAGCTTCTCGTAGACATAACACGAACTGCTGATTACATCTTTATTACTAATCGCGGAAATCTAGACAGACTCAGCTTAAATCAATAGACAACATAGCATATAATCGTGGTGTATTAATGGATATGTCGAAATTAGAGAGAACTTTTTGTGATCTACACACACACACGCACAAAACGCACACAACAATCTACCGCGGAGAAGATCACCCATAAACGATTTGAGTTCAAAGACAGATGGCACGTCGTCACAAAACAGTACTACTGCGCATAGTATAAACGTCTTTCCACTATGAGAAATGGACCGCCATAGCTGGATATAGAGCATCTTGAGCATGCTACATATGTAAAGGCCGCTTGTTTCATGTGGGTGATCGAGAACACTAATCGGGAGTCATTGGAAACTAGTACAAGTACAACTAATTATCAACTAACTAGTACAACCATCTGTCGATCGATAACGTACCAGGTCTGTTAGGAAACTATCAGCTTTAGCAGATGGGGACATGCGAGAACAGATACGACACTGACTCTCCATTGTGCGTCCGACGAATCGCTTCGGCCAGAATCATTGAGATGTCAATACACTGAAAAAAGGAACGACTGAAGTCAATCACCTTAACGTTGTCTGGAGAAGCATAGAACCGATACATGTTAGAGTTTTATGGCAATGTTTATACTTGAGTCGCTGCGAAACGCAATAGCGTGAGTTTTCCTTGAAGGCTGTACCATTTTCACGCCAATCTGCACACCTCTCTGGTCAACTTCGATACTTCAAACCAAATTCAACGGATTCCAGAACAAAGAAGGCGTCTTAAAAGTAACGATATTTCAAGAAAGTGGAAATAATTGCTTAAACACTAGTTATTACTAGTTAGTTGAGAGTTTCGATTTCAAGAAAACCTACCATAAAATGTTCAAAACTGATCAAGCTGTAATACTAGGTTGTCCCATAAGTCTCCGCCGTTTTTTTCAACGATTCACTGCAGATTTCTCCGGCGGTTGCATAGCGCTGCATAGCTTTCGAAAGAGAATGATTTGCCCTATCAGAAAATGTATTGCATTTCTTTTTTCATCGTGAATTTTGTCAAATTTTAGGTCATTGAAGTGAAAAGTGAAAAAGTAGCCATTTGCGCACTTGTTCTCTCCGCTTAGGTTTGTAATTTTTTGCGCAGTTTTTTATAGCATTTGGAAGACAATGTTCTGTATACAAGAGTATGTGTTAGTGCTATTTGCTCATTTGTCCTTTATTGATTTTTAGGTCATCAAATTGGGACGTCCGAAGGAGGATGGTTATTTTTACCGACAGCTCCTGCTCTGTAGTTGGACTTCTTGGGTTGGTGTCATATATCATTCGAAAGAGAATCTCTTGCTCTATAAGAATTTGTGCCGCGTTAATTGATTTCTATCGAATATCAACAAAATGCCAAAAAGAGAAAAATCGTCTCCACCAACAACTCCTTCTCCTTCTTCTGTTGTTGATATTCGACAGAAATCAGCGTGAGCCAGTCGCGACAAATTCTTACTGAGCAAGACATCCTCTTCCAAACGACATATGACACCAAGCAAAAAGTCCAACCACAGAACCGGAGTTTTGGTAAAAATTCGTACGGAAAAGTCGGAATTCCCAATTTGATGGACTAAAAATCAATAAAGTGCAAGTGAGAAAATAAAACCAACACATATTCCTGTAGTACAGAAACATTGTCTTCCAAATGCTATTAAAAACTGCTCAAAAAATTACAAACCTAAGCGGAAAGAACAAGTGCGCAAATGGCTACTTTTTCACCTTTCACTTCAACGACCTAAAAATTGACAAAATTCACGATGAAAAAAGAAATGCAACACATGCTCTGATAGAGCAAATCATTCTCTTTCGAAAGCTATGCAGCGCTATGCAACCGCCGGAGAAATCTGCAGTGAATCGTTGAAAAAAAACGGCGGAGACTTATGGGACAACCTAATAATAATATTTATAAAATTATTATTCTTTCACCTAAAGAAACGCTCTCAGGCGTATGTGGAAAAGCAGAATCTATTCTATGTGTATACAGGAACACATCAAGAAACTGCGTCATGGATTCACCCACTGCATCACTACGATTAATAGTGTAAACGCTGTTTATATGAAGCTATGTTTTGAAGAGTTGCCTGTTTTCTTTATTGCAGCTGTTATTCTTCTTAATGTGAACAGCATTTATTATACCAAAAAATCTTTTGAAAAATATAAAAATCTCGACATAGTGAGCGATCACGTGGTGCAGCCTCTCAATGTGAAATTTTTCTCTGTTTCAAAAACATTCGAAACGCATAGGTATTTGAATTTTACGACTATTCTTAGGATGTGGTCTATTCTAGGACCCATGTGTGTTCAGAAAATGTCGTGTTCAAAATCGAGGAAATATTTTGACCTTCTTATAAAGTGTTCGGTTTAAATTAAAAGATGACCATTTTTACGTGAAAAAATGCCCGGTTTGACGTTCAAATTGTATAGAAAACACCGTCGCCATTACCACAGACGTCATTCTGGTCATCGTGAAACCCTCTGCTGTTTTCATTCGAAACGCCTCGCTACAGGTCCTTTCGTCTAGGTAGGACCTCTAAGGAATGCGGCATACTGGGTGAACAGCTGCGAACTACCATCTCTCAGTAGATCATATGCTGATAAAATATCACACAACCAACCTGGATCTTCGGGCACTGTTTCATGTTCTCGTCTTGAGGTATGGTATTTGTGACCACGATTGCCTCGAACTTCGAACTGTTAAGACGCTGCAACGCTGGACCCGAGAATATTCCATGTACACAGAAGGCGTACACCTTATCAGCGCCAGCTTCCACAAGCCTAAAGAAATATAGCTTATAAAATGTAAATGCATTGCAGCCGAGTGAAATGCCAAACACTACGACCACACATGAATAAAATCTGCGCGAAGCCACTCACTTATCAGCCGCCATGCAAATCGTGCCACACGTGTCGGCCATGTCATCAACAAGAATAGCCACCTGAATGGAAACACTCAAATCATACATTTACAAAAACGGCTAGCGAAGGTTAAGAAAACGCCATTGAGAGGTCCGGCGTTATCAAAATCATCCGTATAGCTTCGAGAGGGTAATAAATCGATATGAGTGACCTCAGTAGGCTTTGTCAGGAGAATGACAACCTATTCATTCAGTTCTAAATGACGTTCAAAGGCCTGTTGCAGTGGAATCCGGAAAGACGTCCGCTGTCATGTATATCCCAAATAGAAATCCTTGGTTCAAGTCCCGCCTAGGTGAAGCAAATATTCCACCCGTTCAGAGTTGGTTAGCTGCTACGCATGTGCTCATCCAAAAAAGGATTCATTACCTCCAGCGTTTAGCCCTTCTACCATTTTAAAGGACAATCAGACCTCCCGAAACACTAAGCAACATAGATCGCGAGCGTACCGACAAATCATCCTGCAAAGCATCCTATCGATTAAATTCGAGAGCTTCCTCGCAACCAGGTGAACCACCTCAGTTAGTCTATTTGCAGAGCCTGCACACCGCGTGGGCGTAGGCTCAAAGTAAGATCTACCCCTCAGCGGATCGACCATTTTTTTAAGGGGGGGGGGGGGGAGGCATGCATTCCACTCTTAAACGTACAATATGAAGTCAACTCGAATGTGTAACAAAAAATAGCAAATAAACATAAGTAGCATATAGCAGCTCTATGATCTGCCGAAGCGAGTCGATGTTTCAGCTTTCCTAGACATGTCTGGTAGCAATTCACCGTCTCCAGAAAAGCGGAAAACATGGTTGGTTTGGACTGGACCCAAATATCGATTTGGAGTGCATACCTACTCGCCTGCGCTAGCAGACGCTGATGTTGTTGATATAACGCAATTTTCAGACCCAACGAAGTCTGCCCCTACGTATAAAAAGGGCTGAGGCAGTTTAAATTCCGATAGATCTCAGCGTCACTATTGCACCACAAATCATAGATTTACTATAAAGAGAACATTATAGGTTTCTGCCCTTTTACAGACCTTCCTTTAAAATTGACTAAATAATTTTTTCTTAAACGACATTAAATTTTCTCGATTTCGATCGGCATGGGAACGAGAACCCTGTGACCTTCTAGGAGCTCCCCAATCAAACCTGAATCTCAGCGCTCTGTTTGTAACTGAATCAGATGATCACGGGAGCTATTACGAAGGAACGGGTTTTCGATCGCCGCTCAGTGTTCATTATTAAAAGACTCGTTTCCGAGGGCTCCTAAATCCATTCCACGGGACGAGCGCCCAAAAGATCATCAAGGGCACGATTTCGCTGCATTCCGCGACGACAACACGGTGAACAACCCAGTGCTAACTTACGATCATCTCATGAGCATCATTAGGAACAAAGCTTAGGGTCATTCAATTCTTTGAAGGGATTCCAGCATTAGTAGATATCGTATATGCTACTAGAATGCCTATTTAGGCCACATGGCCTAGAGAGTGAAGGCTAATTAGCGCTTTCATTCTACCTCTTCATGGCTTAGTGGAGGCTCATGAAAGACGTATAGGCCTTTATATACTGACTCGCGATGGCCAGCCGATGGACAAATCAGTGTGTTATCCTTCCCAGACAAGCCTAATTATAAACCACCTTACTAGGAGGGATGAAAAGCTAGATTGGCCTGGACACGAATCCACCAAGAACATCAATTTGGAGTGACAACCGACGAGTAGCCCTTCCATCCCTTACCACAACATGTGCCAAGAATGCCGTTGCAACTCGTCAGTAAGTTGTACTGCAACATGATAACTTGTCATCGAGCTGCTGGGTTGCTCATCGGAGATACTCAATCAAACAGCGGTGGCTTTTTTGTGGCGATGGCTAGACAGCAGCTGCAGCCGGTCGTGTTTCACCGGGAAACAAAAGAACAGAAAGAGGATGGCTACCAACGATATGGCTGGAATTCGCTGGCAAGGCTGTTACCGCGATACGTAGAAGTGTCTATAAGTTCGCAGAGCAACATTTACGAACGATTTTCGAAACCATCAAGTTCGTCATTTAAAGTTTCTATTGTGAGAAAAACTTGTGAAACATTAAGCTTTACAACGTCTGTTATCTTGATTGACGGCCGGCCCGTGTTTAGCCCGAACTGGTCCCAATATGTTTCAAGAGCCTCCCGACTGAAACCGGGGCCGGATTTATCAATGATTAACCTGCGGGTATAGGGGTAGAGATACCCACGACGATGCCTGCGCCCCTGACTCTTACCTTATCTCTACCTGACTCCTATCTTATCTCTTCCCTAATACCCCACGGATTTAATTGTTGATGAGTCCGGCCCCAGCTCTTCAGAAGCGCACAGAAGCAGTTCATCGTGTACACAATTTCGACAGTAAGCAGTAAATAACGCCTTTTAGAGTAAGTAGTAGGGAGAAAACCCTTCACCACCCGAAATGTCATGGGCAGGTTGCTCACAGACGCCTAAGGACGTGTAATACCAGGCTGTCCAATAATTCCAGTCCGAAAATTTTCAAAATTCTATAATTTTCCTTAGAAGTGTTATAACATCAGGCGAGTGTAAAAACCTAGAAGGTTCTCCAGAGTTTCACGCTAGGGGTATATAAGGCGCAGTCGCCTAGCTACCAGTACAAGCTAAAATGGACCAAGGTCGAATTCGTACGTTCGTGTACTACGAGTGGCTGCTGAGCAACGACACGGGCACCGCGGTCGCCAACACCTGCAGAGCGTGCAAAGATGGATGCAGTGTCCCAACGCACAGTCAGGCGCCGGTTCAATCGTTTCGAGAGCGGCGACACGAGCCTCGAGGACAGGGAACGCCCGTTGAAGATCATGCTCTGCTGCTGGTGGGACGCCAAGGGCATGCTGTACTTCGAGCTGCTCCCGCAAGGCAGGACGGTCACCGCCTCCATCTACACCGATCAGCTCGAGAAACTAGCCGCCGCCATCCGAGAAAAGCGTCCCCGACGGGCCTCGGTCCACCTGCTGCACGACAACGCGCGCCCCCACGTGGCGAAGGAGACCCAGCAGAAGTTGGCGACGCTCGGCTGGGAGACGGTTGCCCATCCGCCGTATTCCCCGGACCTCGCCCCCTCCGCCTACCACTTGCTCCGCCCGCTGAAGCACCATTTGGCCGGAAGAAAATTCACCAACGACGACAACCTCAAATCCGACATCGCGGACTTCTTCGAGTCGCAGCCCCCGGAGTTCTGGGCGAAGGGCATCGGCGACCTGCCCAATCGATGGGCCTAACTGTGGTGATTATCTTGTTGATTAGACTTGTTTTTGAATAAAGTTGAAAAAAATTAAAAATGGTGAAATTTTCGGACAAGAATTATTGGACAGCCTGGTACATGCGACAACCTCCTCTAACCACGATTAACATCAAAGATTCATGTAATGCAACATCCGGGGAGCAACGAAATGCAGTGTTGGCGTTAGTCAATTTAATGCCGACCTTCAATTCGTTTGTAGCGCAGAAAGGGAGCAATCGTTTAGCGTGAAAAGAGATCGTGCCATGAATTCGGCTAGATCGTCGTAGCTTTTTGTTTGATATTGTAAATGCTGCTTAACGATGACGTACGATGGGCAATCCATTAGCAAGTCAGTGTTTTAACTTCAGACAAGCCTGGAACCAACTCCCTGACCGCAGAAAAATGGAAAGTTCAGTTGACCTTGGTGAAAAACGGAACTACGATCAATTCATGGTGCCGCGAGATCGGCACCATCCGTACCAACACAACGCGTCTTAACCGCGATGCTTTTTAGGATTCGAAATTTTATGAGAAAAATCATGGACAGAACATATAAGTATTACCCATTAATAACCATAGCTTTTCCAAGCCTCCTAATTCTGGATTCTGGGCTCTATGACGACTTTCACTGTGATTTCTACTCTCCCTTATGCGTTAATTTTTTAATGTTACAAACTTATAATCACGAAATGGACCGAACCTTTCCCTGCACATTTCCCACGAGCGTCATTTTCTCCACCTCGTTGGCACGTTTTCGCTCCTTATGGATAAGCGCGAAGTCAACATTGAGACGGTCAGCAATCGATGTTACTCTGAAGATACACGCTCATAGAAGAAGCCCATTAGAAATGCTGCAATTCGAATCGTACTGATGGTAAGCAAAGGAAAGTGCTTACCTTTTGGCTCCGCCAGCGTCAGGAGATACGATGACAGAAGTCTGCCAGTTCGGAATCGACTCCTTGATGTACTTCAGTATAGCGGGCTCCGCATACAGATTGTCGACAGGGATATCGAAGAAGCCCTGGAGCAAACACGATCCTTATTTAAATGAGCACGGCATTGGATTCGACATTTAAAACAAACCTGAATCTGAGAAGCATGGAGATCCATCGTAATTATATGGTCTGCACCGGCAACAGATAACATATTTGCTACCTGAAACGTCGTTTTTTTTTTTCGAGAAAAATCCACTGAAAACTGTTGCAATTCCTACCAGTTTGGCTGATATAGGAGCTCGCGACTTGTCCTTCTTGTCTTGACGTGCATACGGAAAGCAGGGAATAACAGCTGCGACTCGACATGAAGACGCTATTTTGCACGCGTTAATCATAATTAGTAACTCCTGCAAGAGAGGACTTTAGAAAACCATACGCCCGACTAACCTGCGAAGCTCAACAGGTTTGTGAAGGGTGTCTTAAAAATCAGCTATAATATGGCATACCATTAAATTGTCATTGATTTCTCCAGCTGCAGACTGAATTATATAGACATCTTCACCACGTACGGACTCTCCAATCTCCACATTCGTCTCCTGTAACACAGTGCACATAGATAGCAATGCTACCTTCAAAACTAGACCCTTCTGTCCAAGAAAACTTTGTTTAATAGCTCACCTTATTACTGAATTTCTTTAGTGACGCTTTTGCGACATCCAACTGAAGGCGCTCGCAAATGCGCTGAGTTAGGTCACGATGTGAAGAGCCGGAAAATACCTAAACACGGCTTTTGAAACACTGTCATTTCACCAAAACCCTGTAGCGGAGGATGTGTTAGATGCCCAGCTTGTAGAAAATCGCTGCTTTTCTCGCGCATGAAGGACCCACTGTAGGTTCAACTCACGCTCGTACAACGGAAGTTCATCGTTTTTTCACAAAACCGATGAACTTCTGCCAGAATCAATTGTCTAGATTGACGAAACTAGTGCGACTTCTCCACTGTTTTCACGTTCTCCGGGGTCGAGTCGTCATGCAGGCCCATTACGAACTCTCTATGGATCAGCAATATAAGACCGCAGTGCTTGCTTGGCATGCTCCAGAAGGAAAAGCTCCAATCATTCGATTCAAGCTGGATAGGGGAACCTGTACAAACTGAAGTGATACGAAAAAGGAAGCCAACGGCACAGTATGTGTCACGCCTTCTACAGTAGCAACCAGGAACAACATATTCGTGCCGTCTAGCTTGAACCTTTGTTCATTCTACTCCTCTCAGGCCATTAATGGGGCAAATTATTAACATTTGCCAACAATTAATAAAGCGACGTCACTCTGTCACAGAGGTGGAAATAGAATGCGTAAGCATCGCCTGCAAACCGCTGCAAAATATAACATTTAAAGTCGATCTTTACAATCGAAACATTCAAGCAAAAAGAGCCATATTAAGCAGGTCGCTTGTGGGGTGCACCACGCTTTCTATGACTGAAGTTTCCTGTAGGAACTATGAACGAGTATCGAAATTTTCACTGCTTTTTTGGTCGACCGATGCTCAGTGCCTTACCCTATGCCATGGTAAAAACCACTGAACTAATAGGGAAGAAAGGTTGACATTCACTGGGCTTAAACCCATGTGCAAAAAATAAATTCTTTTGGTAGGGCGCTGTGCACTTCATCCGCTTACGTTAGCAGCGGAAGGAACTCAGGATGCGGTCGATTTCGAAATCTAACGCAAAAGCTCTGCTTTTGTAGAAGCGCTTTTGCTTTTGTAGTGTAAATGGTGTTTGAAATAATAATCCTTTTCCAGTCCAACCACTCAATCACCAGTGTATATAGAAGCATAAACATATAGTTCTCACCTTGATATTTGGCATTCTGACGTGATTTTGTCGGCGTTGGCTTGCTGGCTTCGACTTTTCCTTAGTACCTTTCTCGGACAGGTCTACCCAAGATCCTCGATAAATTTCTGAAACACTTGATTGATAAATGTAAAGCGTCCTCCTTAGCAAGTGATACAAAGGACGCCCAAATTAGGACAAAACGCTGGAAGGTGGGAGAGATAATTAAGGTACTGCTGAATGCAATCTTTGTTTAAGAGACCAGCTATAATTGTGACATCGAATTCCCTTCAGGTTGCCCAAAAGTCATCATGAGGTATCCACTAAGCCCCGTAGAAATTCACGGCAGATGATGATGCAAAAAACCCTTGCTTTCTAAACTAGGATTTCAGCTATCATTGAGTCAACAGCACTAAAAATAGTTGATTTCAACGAACACAGGCTTTGTGCAATCATAAACTGAATCCTTGACATGTAGAAAAGCTCGCGATGTAGCTGTAGTAAACAACGATTAGTGAAGACCGTAAGGAGTAGATACTTGCGTCAAATTGGGCACACTACAAAGCAAGCTTGACGCTTTGGAGATCAAACTGAACACCTTCCAGATCAAAAACGGTCCTTTTCCACATTAAAATAGAGAACTTCCGAGACGACTAGAATATTTTTGTTTATTTATTTATTTATTTATTTATTTATTTATTTATTTCATACACTCAACAAAGGTGTGCTCAACAAAAAAAACATAGGAAGAAGCAGTAAGTATACTGAAAAGGCAACAATAAAAAGCGTAAATTGTTCTTAAGTCATTGGGCGCAGGTTTTTTAAATAATAGTGTGCCTAGGAAATTTAAGGAGGAACTGTCTTCAGTATTGTTACCTACCCAGCCTGCAATCCTAACCTGCAAATACCCCATCAGTTGGCTGTGATGCCGCATTTCTTGATCAATGGAACCTGTCGGAGCTTCGGAACACGGGTATACCAACCTCCTACGTGGAACCGACAGGTTGGGTAAAGCAGGCTAGCGGGATGCAGGATTGTTGCAGGACTGTTGAAGGAAAATGCAGTATTAATTTGAACTAAGAAGTGATTTGTTCGAATAAGTGAGCCCAATGTTTGAAATTCTACAAAAATTTAATTTTTTCAAGAAAAAAATCAACTAAATGTTGCTTGAAAGCACGGGAAAGCAGCAATAATTTATTTACTTATTTTATTTATTCTTATTTCGGGCATTAAAACAAGAGGTTGCAACATACACTCGACCACACTGTTGCGATTTTGATTCGATTGACAGCAAAAATTCTACCTGTGTGAAGTAACAGAGATGAAAACGGTACAAGAACCGTTGTAAAAACACACACACATCGCTGGTCAAAATAAGCAGCGTTTACACTATCACAGAAAATAAACTGCGACGATCTTGCGGACTGCATGGCCCGACCTTTCTTTTTAATGCAGAAAACGATCGCTGCCTTTCTGCGCCTTTGTTTCATTATTTTTCCTTTAGAAAAAAAATCATAAAATTTCAAACGGGGGCTTCAATTATTGGGGTAGGGAAATTCATTCATTTCAAAGAAAGCCATACTTAATTTTACTTGAACAAAAAATATATTCTACCCATCTCGGGGTCCCTATTTTAGTATGGGAAAACGCTCGTTTTTATTTGGAAGATGCTCATTTTGAGTTTAAAAGCGTCAAGGTTACTTAGAAGAAAGCCCGATTTGATTTCAACTGTGTCCAATTTGACGTCAAAATGGCACATATATATGTGAATGAGGTGCTGTAGACGACGACTAGGGTTTCACGGAAGCCAGCAAATATTGATCAACAATGCAAGTAGTGCTAGGGAGCCGTAACGACGCAATAAAACTCGCCCCAGCTCAACGAGAGCCCGATGAGCAGATTGAGAAAAGAAGCCCACATAGGAATCGATGAGCATTTTCTTCAGCGTGACAAAGATTGATTTGTTTTCATTGAAACTTGCGGTTCGGCGTCCTCGGCTTCTTCAGAGCCTGGAAAACTCGAGGTCGATTGAGAAACTACACTCCCGAATGCCATCGTCATTCTGCCGAAACGCATCCCAAGGGGTCTATGCTCATTCATCCATCTTATCTCCAGGTATGGTGACGGTGGACCCTTTTGCCCACATCTAAGGTTACCCTTCTTTTCGACTTCTTTCGGCGTTTTTGTGGCCTCTTAGCCATCTGGATGGGTTTCGGCAGATTAAAATGGCATTCGGCAGGATCGTTTCTCAAATGACTTCAGCTTTCCCCAGCTTTAAAGATGGCGACAACGCCGAAACCTGAGCAGCAATAACGAGTTGTATCAGTCTTGGTCACGCTGAAGAAAACACTCGTTGATTAGAACGTGAAAGATGCCAAGATTCATCGAGAGTCGGACATAGAATGTACTGCGAGCCGACATAGGGTTTCAGTCAGTTCACTTCCAATGCGAATGAAGAAAGCAAGGGAATGAGAATCAGCCGCCGTCTTCTTCTCCACAGAAAGTGGATAAGCGGAAGCCTAACAAGGTGGCGTTGCAGGTGAGGCGGCAAGGCATCCGAGGAGAGTGAGAAGGACGACAACGGCGAGGACCACGCCCGCCTCCCGTATCAATAGCCGGAGTGATAATCAATGGCCCGCGCGCAATCGGCGCGCTGATCTCGCTTCAGGCGAAGTTGCCCAGCGGGTGCTAAGGCTCGAGGTCGCCCTACTAGATGGACAAGCAGATAAGATCTAGTAGACGGAGAGTGTTACGGGGGCGAGGAATAACATCCCTCTAGATCGATGACAGCGGATCCTGCATTTGAAAAAAACGCATTCAAATACAATTCCCGAGTGATGTAGAACTCGACAGCTTATGTCATCAACCAGATGTGCGGTCTCGCTCACTAAATATACACAGAACCTTACCCTTTGCACCTCTACTCAAGCCACAGGCATACTCAAAGAATCAAGGAATACCTCTGAACCCACAATCGAGCATCATCCCGCCTATTCTACGTTTTGTCAACCTTACTCTACGAAAACCGAAGCTTCTCACATACTAATAGTCCCTCCTAATTAGAAAAATCTGCGAGATCTTCCCACAAAGCGATCGAGGACTTCGAAAATCCGTGACATTGCGTGGATTTTCATGTGATGTACGTAGCGCAGCGGGGCGCCACACACCATATCCGACGACCGAAGCCACATAAGCTGAAAATTCCGTCGAATTCCGATGGGCAACTTGCTCCTGTTCTCTCTAATTTATAGAGAGAGCAACCACAAAGTGGCAGTCGAGGCTTCACCCTGAATATCAAGCAGCGACTGGGCACCTAAATCAGATTGAGGAGAGCGTACAATTAAGCAAAATGCCTTGTTCCATTTCCCGACAGGGATTGATTCTTCACTGATGTTGTAACGTTACAAAGGAAGAAAACGCAAAATAATACAGCCTGGTGAGCTGCGGCTAGTTATATATGCTCTGCTTAATTCAGCAAGGCAAAATTAATTCGAAAGGGTGACGGCTATGCCCAGCAAATGGACACCATCTGACGCCCTCATCTGTTACAGTCATCTGAATGCTTAGGGTCGTTTAGGATGTGCGCGACGCGCGACGCGATGCATGTGTAGTGGCCAAATTGATCGAGCGAGATCAATTCGGCCACTACACATGGCATCGCATCGCGTGTCGCGCGCACCCTAAACGACCCCTTATTCTCATCATCTTGCGCCACTCTTTGGAACTACACTGCTAGACGGCAGAATGGCCTGCAAGGGCCGGATTCATCAATAACTAAGCCGAAGCCGCGGGAATAGGGGGTAGAGATACCCACGATGAAGCCTGCGTATCTGACTCTTTCCTCATCTCTACCCGACTCGTATCTTATCTCTACCCATTATACCCCGTATATCCACTGGTTTAATTGTTGATGACTCCCGCCCAAGGAGGATAGGGGATCGCGCCCTCCAATGTAGTCCAATGGGATGTCGACTGCAGTGAAGAAGGGATTACACCAAGGCAGGGCATACGTGGTCTGTGTTCTAATTGGCTGACGCGTTTCCGCCCTCCTCATGACCACATTGCCAACTAGTACCGTGACCTAATTAATTAATTAACTAACTCAACGTGAGCACCAACTCCTGCTGAAACACCTCTGATCTGTTGTAAATATGAGTAATAACTGTAGTGGAAGAGATGGTGGGCCACGTCACAAATTAGCGCGAATGCGCGAAGTCTTAAAGACGTGCGGTGCGGTCGCGATGCGTCAGTCAGAGTATGAACTATGGAACAAAGGTTAGTACAACTACTTTTAGTGAAATATGGACCATGAAGTTTCCGTGTTCGATAAGAAATACGTTAACTCTATTAGGAAGAAACCCAGCACATCGTTAAGAACACGTTATCAGTGTATGGCGTCATTAGCTCACACGAGCAGAACATAGGAGGAGGAACGAATCGCATGTGAAGCGAAGGCGCTCATTATTTAAATTCCTAGATGTTGGCGGAAGGATTCTGAACGTATGTAAAAAAGCGCCAAATTTCCGTTTGGGTCAACTCGATCAGTATAGAGTCTTTCTGCCCTCCACATTCTTCTTTAAATTAACTCGAAAGCCTCAATGGCTGTCTTATCACGTACCATTTCCACGTCAAACTTGAAGATTTTCACTTCAAATTCGGCACTTTTCAAATCAAATTGGGCACTCATTCAAGAAAGCTTGACGCTTTTGAAATCAAATTGAAGATCTTTCAAAGCGAAACGAGCTTATTCCACATTGAAATAAAAAATCTCCGAGACGCCTAGAATATTTTTTGTTCAACAAAAAAACAAATGTAGAAATTAGACTTTCTTTGAAACTTTTAAATTCACCTGTCCTAATAAGTGAATACACTTTAAATTCTATAAAATTGTTATTAAAAAAACATAGTGAGTTGAATTTGTTTTAGCGCTAGAAGGCGGTACTCATTTAGTATATTAAAAGAAATGATTGCGCCATGCACTTGACTAGACCTTCGCGATGTTTGCTTGATTGATAGTGTAGCGTGTTTCGTGAAATAAATTTTTATAAAATTTTAAAGTGTGTTCACTTATTGGATTAGATGAATTTTTAGAAGAATCAAAGAAAATTATAGCAAATTTTCCTTGAGCAAAAAAATATTTGACTCGGACGGTCTCTAATTTAATCTGGAGGATGTTAACCTTGATTTCCAACATGTCCAGTTTGATTTCAAACGACTCAAGCTTGTCGAGAAAAGTGCCCAATTTGACGTGAAAATGGTATTATTGCTAAGTGCCTCTCTTCGCGTAGTTGCAAAGGCCAGTCTTCGATTTTTTGGATTCCATCGTGCATTTACAGGCAGTTTCGCACATCTTCGGACTATTCCTCCCCACTGAAAAGACGGCCATTATTTATTTTGTCGGAGTTCACCGGAAGCTTCAATGAAATTACAATGGGAGAAATTCGAATGAGCTATGAAGGTGATATAAGAAAGGTAACATACCAGTATTTCGACGAGCCTTCCTGTCACCGCTTCCGAAACCGTGAGTAGGAGGCATGCGTTAGTGGCCTCTGTCAGAGAGTGACGGCGTTAGTGACCTCTGTCAGTTCTATCAACGACCCCTCCGTTGTGCAAAAGGCCAGTGGGGGCTATTAGGACGAGAGCGAGGACCGCCTAATAGCAGCAACAGCAGCGGCAGCAACCTAGTTGTTATCACGTCATGTGCCGTATCCAACCACCGAAAATCAAAGTACGTCCAGCACAACAGATCCTAGAGCAAACACGGCGGAACGGGCGACTAGACATGGAAACGACAAGTTATTCTGACTATGAGGAAGGACCTAGCAATAAGAAGAACAAGCCAGACAACTTCAGAAGAGGATACGGCGGGCTATGCCCAAGCTTCAGAAAAAGCAGCAGGTTTGAGCAGACAGTCCATGCGCAGAACCGATTCGACACCACCGGTCGGCCGACGGGTTAATATCATACGTCGAATCGCGATGTCAACGACAGCTCAACGCCTGCACCTGACGCATTGCGGCTGTTTCTCTGACATCGCTCCCGGAGTCTACGTCTGACGACTTTTTCTCAGCGATGTCTCATCGATAAAACACGCCAAGTAACCGCCCAAGCGCTACCTCCACCAGGAAGCATGATCGTTATGTGCCATGTTATCTGCAGCGAACAGTAGCGGAAGACCATATCACATGCAGGATAAAGGATAAGTGACGGGGTTAGTTATTCCCTTCTGTGGGAAGCATTCTCCTTCTACGGTATAAAGAGACAATTTAAATGTGTAAAGTTGGTTAGCTATACAATAATAATATAAGTTACGGTGGCCAGCCTATGGACAAAGCAGTGTTTTATCCTTCTCTGCCAATTGACATCAGAGGGATGAAAATCTTGGTTGGGCTGGGCAGAAAATCCGAGCCTAGAACCCTCGATGAGGAGTGCAGGCGACATCTCGATCGTTCTTGACCGAAATCGCCCCACCAAATCGATTAATTCATGGATTCCGGCTATTCTGTAGACCGGAAACCAGTGTATAAGGCAAACATTGTCGTATGAATCCAGTAAGCTACATGGCACGTCCCCAAGTAGCCCTTGAATTAGTCGTCAGTGCAGACCTTCAACGTCAAGGAGAAAGACAACGGAAGGGTGCTAGAATTTCAGCACTTCGGAGGAGGCCTTTCCGAGATGGGTCGGTGCTAATCATAGGGAACCTACTGAAATCCTTTCTAGCCAACGATTCCTCGCTACCATGAAGAGGGGTCGCATAGGGCAGGTCTGACCTCTGTTAGAGTAGTGGGTGGTGGATCCATGGCGATGTATATTAAGAGAGCTGCACGCAGCTTAAGTGAGGGCTCTCAGCTGAGCATGGACCCAGCTGGACAGTGTGTAAAATCAGGATTCTAGAGCAGCAATGCGGACAGATTGGTACTCGCATACGCTGACAAGACCAGAGGACTAATCAACACTGCTGCTTAAGGGTTCAGATGGGGTCCCTGTAACAAACTAAGAGGGGAAGGACTAGATGGAGGACGTCATCAGCCGTTTTTCCGTAGATCTGCGGCGGTGGAGGTAACCGTACATAGGATATGATAACGAAAGATGGAGAATCATACACTATATGGGAGGGAAGAAGTTATAAATATTTCGTTGTGTATGTAATATATAAAGGGTAAAACTCGGAGAGAATCAATCCCTTTGTGGGATGCGCCACGCACTGTAATTCTACGAGATATCCTGGAACCAATTTCGGTCATATATTTAGCCCATCAAATGGCTTATGATGACAAGTTGGTGGACAGGTCATTGTCTCGTCCTTCCTAGAGAGACGTTTGGTGTCAATTTATCGACCTCGCAGGAAGGCAAAAGTGGGAGGTCCTTGGCGCGAACCGAATCAAGTACACCGATAAGGGATACACATGACAACAGACACCTTCTACCGACTTCCTCACTTGCGCCGCAGTCGTTTCAAAAGCCGCGAAGAGTGAATAGTTGCTCTTAAGAAATAAGAGGGGCATCCTACGGTAAGTAGGAATCAAAAATATGGAAATTTTGAAGAAACTTGCTTAAGCTGTTTCTGAGAATGTTCACTCGACGGTATTCTGACCTATAAAGTTCTTGAAGTGCATCTAGCAGACATAAAAAAGGAGAAGAATCTAAAAAACTGCGATCGTGAAGAGTTTTTCTACTTCGGCCCCAGTGACATGGCAACACGAAAGATTATTGACTGATCACGCCGACTAATCAATATAGGCAGTTCTCATATGCTGCGCCACGTAGGTATAAGCCATGTTATGGACGTATTCAACCACTTAAGGCGTTGAAAAGCTTAGCTAAGGCGATTTCTATAAGAGAGTGGTAGCCAGCCAACTAGGACCTGTTCATGGTCCATGATGGGATCGACGACGATAGACTGAGCCGTCCATGTAAAACATACGGGTCAATTAATTCCAAGTGCTCGCGCGACAAAAATCGATACGTACACTTTCCCCGGGGCGACTACTCGCTCTCGTTGCTCCGTCGCGGACCATGAGCACGCCCTCAACGGGTATAAGAAACGGAGAGCAGAATTTGGTTCTGGAACGGGTTGCAGATAGGATAGGAATGAGACGTCGAGATATTAGATTGAGCCATAAATTTTGCAACAAAATTTGTCCTCCAACAAAAATAAGATTATACCGCAAAGGAAAAATCATTGGCTTAAACGAAGTAATTGCCATTATTCTCAATGAGTTTATTCTGCTTTTCATGCATTGCGTGGATTCTCTGTCGAATTACCTGAAGAGGTCGCGTACTATCTGTGACTTGATGGCAGTCAGATGGCGCAATGTCCGGAGTGTATGGTGGTTGCTTGATTTTGGTCCAGCTCAATTCATAGAATTTAGCTAACGTCTGAAGTGCCGCAAGCCCTGGTGGAGGGAACATTTGCACGTACAAATTCTCTCTCCACTAATTTTTGCTGGATTTGGTCGAGTTATTGGCAAAAGCGAGCGGTTTGACTACGTGGAGCAGCTCCCGATGCACTGGACCACTACACTTCTACCAAATGCACAGCAGGGCCTTCATTCAGTAAAGTTCCGACTTCGACCACAGTACCACAGTACCGGCTCACTAAGTTCCAGCCATCGCTTTCTGGCTTTACGGTTGTCGTGAACACCTCCTCCGCCTTCGATCCCTGGTAAGTAATCGATCTAGGCCCCTCGCTTGAGCTAGTGCAGTAACTCTCGGCAGTCGGAAGCACGGCGATTTACTTGGGCTTCCGTCAAAGCATGAGGCACTGGCGAAGGCGATTTTGGCGACCTTCCAATCTTCTGTAGTGGACGAGCAGTGGTTCACTGAGAGGTGTTTGATTAGCGGTCAGTCCTAGTGTGGTGTTTGAGAAGAATTCGACTTGATGGCCCTTTGTTTACAGCAGTTGATCTTCCCCTCTTTGATGCCCTTCCGGGCGGAATGGAACTTCTGATACCCTCACCAATAATTTATTCGGTTAGGATTGAACTGATGGTGATTTCTTGAATGTGCTTGATTCCCGTCGCTAGGTTGCTGCCAACCTTGAACTAATTGAAAATGAAATCACACACCTTTTCACTTTGAGTGGTCATTGTTCTAGAGAATAAAACTTGTGAACAACGCAAGGAAAATTAACGATTCGTAACTCAAAATGATGCTAGGAAACAAGCTTTCAAACAAAATATAAGACTTCAGAAGCTTTGCTTTAATTTTCAGAAAAAAAGTAGTGTTGCAAAATTCATGATTCAATCCAATAATTGAGATAAGGTGAATTACTGAGGTTCCTGATACAAAAGGACAACAACCTTCCGCTGAAGCCGGATCGTTAAGACCAGGAACGAAAGGAAGATGTCCCTGACAGACGGCTACAGTTGCGGGCGTAGACAGACTTAGATAGGGAGGAGTGCATGGAAAGCAATATGACTGATAGTAGTGCAGTCTCAGTACGTCCGCGCCTGCGACGATTTCACGTGCATTCCACATGCGCCCAACGGAAGGTCGTTTTTTATAACGTTTTGCAAGTGCACTCTGAAGGCAACGCGAGCCAAGCGGTAATATCGCTTTCTGCTAATGGATATTTCATCCGACATCGGTGTTCCACTGCGAAAATCGCGTGCTTACCCATCACCTCACAGCAGTTATGGAGCTGGAAAGAGCACATCTTTCAAAAATAGCAAGCTATCCACGCTACGTCTAAAAAAGTCACTAAAAAGGAAGGAGTAGGGGGTGTCAGAAGCTTCTAGAAAAAGGCATAGAATGTGGTAAACCAAATTGTGCAACACAGGCAAGATCCTCTAACCGCCGCCTAATTTGGTCTACTGTAATCTCCAGATAGCGGCAAAGACGACATCTGTGAGAAAATAAAACAGCACTAGCGACTAGTATAATCTGGAAGCCTTTTCAGCGCTTTCCTTGATGGGCAAGACCACTTCGAGTGGGTGCTCACTCCGACGGTCTTGGCGGCGCCCATATCACTACATACTATTTCACAGAGATCGAGAGCTGTTATCATTTCTAGTTTTCTATCCATAATGTCTTGTAATAATTCTGTAACTTTGAATCGTGTGGTAGCACAGTCAGAGGAGGCGCCGGATGTCACGTTCACCCTGAATCGAGGTTCTTGGTCGAGTCCCGCCTGAGGCAGCCAACCCTTCCATCCGTCCGGTGTCGGTGAATTGCTGCCAGATTTTTCTCGGAAAGAAAATCACAGACTTATCAATCGGCTGAGCATAGCAAGTCATTGCACAGGCCAAATATGCATTCAAATCGCCCACACGATATCCCGTAGAAGTAGAATGCGTGGCGAATTCCACAAAGGGATTGACACATTCTTTATTCTTACCTTTCATTCTGCAGTTTCAGCTCTTTCTTGCAATCTTTCTTTCTCTGTTTTAATTCAGACTAGCGATCAGCCTGTCTACCACCATTATTGATTATTGGCTTAGGCTACGCCCCTTCATCCAAAAACCGGATATCGATCGACCCATATTGATTAGTCGATAAATTTTGTTGCGATGCTTCCACTTGCGATTATGCTCGTGCGACTCTAAGCCCTAGTGGACAACTCCAAGCACTTATAAGTAATGCCGATCGAGACGTTGTCAAAAGCTCCGAATGACCCACGTGCAGCATGACAGGCTGGTCAGTTGACCTTCTATGTATTGAAGGATAACGGCGAGTTGTGCTACGGATTTCTGGATTATCTATCCGACTGGGTGCAGTATTGGGTACAAATTTTAGGCGACAGCCGACTGATTCTCAGATTAATAACCTAATTAATCTCATTTCATTTTTTGCACAAGTTAGGCGCCTTAAACAAACAACAGTAGGCAGATATTCACTGATTGACTAATATAACCCATCATAATAATTAATTGATCTAATTAATTTTAATCTTTTGGAGTCTTTTGAAAAATTATACTTAATAAGATGGATTTTCGCCAACAAATTTTTGCCAAACTACGCTCATTTTTTCCGATTTAATATTTGTCGTTTTGGCTGAATAAATATTCGTATTTGTATTCAACAACAAGTTAGAAGCTTTCTTAAAACAAAAAGGTATTTTAAAGCGAATTTTTCATTTAAAGCGAATCATTTGAAAACTAGTGCTGAGGACTCCAACAGTGTAAATCAATAAAAAATTTCTCATGAAAGATTTTTTAGAACAGCCAATTTATGTCATAACTTCCCCAACTTCTTTTGTTTTTCCAAGCTCTGAAGAAGGCGGTTACGCCGAGACGAAAGCCGTATAAATAAATATACAAATCTTGGCTTGGCAGCTCTACGAGATCCTAAAGCGCAGATATGTCATAATATTTCGCTCAATTTCTATGTCGTACAACGTTTTTGGTTAAAACATTTTCTTCCTCTTCCTCTCAACAACAAAGACCCTGCTTTTCGTCTCACTGAAAATTAGGAACTTCTTCGATAGGAAACAGACGGCAATTCACCTTCAGCATGGAAACACCACGGTTGCTTTCGCTTCCAGAAGTATCCATGTCGAGAGCGGAACATAAGCGAGTTGACACCAGTTGTTAGTAGCCGTCGCCGTTCTGCACAGCAGTTGTTGGCTGATGACGTCTCCGCTCGTGGCTGCATGGTGATCTAGGCGGACGACAGCCAGACACGAACTGTAAAAAAGAATACACACCTACGTCGGAATACATTGTCGCGCCGACATTCCGCGTCACCCATCTTATGGGAGAATGCCCACATGGTTTTCTGTGGACAGCCATGTTCAAAGGTCAGAGGAAACAAGTAGACATTGGTCATTCCATCGGAAGACGTCACACATTCCATTCCTATGCGGTGTCGTAGGGGGCTCTGGGTGCATATCTGGCTCCTATTGTACATCTGCAGCCAAAAACGATGAAGGCGTTAACGAGGCGTCCAGTTCCCTGCAGTAGAGTCTGTCAATGGGCGCTGGAACGACTGGATGTCCAGAACCCATTGCTACAGTAACCTTCTTCGGCCAATTCAGACCAAAAAAAACGGCAACGGTAGACGAGTACGTGTTCAGTTGAAGAAGCAACTTACCTCTTTACCCAATGTGTGGATGGTCACGGACCGGTTGGCTCTCAAGCCGCATCTATGGCCGTGGATTTAATTGGGCAGGCCAGAGGTTTCAGCCGTACCCTAGAGATAGAACCATGCGATCTTATTGCTCAGGAACAGACCGAAGAAGTAGTGGGCGTGTAGCGCAGTCGAAGAATGCGCCGGGTGTCGTGTGCTCCAGAATTCAATTAAAGGTTCGAATGTCGTAGCTCCACCCCTTCAGAACCTGAGTCGTGACCAGGCTTATCTGGGGAAGATAAAACACTGACGTAGTCACTGACTGTCCTGCGTATTTCACTGTGCAAGCCAAACACGCATTCAGGAGCGCCTTCAAGGTATCCCGTGGGAGAAAATGCGTGGCGGCTCCTACAAGGGGACTGGGTGCTGATCTAGAGAGGAGGGACCACGCCGTATTTCACCTAGATCTTGCAGCTTTACAGCTTTGCATAATGTATGTGTTTATTCCCAGCGTGCCTGATTTTATAGAAGTAAATGAGAATGGACACCTCCTTTCCGGACTTGCATCAGGACTGGACAACACATACCTTTGTCCATTACCCTTTCATAGCATCTTGCAGAAGTACCTTACTTCTCCAATGCGTGATTCACCCACTACAACACCCATAATTGGCCCACTGCCCGAGAATCGCCTTAGGGCGTGTTCATCATCCGCAATGGAAGAAGAGAAGAAAAGTTGCTCTAGCGGTATCACCGTCCTCCACTAGTTTGAGCATGAACTCGGGGTCCCGCAAGGATAGCCTGACACTGCGATAAACTCGTCCAATTGGGCGCACCCTTGGAGGTTTAGTTGTGAGCGAGCACTTTGGTACTTTGATACTTTGATGGTCCTTTGTCGGCTGGAGGTCTTCTCAGCGGGGACCACAACTCTTCCAGACCGCTCGATCTCTGGCTGCTTGCATCCAGTGAGGCAGACTCCGCTCTCTGAAGGATCTTGAGAATGAGTCTGCCCATCGCGTTGGCGGTCGTCCCAGTGGTCTCTTATGGTCTCTCGGGAGCCATTCTTTGACATGGAGACTCCATCTATCGTCCTTTCGTCGAAGCGGATGAGTGAGTACAACATAAAAATCAAGTTTTAGAGAAAGCTCTCGGCAAGAGAATGTTTTTGGATTTTTTTTACAAAGGTTCCAACGCCTCATAAACTGTCCTTAGTGCATGCATAGGATAACGAGTGAAAAAATAGAAACGTAAGTAGTGAACTATTGCGTATAGGTCGCAATGTCTCGTAAATTTGCTTCACTAGGCGGAATCCTAATCGATCGGACATTCAGCATTGATCGATACCGCGAAGATAACAAAAGAAGGGACTCTTCATTAGATGTGCGTAGAAAAGTAAACACAACGAGTTCTCGGATGTTTCTGCACATTGATCAACACTGAGAGCCTTCACCGCGGCGTCGGGTGTGAAGGAAGGAAGGGAAGACTCCAGGAACTCGCGCCTATTCACAGCCGCGTGTGAACTTGAACATGGAAAGTAAGTGAAGTCGCTTTAGTCGACCATGGTCGCCTTCCATTTTCGGGCGAGTTGGTAAATCTTGCAGTCTGAGCTCTTTGCAATTTCGCGCCTGGGAGGAGCACTACAGTTCGATTGTGTCCACTTTAAGGGCCCATATTTAGTATGTTCACAGTAAAAATGGTAGAGGGTTAGTTCACTAGAAGGGAAGAACTCAAGCATGAGCGATCGCCTGGTCCAATGACAGGGCAGCCTGCTGCCAATGCGCGTAGATAGAGCAATAGACAATAATATTGTGCGCTTTCATGAGAACAGGCGCAACTGACAGCCCTCTAGAAGTGCTCGAGTTCTCACCAGACAGCAGACACTTCTGCGTTAGCTCTAGTAGTAGTGAGTCACATCGACAATAATACAATAGCTTAACAGATTCTTATTCAATACCATTCGAGGGTTATGTGCTCTGAAAAAAAATATTTAATGAATACGTCAGTGAAAAGCAGATGATAACGCTTGTACGCCGTTTATTAGCGACAAAACTGGCGTATAAGGACAAGGCTGGTTTTGACTACCAACTAACCGACAACATTGTTTGTCGGTTAGTTGGCAGTCGAAATCAGCCTTGTCCTTATAGGATGAAAACACGAAGTTCAAGGATATACTCTGAGCATTGAACATATGAAATAACTCATCTGTCTGTCGCTAACAATTCCAAAAGACAGCGGAATGTGTGGCGCATTCTAGACAGCGAGGACCACATCGAGAAGCTTATGCCCCGTTTTTGCTCAATTTGCCACGCGGCGCGTCGCAATGAGAATTACCTATCGGATTATCCCTCGCGCTCTAATTAATATTGGTAGTTCTCATTATGAAGCGTATCGCGGCGACTCGAGTATAAACAGGGGCTTAAGTTTTGATGAGAGCATCACAAGAACAATGCTTATTCTCAAGAAGCGGCGTTGTTACTGTATCCAAAGTTATACGTCGGGAAGATTCAGGACCGTTTCGTAATTGGTGGGGCATCTGAATGTGAGCAAAGTCTGGTACCATAGCGATATCAAAGGTATTTTACATAATTACGCGTTCCACTAAGATACGTAAAACACAACTTTGCAGTCATTTCTCACCGTATGACTGGTGTGATATCATGTACTAATGCGCCCCCGCTCCGCTTTTTTACGCCTAAATTGGGATACGGTAACTATGCCGAGCGTGTGAGATCCTTATATACAACAGTTCACAGGGTTTAGTGCACTTAGCAAAGCCCCAGCAGTTCCCTTTGATTTGGGAATACAACGAAAGCAACGTTCGCTGCACCTACATTTGTTCGGCAATACTTACCGGGCGATTGCCAACCTTGTTTCGGACCTTCCGGTCTAGCATATCTATCCTAGTACTTTCCGAGGGCTGAATCCAAATATGGAATCAAAATACGTTCAAATACAAAACAGCTAAATTTTTACCAATCCAAGCGGAACTGCAGGGTCAAAGATTCTCGAGCAGATCTCTCTGTGCATGTACTTCGAAATTTGAGCTCCTGCTCCCAAGAACGAGGGTTTAATTTGCAAGCTCTACCAGCTTCTTGTACTTTAAAGCTTGAAAATAGGTGGGATCCGTCTGCTTTGCTTCTTCACCAACTTTCACGCTTTTGACTAGCAAAAGTATCTACACTAACACTCGTGAAGCTTTTGGGAAAACTGTGTAAGGCAACATTTATACTTCATCGCGGTGCAGCGCGGTTTTATACAAGCTGTCAATATCGATTAGGCGGGGCATATGATCGATATTGATAGGTTTCATAACGCAACGTCGCTCGACGACTGATGTATAAATCCTGTTTAAGACAAATATATTGCTTACACACTATATGCCGAATACAGACAACATCTTAACACAACTCTACACAACAATCTACCGTCTAGACAGTTTGCGGTGTTAGGATCTATCTTGTATGTTTTGGGAAAAGGCCCTATTTTCAGGCTTCATATTGAAAATGCAAAAGCTGGTGTAGCTCGGTGATCAGACCCTCGTTCATGCAAACATGAGTGTAGGCTACTATCCACTTCTGTAGGATCGAATGTGACTGAAAATCTTTGATTCCGCCGTTCTGGCGGTAAGCCCTTGCCTGTCTTTGACTCTGTGAAACTGACTCGCAGCAGATTTAGATCCGATTATTAGATTATTTGGATTCAGCGCCCTGGAAAGCGCTGCTATCATTCTTCGCTGTTCTGCAGTGATGAGGACGTTTTGACGATAGCCGCTTATATGCTATGGTCTCGTTGTTAACCAACTATGATCATAACAACATAGTGGTTTGCTTCAACGATTTATCCTGCCACTGAATGGAGTTGATCATATGGAAGAAGCGGGTATTTTTATTAGTTCCAATAACAACGGTAACAAAATTTGATATGAAACTAGTATGAAAGATTCAGGCTTCGGCCTTCTTCGCAGTTTCCCATTTGCTTTGAGTGTATGCTTGTATAGTGACGGCATGGATCTGTGGCATCACATCAGCGATCGATTCTTGAACCAGCCTAGAACTCATACACTGTGCCGTTTACATAGGATGCTAACTTAAATGAGTTCTTTCTTCGTTTCAACACTCCTGTGCCACGCAGATTTGATATGATGGAACGTATTCACTTCGCTCTTACGTTTCGTCGTTTTCAAAGGCTTGAAAGAAGTTCAAAATCTAAGATCATCACTCATCTCGGCGAAGACTTAGGTTACCAACTTCCAACTTCAATCTTCGCCGAGATGGTTGTCTAATCTTAGGCTTCGAACTTCTTTCAGGGATTTAAAAACGAGAAAATATCGAAACGCCAAGACGAAGTAAATACGTTCCATCATATCAAACCTGCGTGGCGTAGAAGTATTGAAACAACTCAGACATGCCCAGGTTTCATGACAGTCGAACATGGAGAATGAAGCTTCTCCTTCCTCATCTGCATCAGTGCTGACATAGAGAATGATATGTTTGCGTTAGCAGTGACGAAGGTAAGTTCCGCGAGTTGAAGGCATACATTTCTATTAATTTGCCAGCTGACAACCAACTGATCATAAACCAAAGCTGTCTAGAAACCGAGGATAAAGACTGGCATTAGTGAATCCTCTTAAGGATGCGCCACTCAATCTGTTTTCATGCGGACTCGATGCAGAAATTCGAGTGCGTACTTGGCCTACAGAAAAACTTTCAGCCGTCAATTGAAGATAAAGGACAAAGACCGGTGTTAACCAATTCATTTTGGGAAACGCCACGCATTCTACTTCTATGGGATATCGTGGAGGCAGTTTGAAAGTGTGTTTGCTTTTTACAATGGCTTGCAGTAGCCAGCCAATGAACAAGTCAGTGTTTCTTTCCTAGGTGATACTATTAAAAACTCATCGGATCTGGAGAGCTGATGAAAGGATTGGTTTAGCGTGGGCAAGAAACCTGAACCAAGAACCTCGAATGGGGTGCACACTACAGCCGATGCCTCCTACGACTGAGCTACCATGCACCCAATCAAGGATTGTTTATTGTTTGTTTGTTAGAACAGTCGGGTGACAACTCATGGAACATGCACTAACAACAAATAAACACAACTTAAAAACACAGAAACAATAAACATACAATTAGAAGTTCAGCAAAGCCTTCTTAGCAACTCGTTATCCTTATGTTCGATAAGGATAAGGATACATAAATTAATACCTTATCCATATCAAATATAAGACTTGCGCCAGTTTAAAGGAAAGGCCTGGTTGGCTTAGGCGCGGATTCAAGCTAGAATCTATTAGGTTGTAACGAAATAAATGGCACTGAACCGCTGTAAATTTAAACAGTTAATATCTCGGCTTGTAGGCAAGTTTATTAATCGAAGTAAAAACCTTCTGATTCTACACATCTTTGCCAACGTGACACAAGCTTTTTTATCCCAGTAGCATAAAAGTCAGAAGTTCTGGAATTGACGAAATCTTCGGAGGCACTTTCGGCATCCTGTTGGTATTTGAATATTTTCCCTACCAAGAAGTCGCCAAGATGCTTGAAGAAATGGTAGTCTGTTGGGGAGAGGTCGGGAGAAAACGGAGGATGTGGTAGAGTTTCAATGCTCAGCTCATTCAATTTCTGCAACGTCATTCCTGCTACATGGGGGCGAGCATTGTCGTGCAGAAGGAGAACTCGCCTTCGGTTTACCAAGGCCGGCCGGATATCCTTCAACTTTTTCATCATTTCTTCAATTTCAATGCAGTACTTCTCTGCCGTGATGGATTCACCGGGAGGGAGGAAGCTGTGGTGAATAATTCCCAGCGAACACCACCATACTGTCACCATCACTTTCTTTTGGTGCAATTCCAGCTTCGCAAAAACCTTGGTGCTCTTATCGCTGTCCACCCACTGTGCCGATCGTCGCCTGTTGTCGTACGTTATCCGTTTCTCGTCACAGGCTACGATGCGATCAAGGAATGGGTCCGTTTCGTTCCGTAGAAGCAGTGCGGACGAGATCTCATATCGTCGGTTTCTTTGCTCCTCAGACAGCTCGTGAGGCACCCATCTTTCCAGCTTTTTGGTCTTTCCAATTTCCTTCAGATGCCGGGCAGCTGTGTTGTGACTGACGCCAAGAACCTTCGCTATCTCCCTAGTACCTTTGTGTGGATCTTCCTCTACCACATCTCTCAGCTTGTCCTCATCAACATCACTATGCCTCCCACGACCTTCATGTTCTTCCAAGCTCTCATCTCCATTCCGGAACTTCTGATACCAACGATGCGCCGTCTGTATTGTGGAACATCCTTGACCGAATGCGGCGTTGATCTTCTCGTCCGCCTCCTTAGCTGTAGTGCCCAGCTTGAATTCATACAAGTAAATGCCTCGGATTACCCTTTTGTCCACCTGCAAAAAAGTCAATAAACTCTAAAGTTTTCTCACTTTTACATAGAAAATTTGGTACTCACCGGTAAAGCAAAGTTTGCGCTTTTAAATGATATGCCACATGCTACGGTTTGTTCTTGATCAAACGCGTAAAGACGCGCCAAAAAATGGCGCGAGCCAGTGCCATTTAATTCGTTACAACCTAATATCTGAGGTGCCGGTGAAAAGCGACTGTTCATCGACTGTTATCAGCCGTGCAGCATTTGTTAAAAATGAAACACGATACCGAAAGCGACTGCGGGGACGAAACTGCGAAGCACATGCTTCCAGAAACTTCGGGCACACGTCACAGATTCTCAGCTGGATTTCCATCGATTGATCTGACATATAGGCTTCTTCATAGGCACTACAATGGGTGCAGGAAAAAGGAAAAGCAACTGTCATGCGCGCTTCCGATTGTGAACCTACTAGGAAAGCACCAACCGGAGATACGATGTAGACTGGACATTTAGGCACAAGTCGCGACTAGTTGACAGATGAAGTAACTACTGTAATATTTCAAAGGACAAGGATAAGTGGTCAACGCAAGGAATAGCTAATCCTCTTTTGGGGTAAACCACGCATTCTGCTTCCTCGTGATACCGAAGGGTGAAGTTGAATGCGTCTACACGCAAGCATAACTTAACCCCAAAACAACTTCTGAACCTTCGACACGCAGCCAGAGACCGGCATTATTCGTCAACTGCGAGTGGTAATTCAGCATCGGGTCACGTAGGTGCTTGACAGCGCAGTGTGAATCTCGAACTGAGATTCTTGGATCAGATTAGGCCCACGCCCAACAAGCCTTCTATCCCTATGGGGCCGGCGAATCGGTACCAGACTTTTCAAGGGAGAGAAAACACTAACTTGGCCATCGGCTGGCCACCGCAAATCATTGTATAGGTCAAATACGCATTCAGACTGCCCCCACGATATCTTGTAGAAGTAGAGTGTGTCGCAGACCCCAAATAAGTTTTGATTGACGACGATGGTGTTTTTATCCTTTGTAGGTCAATATTCTCTTTATGAAAGAATCAGGTAAACGATACATCAATGTACAATAAGGTGATATCAATACCTGTGACATTCCAGAACTCGCTTCCCGTTGAATTCGTCAGATACGACAACGATGAGAAACTTGGCGCCACAGCCATCCGACTCGTCCACAACCTCCTAAACGCAAAAACGCAGCTAAATTGAAGAGCGCAAAGTATGAGACTGCATATTGAGTTGTTGGAAACCACTTGTGCTCAATGAAATTGAAAACGAAATTCCAAGTCCTTTCATCTTGAAACCTCGGCACTGACGTTTTATAGACTTGTTTGTTCCTTGGCAAGTATAAAACGTATAAAACGTCAGTGTCCTGTTTCTGTTTCTAGGTGGAATATTTACTTATGGCTTAACGTTTAGACCCTGTCGTCTTCTTCAGAAACCCAGAATTCCCGAAAGTCCGCTACTGGTCATCGACTGACTCTCGATGGCAGGGCAATCGTTATTTGCCAGCGGTGGAATTCTGGGCTTGCAAGACGACGACAGGGTCGAAACATCGGGCCAGAAATAAATGTTCCGCCCAAAAACCTCGATGGCAAAGAACAAACACGACGTATAGAATTTCAACACATTGTTTTTGTGACGACACATCGTTAGAGAGGAGTGCCGCACTTCCATTGTTTCTTTTTAGTTTGAAGTAGCTTGTAATTTTTTAAAGACCCCACTGATATCTAGGTATATTGCACTTCTCAGGCCGATGCTTTCAGAACATTTTGTGATTAAATGACAAAGAGGTTATAAAGTCCTAAGTTTTTATTGGTGAAGAAACGAATGCTTCGTTGGAAAATCAATGAAGTTTGGGTTAGTTAGGCAGGAGCAAAACCACCGCAATCATTCTCCCTCTTAACAACAATTCACACTCCTCATATTCAAATTTGCTGCTACGCCGGAGCATAACACATACGTAGACTGAATTTCAATGCTACCGATACTTTTTTTTCAAAATGAAAAAGTCCCATACCAGGTGAATAGGCTTGAGCTTGTCTGTGATCCGTTCTCGAACGTCGGCTTCTGAGATCATCTTAAAACGATGCCAATTTGGAGACACTAGAAGAAACGCCCCATAGAGTATGGGAAATGTGTGGAACCTCACAACAGCACAACAAAACACCGAAAGGAACACACTTTTATTGATTTGCACTGATAAAAAGAAATGTACACTCGGGATACACATCAAATCGGTATGAAAACGACATTGCTCTGTTGAACGTCTTAATTGTACCATTAGTTCGGTAAGTCTAGTTCGATGAATAAAACTGCTACGTAAACATAAAAACCTGAAATTCCCATACCGGCATAACAGTCAGAAAGAAACACGACGCAATACCGGCAGCGTAGTAGACCGTTCAGCCAACACAGAGGCATGTCTCAAGAGCGCATAGAAATCTACGTATATTCCTTTCTGCTAGTGGCCACTACAGAAAAGTTGCTAAAATGAATATAATCCTCGAAGTTAGAGAGATGATGTAAAAAAACAACAATGAATTGCATCGGAGAAAGCGTTGAATAAAACGTAGCTACCCAAGAAATTAGCTGCGAAATCTCATGCAGATGTGAACTGAACAGGGTGACGAAACGCTGGAGAGATGAATAAGCCGACAGTGAATGCTGCATTTAGGATTTGAAAGCGCTGTTAGATGGAAAGGTTGCATTGTAGATATTTACTTCACAATTTGGAGGAACAATGCGGTTTGCTGACCTGGGTGGGTTCAACGCACGAGCATTAGGGACAATTCACCGTTGACTGGGTTCATTTTATTGCTCTTGCCTTGTACGCGTCCAGGTCAGCAGCCCGATATGTGCGAATTTGGTTGGCCGACTAAACGTCACACGGTAGCATTCCTCAAAATAGACGAGTTTTTCATATAGACCTCATGAGATCATTGCGACGGCTCTGCCCCTTTGAAAGAAGGCATGACAGCTTTGATGATTTCCACGCATTTATTCAATTTCTTTTTCAAATTCGTCGGCCGATTTTTCTATTGTTTTTAGTGCTCTTTGTACTTCTTCTCGAAATTGTTTGCCTGAAAACGACCACAGTTGCTCCGACCACAAACCAGCACAGTTCCTTAAATGGGACGCCACCGTCATCGTTTGTCGTTAAATTTCATGGGCCTTCAATAGTTTTACTCTTTCCTACTAGCCATCTACTCCCAGTGTAAGCCCAACTGATGACGCTTGAACAAATCCGTTAGATCTCCAACACACAAACCAACTGATATATGTAAGAGCTGCGCTGCAACGAAAAAAGTATTAGAAACTGAAGGTTTCGGGCGAAAACCCCCAAAAACTAGCGAAATTCGGTATATCTGCAGCTAGCAGAAAGTCAACCGCAGGAGAAAAAGGTTGAAAACTGGAGAGAATTCGCGACGGGGGGTGCAAAATTTATAATTGATGGAACACATTTAAAAAGCTACTCACTGGATTGTGATGAGAGCAGGCACGGTTGTACTTACTCAAGCTCACCTAGGAAAAAGCACAAAAAAGATATAGAAAATTACCAAAAACCCTTTGAAAACGCGAAAGAAAGAGGTCGAGAAAGACCAAGTTTTGTCAAAAATGCAAAAAATGACGAATACATCAGCACTGCCAACCATTCATTGGTCTAGGAGACAAAGCGTTCGCGTAACCATCCCGAAACTCTCGTCTATTTTGAAGGACAACTCGTCACTACCTTGACACGTTCAGTCGCGAGCTCAACATTGCAGATTCGAACAAATTTACGGAAGCAGACCTATCGTTTGGTAGGATCGAAATACTAACAGGATTTCTAAAAGCACGGGTTCATCTAAAATGTTAGCCCTATTACAGCAATAAGCCATTCACCAGGGAGAACTACTTCTTGAATAAAAAACTCGGTGAGGTCTGCATTGCAAGGAGCTTCAAACTTGAACCATGGAGTCTCACAAATGAAACTTTGACAACAAAAGCTAACAAACGAATACGAAGGACGACATCTTGGTGCTGTGTAGAGTCGCAATAGTAGTCGGTTCGCAAGCCTAAACCTGGAACAGTTTCGCGCGACGTGCCGCCTCCTCCTCGGCCTCTCGCTTCTTTTTTGCCTCCAGCTCCGCTGGATCCGTGGTTCGCGGCTTCAGCACCAGACGTGGGCGCTCGGGATGTTCCACTAAAGGGGATGAAAGTGGTACGTGATATCAAGACGGCTTCGGTGAGGAGATCACTAACCGATTTCGACTTCCTCATGTTCAGACGGTCGTGATCTCGGTCTTCCTCCGTAGCCGCCGTGTGAACCACTGCCTTGATGGTCGTGACCACCGCGCGACTCCACCGACGTCCAGCTACCACCATGACCATGATTGCCGCGGGGCTCCGACGAGCCCCAGTTACCGCCACGGGGCTCCGACGAGCCCCAATTACCGCCACGCTCGCTAGCACCGCGGGGTTCCGCAGAACTCCAGCTACCTCTGCTGCTGCCACGACCGCCGCGTCCACCGCGGTCACCACCAGTTCGTTGTGCTGCCAAGTCGATTTTCAGCGGCCGACCTCCGTAATCCTTCAATGATTAAAATTTCAAGATAGGCTTCCTTCTAAGCAACAGGAAAAATCCACTCACAACTCCGTTCCATTCCAGCACTCGTTTTAGATCTTCTGCGCAGGTGAACTCCGCGTAGGCGAAGCCTTTGAATTTGTCTGTCTCACGATCACGTATCATACGAATTTGAACCGATTGGACCTGGAAAAGCAACCCTCAGGGACTGAAAATCTACTGAAAAATCGAATTTTAACATTTACAGGATTGTAGCCCAAAACATTGCATAATACCATCGACTTGCCGAATCAGCAGGTCTGGTCACCTTTATTCACTCCTATGCGGCTAAACATAGCTTGTTTTGATCACTTAAAGGATGGCCGAATCTATCCTCATCGAAGCAGCGCATATAGTGCTTTGCGTCTCGAATCCCTTACTTTAGTCTCCATGACAGCTTCAGCTGCTGTCCCACTAGGCGAGAGCTTTTATTTAAATTCAGAGACTACGGTTGTGTGGCTTGGGATGACGAACGCAACTGCCACTTTACGGTCGCCCCTCCCAACTAGGATAGCTCAAGGAAAATCTCCAAATTTGCAATTTGCAACGTTCCCTGCATCCACATACAGTGAAAGATAGACTGGGTTAGCTTGTCCTTCGTGACATGAAATAACGGAGACGTTGCCTGCGTCCTGTCAACTTACTGATACTGATGCTCAGAAGATGTTGTGTGCATTCTTCATCGACTCCTACGATGTTTGGCAACTTCCTAGACGAGGCGAATGCAGAGTTGTGCACTTGTTTCGCTTCTTTATCGGTGTCCTCACGGTGGCTCTGGATAAGCTACCAGATCTATCCTAATCGGGTCCCTCCCCCTGACTTGGATAGATCTGGCACCCCGTCCAGGGAAGCCCGCTTAGCGTCAATAACAAAATGCCTCGCTTTCTTAGCGATTACTCACAGTCCCTCCTCCCCTTCTCGCAGGACTGCGCTAGAATAGTGTAAATAAAGCAAAAAAAAAAACTTGTCATTCCGATGCCCCCGTTCCAACCCACAATGCAAAACTGCATCGAAAAATGATACCTACTCTGTAGAGGAGCATTCCGAGTTCTATGCTTCTGTTCATTTTCGGTTTTTCCACTTGTGTTCAAGGCGTCAAGCAGCTAGGCAAATTGCTGGGTAACTAGGGTAAGTTAATTTGTTGGTTTTCCCTTCTAACCTAAAGAGTAAATGCTATGCTTTTGAAACCCACCGAACCAGCTTATGACTGGACATACATCTAAAAAGCTCAGCCCGGCTACCAGACAAGTTTAGCAGTTTTCGCTATGCTTCGAGCTTTCGCTGGTTAGCTCTTAGGAGCCTTATCAGTGGAGGCACCACAAATCTCTTATCCTCTAGTGTAAGCTGTCAGCCTTTGGACGTCTCCCATTGTTAGACTTTGTTACTGGGAAAATGCATATGCTAATTCGGATCTATCCTAGTCTGCGGGGGGGGGGGCACATAACTAAAAGGTATTATATGTAACAAATCCACTTAAGACTTACCGAGCGGCTCCTACAGAACAATGTGAGACTTAAACCAGAAAAGTCATGAAGAAAAAAACGAAAAAAATACATTTGTTGCGGTTGTAAGCAGCAAAGTTGTGTGCCCTCCTCACCATGTCAGATTCTGGTTGTAACATGTCAGGCGGCGGTCAGCACACGGCATGCGGCTTCATCGCCCTCCCCACCATATTAGATCCTGCTTGTAACATGTCAGCCGGCGGCCAGCACGCGGCATGCCTCCATTCCGTCGCTCTTTGTCCGCCGAGACGGTTGTAAACCGCGGCGATTTTTTATTTTTTCGTTTGTTCGCTCGTTTTCGGTTTCTTTTAGGTTCCAGCTCGTTCTCTACGAGCCGCTCGGTAAGTTTCAATTCATTTTGTTGCCTACTTTTTAGTTATGTGCCCCCCCCCCCCCGGACTAGGATAGATCCGCTAATTCTACTGTTCTCTTTTACTGGTCGTGACCAGTCCCAGCATGCCTCTTCTGCATTGTCGCCTCATGTCTATAAAATTTACATTGTTAGCGAGCACTCGGAATGTATATGTTCCTCAGTTTTATATTAGCGTTCTCCAGTTTTGGTCATTTTTGAGTTTGTAGTGTTTACTATTGAGTTCGTTTGAGTTAGGAGTTTGCCTACTGTTGTTTTTGTGCTGTATTGTTGTACTAGCGCGCCCTTTGGCGCATGAATAATTCTAAAACCTCTTCTTCAGTGAATCCGATGTGCTTGAGTATCTGCTCAATATCTCCTTGTACTCCATCGAACGGAAGATTGCCTATGAAAGCCTAAAAAAGGAGTTGATTAGAAAACTGTTCGCAATGATCCATGTTGCCAGTTTCGAAGGAATCAACTATTTTTGTACCTTGAATGGTCCAGTCTGAACCGAGTCCATGGTTGAAGTAGTATTCTAAACACAGACCAGTTATTAAGTCACACAGGAAAGTCCCCGCATAGTGCATTTAGAGCGGAAAGTTGGCGGTTAGAAATCTCGACGTCGCAAGGGTACGGAGGCGCACGGTCCAGGAGAAAGAAAAAGGAGAAGCTAGAAAAAGCCATTGCACAATGTACAGACATCACCAGAGAGCCACCCACAGAGCCACGGACGGAAATTTTTGGGAATGCGGGGAGAAAATGTTGAATGTGGATTGGCGCACTCGACAACTGCTCACTTCTCATTGGAGCGCGCTATTGTCACAGCACGAAGATCACCCTCTCCACACTGTACTTGAGGGCTTCCGGCTTCCAAGTCCTTGAGAAGATCAGGAAAACGCTAGAAGAGTGATTTTGGAATCACAACAGAGTTCTTCGAACGATCTTCCACTAATGAACCGTTTACGCCCAGCGAATGCCTATTTATAGTCCAGGCAAACCCAACAAACCTCTTAGCACCGAATGATCGCCTGAATCTTTCTCGCCGCTCGTCATCTGCATACGAGTCGTGATGCTTTAAAATTAGTCGGAAATTTAACGAAATGGAGTTGTAAGGACATATTTAAACAAGCGAAATGGGGACATCGTGGTGCAGTTGCAGAGGACGATCGATAAACGATCGATGCAGTTGCAGAGGACGATCGATAGACGATCGTAGATCGGATTTTACGCATGCCAACCAAGACTTCTATTCTTCGGGGCTCGGTGAATTAGGGACAAATTTGTCTGAAAACGGTAAAATACTTGTTTTTCGGCTTGTACTGTAGGCCATTCCGTGGACCGAGTATGCATTCTCGCGCATCCAAAATAGGGATTGATTAACGCCGACATTTCTTCTCTATTTAAAAAGATGGCCAATCTCGCACGGTGCAGTTATTACAGGTTATCCTAGCATATGCAGAAGACGGCTAATCGTGAGGCGCGTGGTAGCGCAGTCGACGTAGGCGCCGGCTGCCGCCTGCACCCTGAATCGTGGTCCTTCGTTCGGGTCTCAGTCGAGCCAAACGAGTCTTCCAACCGGTGTATGGTACCAGCCTTTTCTGGACCATCCGCTGACCACCTCAAGACATTGCACAAACCATGTACGCATTCAAACGGTGTTTCAAACGGTGTCATAGAAACTGAATGCGTGGCGCGTCCCACGAATGGGTTTAATAACACTGACTTGTATCCCTTGTCTGTCAATACGTCTGTAGATCCGTTCGTGCACGAGTGCAAATTTAATTGCCATTGAACTACCTTACCATGATGAAGAATGAGCAACGGGACGATGTTGTAGATTTTCATGGGGAAGATACAAATGCCCTTGGATTGACTCCAGAACAAGTTGACAACATCGACTGACCGATAGACACCCATTGGCGGTATCGACTTTGGCGAAAATTGAATTTCCGAAATAGATGGCGTGAGATAATGACTTAATGAGCTTCAGAGCAAGTAAATAGAATCGATCGGTCAATCAATATCGATCGATAATGTCAAATTCTGTTCACAGTTGTCTAATTTGGCTCATTTTCTCCACGACATTTCCACTTCGGCTAAAGCCGACACTATGACGACCTGTCACCTCAGGCAGCATAGTTGCAGACTTTTTAGGACTCTGAGATGATATACGTATAGCGTACCGAAACTTTACACCGAGCACTTTCCATCATAATTTAGTAATAAATAGTAGAAAATATTAATAACTTATTGATATATTTATAGCTACATATTTAGTAATTATAATAATGAATAATTCTTCTTAATTTGTAGTGGGACCGTTTTAAAATTTAAATATATATTTTAGGAACTGAACCAGAGTACGTAAAATTTATATAAATAATATACACATATAATAAACAAGTGTTCCACACGCCTATCGGCGTGCCTCGCATTTGTGCGCTTCGCGCGATGTTGCAGTATCACTAAGCTAAGGACCAAACCACTTTGGAAGAAGGAAATGTGCAATTTTATTTTTTATTTTTTCCGCTTTCAATTTGCTTTACTGCAACGTTTGACAAGAAAATATTGAATACGCTATTAATCAGTTAAACATTGTAATGCACTCAACAAGTGCACGGCCCAATCTCACTCACACAAACGGGTTTTCTTTAATATGCAGCAAAGCTACTGTTTTCAACAAAATAATAAAAATTCTACGTTCGTTCAAATAGTTTTTTTCTAAAGACACACTTGAGTTTTCACACAAATTTTCTTAAAACAAAAGGCTGTTTTGTCTTTGTTATGAATTGTTTATTTTTAACTGCAAAGATTTACTTTTGCTTAAAAAGGGTTCGGCTTAAATCGAAACGATATCTGCGGAATCCAACGCGGCAGGACAAAGTCCCGATAAGTACCGTAAGATTTTGAGGACAAAGCGCCTATCAGCATTGTTATTCGCTCGTACTCGCTCTGCACTTGGCTCCAAAACCTTTTTGAAGAGGACTCCTTGTTCACTGCGCGACTTTTCCGAACACATTCAGTCGCCCGCAGCGCTTGAACATCTGGTCAGACGTAAATAATCGCATGGCGAACTGCTCTTCGTTCAGCGAACGGGACGAAACTTCAAACAGCACGAGGGAGGAGACTGATTCAAAGGAAGTAGCCTGCTGAATGATTAGTTCCTCAGTCAAAACGCCGAATAAATTCTGAAGGTCACGACGAGCAGCGATCGTGGTCGGGAGACCGGGAGCGGGAGGCGACTGGGAATGTACACGCACGTATGCATGAAAATGAATACACGCCTCGCCACCGCGGGGAGATTAGTCAAATATCCATGGAAGCCAGACCTATGGCTCCCCCTGTAGCACAGAAAGTCCTGGTGCTACAAGCGGACTGTCCCAAATGCTCGTGTTTTTCGAATGATCGTAAATTTCGACACCTTTAGCTGGGAAAGTGCGCTGGTACGGGCACTAGGAACTCAGGTATGTGGTCGATCTTCCACACCCGTGTGTCAAAATTGCCCATAACCAAGAGCTCCCTCCTTTCTCTCAGCTTTTCTCTGCATTAGCGAGTACAGAACCCGACCAAAAGACTTCATTTTTCGGGCACGGGCCCGATTTCCTAGCCGTACCCTACTTGTCAGGTAGATCATCTGCTGTCTTTATGATTTGAAAAGATGAACAATATACTCTTCCAGACCAGCAAAAACTCTGTTCAGCCAGAAGTTCCCCACCAAAACTCTAACCTGGAGCAAGACTCATCAATCTCGAGGCAAATGTGAAGAAACGGATAAAGGTAAGTGGGTATGCGGAGATACCCACGACTATCGTCGGGTATCCTTTACCTAGTACTTTACCCGCCAATGTGGGGTAAGTACAGATGAGGGTCAAGACCTTTAGACCAGGATCCATCAACGATGAGCGCCACATCATGGGTATATTTTTCCCTTCTATCCGCATACCCCAGGGTTCGTTCGTTGATAAAGGTCTAAACTGGAAAACTGGGCCCCTTAATTCTTATTAAGAAAATACTCGATTCTTCTCAATGACAGTTCCCAAATTCTTTTGCAGTCGGAGACCATCGGCTACAACAGGTTCTACCAGAAAGCCGTGTATGCACCATTGATTCCGTCGAAGATGCGACCATGGCACTTGAGGAACAATTGATGGAAGATTCACGAATAATTAATTACTCGGTCGTGCAATTCACGACATTGGCTTCACTCTATCTGATCTGGCGTTTCGACACCCTTTCGATCAAGGAACCTTCTCAATAATTAAATAGTTGCGTGGATGCGTCGTAGCGCAGTCGGAGGAGGCGCTATCCGCGGCGAGCAACCCTTATCGATCCAGGGGATTAGGACCTCCAAGTCAATAAGATGGAATTTGCCCGACAGGAAATCAAAGAAAATGTTCCAAAGAAAATCCTCCACACAATGTGGCTTTGAATTTCGAAAAGGGTCCAAGTCGTCGTCTGACCTCGGCCCCTTCCGTCACAGGGCGCATGCCCGAGGTAGGAATTCGAAAACCAGCGGGTGCCGCCGGCTGTTGTTGGGTAGCTCGGACGGTGGAGCTGCGACCTCAGAGCGGAGACCTTTCCTCGGGGCCCCTGCGCCCCCCGCTGCACATGGCCCTCAGGCACATGCCGACCTCGTTTCTTGGCTATATAAGCGGCTGGCTGGTGGCCCTCGCCGTGTCGCGACACCCACCGGACTTCGCTCCGACAGCCAGGTAAGCGAGCGGGATCTTCTGGTGTGGAGCAGATCTGACGAGTGTATTTGCAGCCGACGCCTTCTTCGACGACCCGCCGCTTCGACTCTTCGTCTCAACTTCTGCTCCAGGTAGGTAAATAGTTTATGATTTTTTAAATAAAAATAAAAATAAATAAATAAAAATAAAAAATAAAATTTAAATTAAAAGTAAAGTAAAAGTAACTTTAACAAAACTAAAAAATCAAAATATAAATAAACAAAACTAAAAATAAAATTTAAATAAAAATAAAAATAAAAACTTAAAAAAATAAAAATAAAAGTAAAAAAATCAACATATAAATAAACAAAAAATAATTTTAAAAAATACAAAAAAGTAAAAATAAAAAAATATAAAAAATAAAAAGAAAAATAAAAATAAAAATATAATATTTATATAGACCACAGAACACACAACACAACACAACACACACAACACAACACACAGTACAACACACAAAAACAAATTAGGCTCCAAACAATCTAATAATAAGGATTGGTTGGCCTGGTTTCGGAAACCACCGAACCAGGCGCCTGGAATCGGCTGCACCAGCGATGGTTGGCACCTCCTCCGACTGCGTTTCACGCGCAGTGTTTTCTTTCTGTTCGAGGCGCGTGAAGCGCAGTCGGAGGAGGTGCCCCCGGCTGTCGCTGGTGCGGCCGATTCCAGGTGACCTGGTTCGGTGGTTTCCGACACCAGGCCAACCAATCCATCCAGCCCTCCGGGGTTGGCGGAAAATGATAGGATGAATGGATGGAAATTTTTTCATTTTTCATTTTCAAAAAATCTAATTCAAAATTCAAAATTTCAATTTCAATTTCAAAGAAAACCAATCAAAAAATCAAAAAAAAAATAAAAAAAATGGTGGCGATGTCCGTTCCTCCACGTGGTGCCACTGGAAACTGCTCGTTCTGCGAGCAAAGCTGAACGCGGACACTCAATTGCAGGCGATAGGTCTGCCCCATCTGCTTTTCGGCTCCTCCTAACTTCAGTAATTTCCAGGGAAGAAGACATCATGGTCATCACCAACGGTCCGGCGCAGACGACGTTCGACGAGGACTCCTTCATGTACGCCGTCGGCAGGGTTTATCGCTACACCGAACTGGCCGCCGGACAGGGCTATCACTCAGTTCGAGTTCTAGGGTAAGAGCCGTCAACCGCGTGGCGCAGACCGTACAACGCTTAGCCGCCGTGCACGGTCTCCCTGTTTCAGATGGGAGTACGTCACTCCACGGGACGAGAGATCCCCTAGTGACTGGTGGCTCCTGGGGACGTGACTGGTGGCTCCTGGGGACGTGACTGGTTTAAATCAAAGCGAAATCGAGGGCTTCACCATAGGTACGTCGTCTTCCTTAATTTCGTCGTGGAGTTTTCCGGAGTACATACTTCCATTTCAGTAGTCTGACGCGAAGACGCGATGTTAACCAATTTCATGTAGATCGCCAGAAGACCCGCGTCACCAGAAGACGACATTTCAAACTGCACAAGATGCGTCTGCGATTCCGCAAGCTGTGATAGATCCATGTGCATCTATAGTTCGCGATTCGAACTGTAATAGCATACTTCGAGGAACAGATGTATTACATGGCGAGACTTCAATAAATTTTTCTTCTTACCGTGGCTAAAGAAAGGAATGAACTGTGATAGCATACTTTGAGGACACTCATTATGGCTGAGTCAGTAGATCGAGGCAAAGTATAGTGGACATCAGTATAGAGGTATCCAATAAATAACTCCATTCCGATTCTGGCAGTGGGGGGTGGATGGCGTGCGAGTTCAACCAGTACGAAGGCATCAGCTAGACGAGCTCCACGAGTGCGGAAAGATTCCGGCACTTCTTGACCTTTACAGTACTGCTGTCAAATTTTAAGCGACACAAAACTTAGCAGGTTAGACTAAGCACCACTATCAACAAAAAGACTCAACAACAGACATAGCGTTTCAGAGAATAGCAGACAGCACAAGACAAGACAAGAATAGATATCAGAACGTCGACAACAGGTTGGTGGAAGTGACCGGGAGGCGTCGGCTCAGCTGCTCGGCACCGCAGAAGACCGACGGCCAGCCAGCCGCCGTCCGTATCGAGTCAACCGCACGCCGGCGCTCGTAATGCACACGGAACCGTCGCAGCAGAACCGGCGGCAGAAGAACGGAAATGAACGGTGAAGAAATGCGCCCAATGAGGGTTTTCATTCACGGGATTTGGTCTGAGACCGGAATAGAGCGGTAAACAATGCAGCCCTCAATCCTCTAGGATTTCATCATTAAGCAGCAACTCGGACAACTGTCTCTCATCTAGGCCATAAGCAGAGAAATAACGATTCTTGGACCTTCTCCGTACGTCGAACAGCAGGATTCCAGCTGGAAGTTACAGGTCTAATAACCGAAAGGACCGAAAACTATGAAAGCATTGAGATCCAGCGCGATGGAGCGACGAGCGAGCGCGACGTCAAACTGTCCACCTTGTTGAGTTTGGAAATCGCGAAGCATCGGACGACAGCGCCTGTTGTGGAAGCTAGCTCAGTCTGTGTAGGTAGTGATGCGATCCTTTCTGCGATTTCTGAGTGTTCTGTTTCTTTCCACTTTCTTTTCTTTCAATTCAAGCCACTTTCTTTTCTGTCTCTTCTTTCTCTTCTTTTTCTTCTTCTCTCCTCTTCTTTCCGAATTGGACATTTTATATTATACATTATTATATTATACATTTTTCAATTTTCGCAATATTTTGATGTTATAATTTTTAGTCAAACATTTTTATATTATTATTTTCAATTAAACCTTTTTACTCTAATATTTGACTTGATCTTTTATACAACATAATATCAATATAATATTTAATATATTATATTATATAATATCAATATAATATTTATTATATTATTACACTATATATTATTACATATTATATTAATTATATTATATTATTATATATTATATTATATATTATATTATTATATATTATATTATTATATATTATATTATATTATTATATATTATATTATATATTACTATATTATATTATTATTATATTATAAATTTTTTTAATTTTCGCAATATTTTGATGTTATAATTTTTAGTCAAACATTTTTATATTATTATTTTCAATTAAACCTTTTTACTCTGATATTTGACTTGATCTTTTATACAACATAATATCAATATAATATTCAATATATTATATTACATAATATCAATATAATATTTATTATATTATTATACTATATATTATTACATATTATATTAATTATATTATATTATTATATATTATATTATATATTATATTATATTATTATATATTATATTATATATTATATTATATTATTATATATTATATTATATATTACTACATTATATTATTATTATATTATATATTTTTTAATTTTCGCAATATTTTGATGTTATAATTTTTAGTCAAACATTTTTATATTATTATTTTTAATTAAACCTTTTTACTCTAATATTTGACTTGATCTTTTATACAACATAATATCAATATTATATATTATTATATATTATTATATTATATTATTTATTATATTATATTATATTATTATATTTATTATATTATATTATATTATATTATATTCTATTTAAACCTTTTTATGAAGAGGGCTTGTTTTCTAAGCTAAACTAACCATAATTTAGTAATCAGAATGCAAGCAGCGTTTAGAAACTCAACAGCTGAGCAGGTGAAAACTGGACCGTTCGCTATCCAAAAAAGAAGCACATATCGTAAGTTGTGTCTCGATTGCGCCGTCTCGACAGTAAACCTTCTGTGGTTTGAAGTATGTGTAATTGTATTGTGTAGTATATGTAATTGTATTGTGTATTATTATGCATGTTGTTCAAAACATATAAATAAATAAATAAATAAATAACAAATAAATAAATAAAATGACCGTTCCAATTCGGCCGGAGAGTCTTACCTATGAAACTTAGAAATCTTTAAGACACATGGAATAGCAATAATCAATCCCAACTGAAAAAAGCAGAAGTATAACAGAGGGGCTAACGCTACTAATGGAAGATCTGAGCGATGGGATCTCATAATGCGAGTATTCTTAGTGGAATAATTTTTGGATGGCGGGGATGGTGTAGGGTGTCCGTGGTCTGTAGGTCTCTCATCTAGGCCATAAGCAGGGAAATAACGATTCTTGGACCTTCTCCGTACGTCGAACAGCAGGATTCCAGCTGGAAGTTACAGGTCTAATAACCGAAAGGACCGAAAACTATGAAAGCATTGAGATCCAGCGCGATGGAGCGACGAGCGAGCGCGACGTCAAACTGTCCACCTTGTTGAGTTTGGAAATCGCGAAGCATCGGACGACAGCGCCTGTTGTGGAAGCTAGCTCAGTCTGTGTAGGTAGTGATGCGATCCTTTCTGCGATTTCTGAGTGTTCTGTTTCTTTCCACTTTCTTTTCTTTCAATTCAAGCCACTTTCTTTTCTGTCTCTAACATCTCTCTAACAACAACATCATCTCTAACAATATTAACAATAATAATATAATAATATAATAAATTTCTCTTCTTTCCGAATTGGACATTTTATATTATACATTATTATATTATACATTTTTCAATTTTCGCAATATTTTGATGTTATAATTTTTAGTCAAACATTTTTATATTATTATTTTCAATTAAACCTTTCTACTCTAATATTTGACTTGATCTTTTATACAACATAATATCAATATAATATTTAATATATTATATTATATAATATCAATATAATATTTATTATATTATTACACTATATATTATTACATATTATATTAATTATATTATATTATTATATATTATATTATATATTATATTATATATTATATTATATTATTATATATTATATTATATATTATATTATATTATTATATATTATATTATATATTACTATATTATATTATATATTATATTATATTATTATATATTATATTATATATTACTATATTATATTATTATTATATTATACATTTTTTTAATTTTCGCAATATTTTGATGTTATAATTTTTAGTCAAACATTTTTATATTATTATTTTCAATTAAACCTTTTTACTCTGATATTTGACTTGATCTTTTATACAACATAATATCAATATAATATTCAATATATTATATTACATAATATCAATATAATATTTATTTAATTATTATACTATGTATTATTACATATTATATTAATTATATTATATTATTATATATTATATTATATATTATATTATTATATATTATATTATATTATTATGTATTATATTATATATTACTATATTATATTATTATTATATTATACATTTTTTTAATTTTCGCAATATTTTGATGTTATAATTTTTAGTCAAACATTTTTATATTATTATTTTCAATTAAACCTTTTTACTCTGATATTTGACTTGATCTTTTATACAACATAATATCAATATAATATTCAATATATTATATTACATAATATCAATATAATATTTATTATATTATTATACTATATATTATTACATATTATATTAATTAAATTATATTATAATATATTATATTATATATTATATTATATTATTATATATTATATTATATATTACTACATTATATTATTATTATATTATATATTTTTTAATTTTCGCAATATTTTGATGTTATAATTTTTAGTCAAACATTTTTATATTATTATTTTTAATTAAACCTTTTTACTCTAATATTTGACTTGATCTTTTATACAACATAATATCAATATTATATATTATTATATATTATTATATTATATTATTTATTATATTATATTATATTATTATATTTATTATATTATATTATTTATTATAATATTATACTATATATTATTATATATTATATTATTATATATTATATTATATATTACTATATTATATTACTATTATATTATATATTTTTTAATTTTCGCAATATTTTGATGTTATAATTTTTAGTCAAACATTTTTATATTATTATTTCTATTTAAACCTTTTTATGAAGAGGGCTTGTTTTCTAAGCTAAACTAACCATAATTTAGTAATCAGAATGCAAGCAGCGTTTAGAAACTCAACAGCTGAGCAGGTGAAAACTGGACCGTTCGCTATCCAAAAAAGAAGCACATATCGTAAGTTGTGTCTCGATTGCGCCGTCTCGACAGTAAACCTTCTGTGGTTTGAAGTATGTGTAATTGTATTGTGTAGTATATGTAATTGTATTGTGTATTATTATGCATGTTGTTCAAAACATATAAATAAATAAATAAATAACAAATAAATAAATAAAATGACCGTTCCAATTCGGCCGGAGAGTCTTACCTATGAAACTTAGAAATCTTTAAGACACATGGATTAGCAATAATCAATCCCAACTGAAAAAAGCAGAAGTCTAACAGAGGGGCTAACGCTACTAATGGAAGATCTGAGCGATGGGATCTCATAATGCGAGTATTCTTAGTGGAATAATTTTCGGATGGCGGGGATGGTGTAGGGTGTCCGTGGTCTGGCGGCCGGACCGCGGCTAGGTCGGTCGACGGCTAGACGAACAGTTGTTGTTAGCCAGCCAGTTCATTCGCTGGACAACTGGCATGCAGCCAAGCGCCGTCTCATCCATCCACCTCATTTCCTCCTTTATCCAGTCCACAATGGTCATATAAGCCCTTCACTAGCGGATGAAATATGGGCACCCTTGCTCAGTTCTACTTTCTAAGGTCTTCTGGCGTAAGAGTCGCTTTGAATGGGTGATAAAATCTCTCTTCTCTCGCAGATGGGGACCGAATTCATCATAGATTAGACCCGAGGATATAAGGGGCCCGGACTTGTGGGCCGCTAGATGGGGGTTACTCGACGATAAGTACGACAAGTCACACCGAAATCATGGTTGCCAGTTGCGACTCGAGCTCCCAGGGCTGATTTTGGGTGTTGCAATAGTAGCTGTAGGGGCCGGATTCATCAATCTCGGGGTAAAGGTATCCCCGTGGATAACTCCTTATACCTACGAGGATACCCTGAGATGAATGAACTCAGCTCCTGCAGCTAACCTTTCAAAACCCAAAATCAGTCTCTAGGAGGGCGCGTCTCAACTGGCCGCTATGATTTCGGTGTGACTTGTCATCCTTTTCATTTCTAATCGAATCAGGCATGTCTACATCTTGAAGGAACATCTGTCAGAAATTGTAGGGCGTTTTCTAGGGCAAACTTAGTCTATATTCCTCGTAGTGATGTGTATTCTCAAAAGCTTCGTTATTCTTAGAGATATCTTATTACAACATTGTTGATTAAACAGGTTAGTAAAATATTCGATAAAATAGTATAAAAATAGTAAGAGTAAATAATTTAAAAAATAAAGACATCAATAGTAATGCACCATTTTCAATTGAAATTCAACGTTTTTCAAATCAAATTCAACGTTTTTCAAACCAAATTCGACGTTTTTCAGCGTGTCTGTTCTTTAAGCTGTTTACCAAGATTGTTAAACAGGCTTTACTTCGGCTGACGTTTCGGCGGGTTGGAGGAAGGATATGTTATGGAGTCTTTTGACGTCAGCTCGTTGTACACCAATGTGTCCAGAGACGACGCCTTACAAGCCGTGTCTGAAATTCTTTCAGAACACCACGCAAGCGTTAATCTTTACGGCCTGAGCATAGCTCAGATAATGATGTTGGTAAACGGGTACCTGTCATGTAACATATTCAGATGGTCAGGTGACTATTGTCAAGTTCGAGGGCTTGCTATGGGGCAGAGGCTGGCTCCTGTCCTAGCGGTGGCCTTCATGTTGAAAGTGGAGAGACCTGTGCTTGAACGTATGCCAATTATTTACTGTAGGTATAATGACGACTGCTTTGTGATGTGTTCTACTCAGGCTGAGACGGACACATGCTTCGAACTGTTGAACCAACAGTCCGAGCATATAAGGCTCACACGCGAAACACCTACAGAGAATTGGCTAGCCTTCCTCAACGTACAGGTGTATTTCTCTCCCGGAGAAATGAAGACTAGATGGTATCGAAAACCCAGCAGCAAGAACATCCTTGTTCATTGTTGCTTAGCCCACCCTTCAAACACTAAAAAGGGCATTATTAAAAACATGTCTCAGACAGCCATCGCCACTTCGTCGGATAACGAGCAAAAGCTGCTGTCACTAAAATTGCACAAAATATTGCAGAAGTCAACGGGTACCCAGCTAATAATACTTCTAGAAGAGGGAGACCACGACCCAGCGTCATGGTTCGCCGTGAGGAAGAGCGGAGAAAAATACCCTACTGTGTGCCTTTTATCTCAGACGAAGTGAGCGCAGAGATCCGCGCGTGTGCTCGCAAAGCGGATCTCCAAGAAGTGGTGAGGGTGGTCGAGGTGCCTCCCACAAACTTGAAGGGGCAGTTGGTCCGGAACCGAATCTACGACCGGATGTGCTACACTCCATCCTGCGTAGTTTGCCCTAACGGTAAGGAGGGAGACTGCATGACATTAGGGGTAGTATACCTCATGTCGAGTAGAATGTGCGGCCAGGAGTACATAGGGGAAACGGGCAGACCGTTGTGTATCAGAGTCAAGGAGCATTTCGACGGCCTTAAAAAGCCCAATGTGTCAACTCCTTGGGGAGAGCACAGGGTCCGATGCCACTATGGCGCCATGTTCCAAGTGTCCGTCTCCATCCTAGCGAGAGAAAGCGACATCTCAACACGCAGGACACTTGAGGCGCTTTGGATAGCGGCCAAGAACCCACAGGTCAACCGCAAGGATGAATGCATAGCGATAACCCAAGAACTGGCACCCTTTGTCGAGCTCTGTGGGTTTTGATCAAATAGATCTGACCTCCAGTGTACTTAAGCCAGGTGGCATCCGGGGCAACACTCACTCACAAACGTCTATCTCCACCTGCGGGTGACTGGTGGTGCTCGTCGGCACCCACCTGGCTTTACTCTAGCTGTCTTGAGAATGCTATTCTGTAGGATGAAACGGCGTTTGGGGGAATAGTTTCACGAATGTTCTCGACTTTTCCAGACTCCGAAGAAGGCGAAGACGCCGAAACGTCAGCCGAAGTAAAGCCTGTTTAACAATCTTGGTAAACAGCTTAAAGAAGAAACACGCTGAAGTATACTCGATATGCCAAGATTTATCGAAAGTCGGACTTGGGCGGTTCAACGTTTTTCAAATCGTTATAACGTTTCAGTTATAATAGTACCTGTACAAGAACCAATTGATAATGAAATTTGGTAAAATTTTATAGATATAAAAATATAATAAATAAATAAAAACCAAAAGAAAAGGTAAACACGTGGAATGATGCTACCGTATAAAGAATAGACTTGCACTGTAGTGTGATATACGTTATCCATTCTGATAGTAATGGATGTACTACAGTGGAGTTATTTTTTTGGGAAAATAGGAGCAAGGATCAGCTGATCGACAGACAGATTGTAAGTTCAATTTCTTTCATAACTCTATAAAACTAGATACAATAACTGTATTATAGAAGAACCTATTATACTGTTATAATACATATAATGCAATACAATATCAAAGTTTTTAAAAACATTTTAAACATTTTTGTTAACTTAACTCTTGTAATTTGTACAGGGCGGGTGTAGCGCAGTTGGAGTAGGCGCCGACTACCGTCTGCACCCGATACCAGGTTCCTGGTTCGGATTTGCCGCCCAGGCCAACCAAGCCTTCCATCCCTCCGGGGTCGGTAAATTGATACCAGACTTGCCTTGTCTGCCAACGCAAGTCATTGTATGGCCAAATAGCAAATACGCATTCAAATCGCCTACACGACAGTAGAAGTAGTTTCCGCAGAAGTAGAATGCGCTGGCGCATCCCAAAAGGGAATGAGTAACGCCGTCCTTTATCCTTTATCTTAATTTGTATAAATCTAAATAAAGTTATAACGCCTCCCTCTTCACTGACGAGCCACCCGAGAGGTGCTATAACTAAAAGGGTTGGTCTGGAGATAGGTGGCGAAACGAACCGCTTGAGGAAAACTTGAAAATTTGTAATTTTATACTCTATACTTTCACTATATTTTAATTATAATAACATTTTATGTTAGGCGGGGAACATTCCAGTTACAACAGTGTTCTACAGTTTGCTCTGATGGGCGAGAAGCGAAAATGTTACGATGTGACAACAGAATCGCATCAAGAACTTGTTCCCTGTGTCGGGATGCGAACGTGATTAGTAATGTAAATGTTGTTTACAAGAAGTGCTGCAACGAAAGAAAGTACTATCCTTCGCCTTGCTTTTGCAATTCATTAATTTGAGGGACAGTTTATCCAAAATCACCTGCAAAACCTTGAGTGAGAAATATTGCGTTGGAGAATTGGGGTATCCACGCTGTTTCTCGAATGCTCGAATTTTTGATTATTTTTCCTTTCAAAAAACCTTAAATTTTTCTCTTCAAAAACTCAAAGTACATTAGTGAAACAGCACATTGGTATACCATTCTTTGTTGCTTCTGTGCTAACCAGCTTTGTAGTTGGGAATTTTTATTGTTAGCATTTTTATTGGATCTATCCTAGTCCGGGGGGCCACATAACTAAAAACTAGGCAACAAAATGAATTAATACTTACCGAGGGGCTCCTAGAGAGCAAAACCTAACCTAAAAGAAGCCAAAACGAACGAACAAATAAAAAATAAAAAATCGCCGCGGTTTACAACCGTTTCGGCGGGCAAAGAGCGACGGAATAGAGTCATGCCGCGTGATGACCGCCGCTTGACATGTTATAACCAGGATCTAACATGGAGAGGAGGGCACACAACTTTGTCTTTTTACAACCGCAACAAATGTTTTTCTTTCGTTTTTTCTTTGTGACTTTTTCTTGTTTAGGTCCTGTATTGTTCTGAAGGAGCTGCTCTGTAAGTCTTGAGTGAATTTGTCACATATAATACTTTTTAGTTATGTGCCCCCCACGGACTAGGATAGATCCTTTTTATTTATTAAAGTTTCCATCTACCAACCTCGTTGGTACAAAAGAAATAACGAAGGTCACCTTATATCGATGCCAAAGCTTCATGTTGTTTATGACGAAAGGGAATGGAGACACCGCTATTCATCGATTCTCCACGTATTTTCTGAATCATGAATTTGACGTCATGATCGTATCTTCGATAACGGTCTACTTACAACTTATGGCGAATATCTGGGCGACCGTGGCGTAGTTTATAGGACCCCTATTGCCGGAAAAAATTGGAGACTGTCGCAGACAAAAACACAAAAAAAACTATTTTCATTTCTATAAAATCAGTTTTTTTGGTTCACCTTATAGCACCAATTCTAGCCAAAAGTTTTAGCGTAACTTTAAAAAATCGAAATTTTCGCGCTAACGAATGTTCGGAAAGGCGCACGCAAGAAGCTGCATAGTTTTTAGCTGCAAAATTTTTAACTAAATTTACAATACCAATCAAATAAATATTACGTCACATTGGAAAAATGCAGGGCGCGTGGTGAACAATAAATCAACCCTTCTCTGCTGTTTGCAATAAGCTGTGGAATTTTGATGTCCCAAAAAGCAAAAGATATTAATAACCATTCAAATAGTGATAAAAATTCGGTCGAGACATCCTGTTGAATGCATGGCGCATCTCCAAATCTAGAAAATCGAGTGTAACTTTAGTCCAGGCAAAAGTGTTGGTGATAAAAACACCGATGGTAGACGTGGAAGATGACGAGACACTGGCATGGAGATGGAAAGTGGAATCGATAACGATTTGACGCCGGTGCTCTGTGCCGACGAAAAACGCATCACGACTTGAAGACTGGATGCTGGCCGCTCAAAAAGGTATGAAGATTGATGGGCGCTGCTCTGGGTTCCTTTTTGGGACCCACCGTAGTCATTTTTCTTCCCGTCGCGATGATTCCTTTGGCGCCTTTTTGGGATGGCCTTAAACATCAATTAGGCCGCCTAACTAAAGTTCTTTGAAAGAGGCGAACGAACAGAATTTTAAGCTGACAACCGAGTTTCTAACTCTTTCTAATAATTGTTACATTTACAAAAAAACTAAAGAACAACGATAAACGGAAGGATATGCGGTATGCGTGAACCAGGAATGCGTCATGCGTTCCACAACAACGTCGAAAAGATGAAACACTGACTTCTTCATCGGTTAGCCATCGCGAGATATTATATTTGTAGGCCAAATACGCATTCAGATTGCCTTCGCGACATTCCGCAGAAGCACAATACGTGGCGCACACCGCGAATGGGTTGATCAACGTCACGCTTTATCATTTTTCGTAAAATTTGGACAAGCAATCTGTTGAAGGAAAGTAAAGGAAGCTTAATGGTAATTAAACAATAAGATCGTTTTCATATTAAACTGTAGAGCTTTCAACACGGTGTGGACTGTTTTCAAATAAACCCGAACACGTTCAACATTAAAATAGCCTCGTGTAATAGGCGTTTAAAAGCCTAAAAAATCTATAATTGCACAATTTTTTCCGAACTAGTCCCAAAAAAGCATCTAAGAATTCACTACAATGTTCGGCCGATCATTAAATTCCTATGCCGCTAGCTACAAAAATACCCCTACGCTTCTCTATTCTCGCATTTGGAGTGCGTCATAGGGAGGATTGCGCCATGCATTCGTTCATTTAATTCATTTAATTGATAGCATAAGTGCTGTTTGCATAGTACAAATAAACACACAATTTTCTATTGTGGAGTTACACATCAATACAATTTATATCACTAACAAAATATACGTCTCGAAATACTCGCCCAGTGTATGGCGTAATTTCTCCACATAACACAACAATATTCTTTTATACCTTTTTTAGCGTTAAAAAACCTTAAAGGCAGAAGTGGCTGAAAGGATAAGAATTTTTATGAGCAGTCAAACAAAGCGAGACAACACTTTTAGAATGTGGATTTGATTTTTTAGATGCAAATTTTATTTTCACGTCGTTACGTGTTCTGTTTGGAACTGAACACAACACACAAAATAAAAGTATTAAACATCGATTCTAATTATGGACTATCGGTAGCAAAAAGATACAGCAGCGTGCCGACCTTTTTAGGCAAGAAAGGGGTACATAGCTGGCATCTGATTAGTTTTTGGATCTATCCTAATCAGAGGGGGCATCGTTTAAAGAACAAATCAAATGTAAGCGTCTGTCGGGGCTCTGCCGGCCGGGATATTGCAAAAAAATCCCTTGCAGATCAGTTCGTGGAGTAGTATTTGTGGATTGATTTGCTTTCAAATTTTCCGCCGTTGTCAGAGAATGAAGTTGAGTGATCCCTTCCGCACCTCACTAGGTTAGATCCAAATTTTTTGCATCACTCTCGAAGCATTTCTGACATGACAGTGCGCTGGCTTTTGCATGTTCTGCTGCTTCACTTTTGGTGAGCCTCGTCTCCGAGAGTGCCTTAATCAGCCGAGTGAGGACAGACGGTTGATTCCAATTCTTCCTTCTCGGCTGATTGAACATGAGATTAGAGTTCGCAATCCACCTGAAGACTACTTCTGACGGGGCTACACGAACACTTTAAGGCCAATTTTGAACGGAATTGTGGGATTCGAACATGTCATCTAAAAATGGGCCCCATTCATTTAATTTGCATTTTCGCACGATGGGAATGAGGCGTTTAAACATCAGAGGATCCATTCAGTCATAAAATCGATCTTTTCTAAAAAGGAGAAAATGGCCGAGAGAGCATTGCCCATCGCAGGTCGTCCTTTACCATTCTCCGCATTTCCTTCACACACTCTCATCACTCCGCATTTAAATTCTGCTTCTGAAAGCAGGCACACTCCATCGTTCGTGATTTCTTGTTAGACTTGCCTAAGGTGAAGAAAACAGCCGACTTCGAAAGCGGCCCAAATCTACATCTCAACGCCTCATTGTCATTGAGACCTTCGAAGCTCATCTTGCCTATTCTTAGCGTTTGATCTAGTTTGATCCAGCATTTATTTATTTGTTATTTTTTTGCAACATTGCTTTATTTGCTGGCAATTCTATATCTTGCGCCTAATCTTTAATAATTGATCTGGTGAAAAAAGTACCGAAGTTAATACTACGAAAACTGTCATTAGATATCTAAAAGGTGAAACTTCAGCCACTTAAACAAGTAAAACTAAGGCTAATGTGTCACTAAATAAATTAACTAAAGGCATTACACAAATCGTTCAAGGAATTGAAAGTTTAACAAGTAATTGGAGAGGGTGAAGTAGAACGTTGAAATAGAAAAGCAGGCAACAATAGGGTAACTATTAGGTTGTCCCATAAGTCTTCGCCGTTTTTTTTCAACGATTCACTGCAGATTTCGCCGGCGGTATCTTGCACAGCGCTGCATAGCTTTCGAAAGAGAATGATTTGCTCTATCAGAAAATGTATTGCATTTTTTGTTCATCATGAATTTTGTCAATTTTTAGGTCGTCGAAGTGGAAAGTGAAAAGTGAAAAAGTAGCCATTTGCGCACTTGTTCTCTCCGCTTAGGTTTGTAATTTTTTGCGCAGTTTTTTTATAGCATTTAGAAGACAATGTTCTGTTCTACAAGAATATGCGTTGGTCCTATTTTCTCACTTGTCCATTATTGATTTTTAGTCCATCAAATTGGGAAGTCCGACTTTTCCGTCCGAATTTTTACCAAAACTCCGGTTCCGTGGTTGGACTTTTTTTGCTTGGTGTTATATGTCGTTTGAAAGAGGATTTCTTGCCCAGTAAAAATTTGTGTCGCGTTTATTGGCTCACGCCGATTTCTGTCGAATATCAACAACTGAAGAAGGAGAAGGAGTGGTGAAGACGATTTTTCTCTTTTTGGCATTTTGCTGAGATTTAATAGAAATCAATAAACGCGACACATATTCTTATAGAGCAAAACATTTTCTTTCGAATGACATATAACATCAATCCAAAAAGTCCAACCACAGAGCAGGAGCTGTCGGCAAAAATAACCATCCTCCTTCGGACGTCCCAAGACGTCCCAATTCGATGACCTAAAAATCAATAAAGGACAAATAAGCAAATAGCACTAACACACGTTCTTGTAGTACAAAACATTGTCTTCCAAATTCTATAAAAAACTGCGCAAAAAATTACAAACCTAAGCGGAGAGAATAAGTGCGCAAATGGCTACTTTTTCACTTTTTTTTTACTTTTCATTCAACGACCTAAAAATTGGCAAAATTCATGATTAAAAAAGAAATGCAATACATTTTCTGATAGAGGAAGTCATTCTCTTTCGAAAGCTATGCAGCGCTATGCAAGATACCGCCGGCGAAATCTGCAGTGAATCGTTGAAAAAAAACGACTTATGGGACAACCTAATATATAGAAGACTTATGGGACAACCTAATATATAGAAGCTGGAGGCTTTGGATGGAATAAAAATTAAAGATGCAGAAGTGAAGAATGATTTGTTTTCAGAAATCGGTCACTATTGAGTGGAATGTAAATAGTCTTTAGACGACGTCAACGTCTAGGGCAACGACCAACAACTTCTTCCAATACCTCGAGACTTTCTCCGCAGCAGGGAGGGCTCTTGGCCAGCGTGCTAGTCCATTGAATATTCTTCAGCATTTCTTGGTCGTACAAGTGGAAATTTCCAAATAGGCGTTACCATTCTTCATGTTTTCTGAAGCTATACGATACCACAACCATCAATCGATTGATCGATCTCAGAGTGAGAAAAACCGCTATTGATCTGTATCGATCCCACCATATATAAATCGAGTGATAATCGGACGACCTGAACGCAGTTGACTGCACACACACACACACGAACCGCTATCAGACAGAAACTGTTGCCGTGCCCACGCATCGATTCGCGTCCAACGACACTTTCAGAATTCGGTGGTTCTGTCACCGCTCGCGTGCCCTGTCTATTCCGTCATTATCATCTCTCCATTAGTCCGAACCGAAAGTTTCCGCCGTTCTCTACCTGAACTTTCAAATCAGCATAACTTGGCCTATAAGTAACCGTTTTAATTGCGACAAGGACGCTTTCATTGGTACGCCTTTACAAATGGAAGGCACTGGCAACAATTTTCTAGACCTCTAGAATAAACTTTCTAAATCTGCGAAATTTTTTTGACATCCTCTTGCATGTGATGGGATTCTTCAACTAGAAGCACTCTCGAATACCTCAAAAATAATCATGCATGAGCGATAATGTGGACACTATCGAGCATCGAACCCCAAATCCTACAGCTTTTGTGCGGATAAGTTTGGCGATGTGCTATTTGGAGCCGCCACAAAATTCTTTATTTACAGTACCGGACTTGTTCCTCCGTTCATTCGCCGGAAATCCCGGAAAGGTCAACATAGGCCGCTTTGGAACGGTCCAAAGCGGCCTTTTTAAATAACTTTTTTAAAAATCAAGTTCTTGCAAAAAAAACATATGTTTGAGCTCAGCAGCCCAAGCTCTATCTTATGACCTATAGATCTCAGTAGGGTTGAACAATGCATGTAGGCCCAGCAGAATCAATCGAGTGGGCGCGACAACCTGTAGCGCGATCGAGCGACAGCTTGAAGAGCGAGCGTTTGAGGAGTTTTATCACAAATTTGCAGCCACAAATTGCAGTCACAAATTTGTGATAAAACTCTCCAAACGCTCACTACAAGCTGTTCCCCCCCCCTAGATTGATAGGTTCGATAACATATGCATTCTGCACGGCGCACTCCAAAGGCTCGTTGGACAATCTTAGAGCAATTCGTGAGTTGGGCGGCTGCAAATTTGTGATAAAACTCCTCAAACGCTCATTCTTCAAGCTGTCGCTCGATCGCTCTACAGGTTGTCGCGCGCACTCGATTGATTCTGTCAGGCCTACATGCATTGTTCAACTCTACTGAGATCTATTGGTCATAAGATAGAGCTTGAGCTGCTGAGCTCAAACAAATGTTTTTTTACAAGAACTTGATTTAAAAAAAGTTATTTAAAAAGGTGGAACGGTCCAAAGCGGCCTATGTTGACCTTTCCGGGATTTCCGGGGAATGAACGGAGGAACATGCCCGGTACTGTACCTATGCAGAACAACGAATATTTTAGCTTGTCCTCAAGATCTCATCAGCATACCTACTTACTTTGACACTTTGATGGTCCATCAGCAAGTGTTGTTCTAGCGGAGAACCACAACTCTTCCAATCCGCTCGACTTCTGGTGACTTGCATCGAGTGTAGCAGATCGCGTTTCCTAAACGATCTCGAGAATGAGTCTGCCCATCTTCTCGGCGGTCCTCCGAGCGGCCTCTTCTTGCTTCTTGGAATCCATTCGCTAACTCGTAGACTCCATCTGTCGTCTTTTCGTCGAAGTAAGTGACCAGCCTAGCGACGTTTCGACTTCTTCATGTACTGCAACGGAACCATCAAACGCGACTTATCCCTTAGGTCTGAAATTCGTAAACCAATCAGCCATTGTTGACGTAGGCTCGTTTTTAGAAGACATTTTTCCAAAACGCGATGGGTCGACTGCATCGAAGAAAATGTTGCCTTCTTGTCAGGAGAGATTCAGTTGCGTAGCAAAATGCTAACAGTACAGACGCGTCGAAGATAGTGGCACTGAGGTCGAGTCTCTTATCCGGTCGGTAATTTCTCGAATCGAAATGAAAGCTGTTCAGCTCTCTTCTTAGGTATACGTAGGAATCCACTTGCTGTAGAGTGCTTTCTAATAGCTTCATTGTTCCTCTTTCGCACAACTGGTTAGAAGTGGGATATTTAGGGACTCTCTGTCTCTTTTTGCTCTATAAAAAAGCCTTGCCAGAGTGAGAAGAGAGTCAATCTATCTCTATCATATAATTGTGCAGAAACTCAACGCGCAATTCAGACATGATTCCTGAAAAGCAAAAAACAATACTTTTGATAATAAAAGTAGTAATAAAGTAGTATCAAAGTAATAATAGAATAAATAAAAATAATAACGGTGTTGTGTCTGGAGACGCTCCGTAAAATATGGTTTATTCGGTAGTTGCCGAGGCAGTAGAGCACACCGTAGAAAAAGTACACCTTACTCCATTCACCGCTTTTATACAGCACGGAACGCTTAACATCTTATATCACTGCTATCACTCATTCCATACACACCTCCCCAGTAGAAAAGTCTTTTGTTTTCTACTGTAAGTGCAAATCAAGGTGACAGAATAATAGCTTAACAAAACTTCTTCAAACAAGATAACCAATATCTCTCAACGGGTCTTCGATCTCGTGTCGATCTTCTTAGCGGTTGTAGTATTTGCAGGCTCGGTGCACGTTATCAGGATCCAATGGTGTTTCTTCTTCCCATTTGTTCTGCATCAGCGTCCTCACGTAATCCGTTGTTTTCGTGCAGGCTTGTTCTGACAATCGGGAACTTCCAATAAGTCGAGTAGTGTTCTTAGCGTCGGACCTCCGTTACATTCTGACGCGTCTTCGTATCGGCGTCTGAGTTGAATTGCATGCTTCTTTAGTACCTTTCCATTCATGTCTGCTTCAGTTTACTGAACCGAGAAGTCTCTTGATTGTGCCTTTTTTTTTCCAGAAAAATTGTGATAATTTCCACTGCTGCACATAGACGGCTTCTCCAACAGCAAAATTCCTTATCTAGGCACCGTGTCTTTTGTTGCACTGTTCTGCCATGTTTCTGCGTCTTTCAAGACCGACGATTTTGGCACTAGCATGCTTAAACGTGTATGAAGTTTTCTTCCGAGGAACAGTTTTGGAGGCGTCTTCTCATTTAAACTGCTACTTGGCGTGATCCTGTACGCGTGTAATATGATGTTCAGCATTTCTTGGGACGGTGTTTCCTCCTCTCTAATTTTCTTGAGACCGCATTTCAACGAACCGTTTCAATTTTCAACGGGCCTTTCTGCTCGTCCATTTGATAGGGGGTGATACGGCGTTGTCGTCACGTGTCTCTTGAAAAACTCTGAGTGGAATTGAGTTCCGTTATCACTCCCAATTGTTTGCGGCAGACCATATCTTTTCTTCTGCAAACATTTTTTTGAGCTCATCTACCGTTCGGCTCGAAGAGATATTGGTCATTTCTATCACTTCAGGCCACTTGCTAAAAGCGTCCACCACGACTAATTAATAGCATCCATAGGTCCAGCGAAATAATCCACATGAATTCTCTAGCCAAGCTCCACCAAGGTAGCATTTGACCACGGTTTCAATGCTACCATGGTGGAGCTTCCCGAAATCTGGCACAGCTTCGCGCAATAGTTTCACAATCCTTGTTGAGGTTAGGCCAGTATACATAGCTTCTAGCTATCTTCTTCATTCCTATACCAGAATGACCAATGTAATTCCTCCAACACGTTGTTCTGCAGTCTCGTTAGAATAACGACCTTTTCTCCAGTCATGAGGCATCCTCCAACGAGCGATATAGTCTCTCTTTTCGCTTAAAAGGTCAACAACTTTGGATAATTTTTAGGCCATTTTCCATACTTGATCAACGATTTGGATTTTCTTAGCACCGGCTCTTGTTCCGTACACAACTCAATGATGAGTTAGCGGCAACGTTATTATGTAGTTTCTCAGCTGCGTTAATACATCATTTTCAATTGCTGCTATCACAATATCTTCTTTTGTGGAAGGACACTTTTATATCAGTCTCGATAGTCCGTCCACTTGACCAAACCTTGTCGTATTGACATAGTCGATTTTAAAATCGTACCCGAGTAGGATAGTAGCCCATATCATTTGTCGATTCGTACTGAAACTCCCTTATTGTCGCCAAAAATAGCTAACAGCGGCTTGTGGTCGGTTAACAGTAGAAACGTCGTTCCAAAAATGTATTTGTGAAGCTTCTTCACGGAGGATACCAATCCAAGTGCTTCTTTCTCTATTGGTGAGTAGTTTCTTTCTGCATTCGAAAGCGAACGAGAAGCGTGGGCTATTGGTTTTTCAGAGCTGTCGGCGTATCTGTGTGGGATCGCACATCCAATTCCGTACTCACATGTATCCGCGGCTACAACGATCTTCTCCTTAGGATCATAGTGGGCCAGATAGAGATCACTAGACAACTCAGTTTTTAGCTTCTCAAACGCACTTTGTTGTACAGACGCCCAATTGCACTTCACATCTTTCTTCAGCATCTAGTGGTCCGCGAAGCTTTTTCATGGACGGTATGAACGTTGAATAATAGTTCACCATTTCCAAGATTGCGCGTAACGGTGTGACATTTTTTTGGCTTCATATTCTTGATGGCTTCGATCTTTTCAAGATTTGGCCTCCTACCATTTTTGTCAATGATGAATCCCAGGTAGCAAATTTCTGGTTTCGCAAAAAAGCATTTGTCCATGCGTAACATGAAACCATATTTAGCGATTCATTTGAACAAAGAAGATAGATTATTATTATGTTCTTCCTCGGTTGTTCCGCATACCAGGATATCATCGAGGTATGTCGTAACTCCCTTCAATCCTGCTACCATTTTCTTAATCACATGTTGAAAAATTCCTGGCGCAGTCTTGATTCCAAAACTAGACGATTATACTGGATACTCCTTTATGTGTGTTGATTGCGACCTTCTTCTTGGATTCTTCAGACAGCCCTATGTGGAGGTATGCATCGGAGAGATCTGCTTGGGAGAGTACGGTTCCCCCATTCAATGATGCGAATATGTTTTCGGGGACGAGAATGGGATAATCAAAGGACTGTAAGGCTTTGTTGAGTCCAGTTGAAAAATCAGCACACACTCTGGCTTTTCCATTAGGTTTCTTCTTGCATACAATTGGGGCAGCCCCTTGGCTATGGGTTATTGGAGTGATTGCGCCCATTTCTTGGAGTCGGTTAAGTTCTTTTTCAACGGATTCTAGGGAGGCATAGGGAATGGGAGGACTGGAACAGAAAACAGGACGGGTATTGGGCAGAAGGATAAGGTCAATTTTCTCCTTTACAGAGCCCGAGACCATGCTTGAATACTTCAGCATACGTTTTCTTCAGTTTCTCTTCCACATCGGAACTACGCTCCATCTTCATATTGACCTCTGAGACCATTATACTTATGTGGTGCATCACTTCTTCGTTATTTTGACACCACTCCAGTCCCACTAATGAGTTGTACGGCGTTATGTAGGCGTAGTCTTCACTTTTCTTGCCCTTAATTTCAATTTTGCACTTCAATCTTTCCTGGATCTTCATAACGTCACCACTTGCATTTTTCACAATGCCATTTTTCTTCTCACGTTTCGAGGACCCCATCTTCTTCCAGACATTTTGGTCTAATAGTGTGATGTCTGATCCTGTATCAAGTAGAAATTCAACTGACCAACCGTTTATGATAGAACAAATGTACATCCTGGCGGCGTTAACGTTTGCGAAAGCATTCGAAATCTTCGTTAACTGAACACGTTCCCTGGGAGTGTTCTTGACGTGATTTCTCTTATCACTGTGGTGATAATTCTTTTGCGAAGTCTTCGCGCGCTCGGTTGTTTTCTTCAGCCTTGCTACATCACCGAATTTTTTCGATGGGCACTAATTTTGTATTTCTTGCAAAACCACGGTTTCTTCTTACGTTGTCTGAGTAGTAATATCCTTCACAATTCCAGCAATCAATGGACTTGTGATCTTCTTTCAAAGTTGTCTCCACAATTTTATCACTCCCGGTGATGGTCTCACCATCTCTCTTTGTGATAGGAAATTCTCGCATTCCTGATGCAACTGATGTAAAGAAATTTTCCGACTTGCTTTGTATTATCTATCGAGTACCGATAAAAACCTTTATCGGATTTCAGGTTCTGCTTGCGACTTCAATAAATATCCAGAGCAAGCGCTTGATGAGTTTCGAATCTAGGTCTAATCACTTTTTCACAAAATTCACGGACACTACCTGTACATGTGGGGTAGTCCTCGGCGGCGTTCTTTTCTAGCTTCAGGTTGGTATTTTGTGGTGAACTCGGATGCTTTGAAATCGAACAATTTCTTCAGAGATTTCATCGTTTCATCATGGTCAATATCTGATACGTTCTTGGGTAGTACTCCAGCTTCTGTTCGATTCAATAGCATCCGGATCCATTCGCGCTGCTGGACCCTCTGTTCTTACAGTTGTGCTTCCACTTGCTTCCTTTGGTCGTCCAAGATTTTCTTCAGGATTGACATCATTTGCTGCGAGCCCATTCTTCTTTTCCACTGATCGTCTGATCGCCAATAGTTGTGTCTGGAGACGCTCCGTAGGAAGGACGGTTTATTCGGTAGTTGCCGAGGCAGTAGAACACACCGTAGAAAAACTACACCTTACTCCATTCACCGCTTTTATACGGCAGGGAATGGTTGACATCTTACATTACTGCTATCACCCATTCCGTACACTACAAATAATAATAAAGTAGTGGGCGCGTGAAGCGCTGTCGGAGAAGGCGGCCACTGTCGCCTGCACTCGATACCAGGTCCCTGGTTCGGATTTCTTGCCCAGGCCAACCAAACCTTCCTCTCCAGTGGGCGAATTGGTACCAGACTTGTATGTGAAGGAAAAAGCGCTGACTTGTTCATCGGCTGGCCACCGCAAGTCATTGTATGGCCAAATACGCATTCAAATCGCCTCCACGACATCCCGTACAGGTAGAGTGCGTGGCGCACCCCAAAAAAGATTGAGTAACGTCGTCCCTTATCCTTATCCTTAATAAAGTAATAATAAAATAAACAAATAAAATGATAAAAATACTTTTAACAATTATAAAATTAATTTAATAATTTGATTTTAATAGTAATTAATTTAATAATTTTGAGAATGATTATAAGGCTACGAAGTCCGCCGAAAAATAGCAGAAGGCCTTGCGCTGGAGTTTATCGGAAAATTAATAGGGGGCAATTTGTGCGCAATACTTTCTTTCACTTCCATTCGGAGTGTAATGAAATCTCCGACGAGGGCCATGTGGCGAAGTCGGCAGCGGGCGCCAGTTCTCGCCCACATCCCGAATTGATTTTAGATTCATTTCGAGCGCGGAGGCCAACCAAGTCATCCGTGCTTCCGCAATTTATTCCTAGGACAGACTGCCAAATGCGCGTAGCAAACAACTGCAATACATTCCATAAAGATGAAGTGCGAGGCAACCCCCCCCCCAAAGACCTATGCTATACTTCGGCGACGTCGGCGACAGTGTTGAGCGGGTGCAACACACTTCGTAGCAGCCCGCGCAACACTACCGCCGACGTCGCCGACAACAGCGTCGCCGAAGTATAACGTGGGCCAAAGACGAGATGACTAACTCACCCTTCACACAATTTTGCTGAAAAATACTCGGAGCTTAGCTTTTTTGCCTAAATTTTGGCCTCGTGAGGAATTCGATGAACCCGCGGAGTAGTATGGTCCACCAGCGGCGGAGACTGCGGTCATTCAGTTCCGACTAGAGTGCTTGGACACACCGTTCTGCGGAGCCGCTGTTCTTTGCGCCTCCGTTCCGCTTACGCTATGCGTTCCTCGGCACGTCCTTGAGCCACATTCCAGCGCAACTGGCCCTTCCACTCTCGCTCGCGCTCCCGCTGTTAATTTCCCCTTCCTTTTCCGGCTTCCGAAGTTCGTCGCCCACTTCTTACCTAGCCTTTTCCTCCTCCTCTCACCGATCTGGAGATTTTGCGAGTCGTCGTGTGGCTCTCACAGCCATCCAATCCATCGCAAAGGTTAACGGCACACCTCACGGGAAAAGGTCGGCGTTCCATTCCACAGCGACGCTCGATTGAACTGTTCTCCTCCACGGCTCCGCCACGTTGCCGACTTGTTTCCTGCTCGACGTCGTTGTGTCCCATTGTACCTGTAGGAGAAACACCCCTATCTTGATGGTGTAACGTTGACTGAATCAGATCCAACAGTTGATCGCATCAGCGGTAACTCATTATTTTTGACGAATCGTTGTTGACTTCGAAAACCATTTGTCAAAAAGACTCCTGTTGGATTCCATCCTCCATTTATACCTTTTATTTACAGTGAAATGGGATGAAACTTTTCAGAACAAATTCATGCCTATGAAATCCAAGTGAATGCATTCCAAAGTTTCACTGAGCAAAAAATTTTCTAACCATCTCGAAGAGTCTGAAATTTAACTTGTGAGAAGCACGTTTATCCTTTAAATTTAGAAACGAGTTTTTTACAAGTTAAACTTTATACTCTCCAAGAGGATTAGAAAATTTTTTGTTCAAGAAAAATTTGATATAATTTGCTTGAATTTTTTTTTAGTTCAGCTGCTTGAATGAGTGTAATAATTTTATGAAATCGCATCACAACAAAACATTTATGACATCGTTATGAGGACTTTCAACCTAGATTCCAGCCACTTGATACTTAACGAAACTGATTTGAATTTTTTGAAACTTTATTTTTGGGTAAAACAATAGGTTGGAAATTGTTTTAAAACGTAAAAAGGCAGAAATCACATAGTGCATAAAAAGAAGATATCGCGCTATGGATTCCACTAGCTCGTTACGATTTCTGTTTTATTGCAAGCGTAAATGCTACTTACATAAAGCGTCAATGCGAGGTATAAGCCTATTTTTTTATAATTGCTTTTGTCATATGGTTCACAGGTGTGAAACTCCAGGGAGAGAAAAATTTTGAGACCTGTCCTAGTCGGGAGGAGGTAACCGTAGAGGGTCAGTTGCGGACATTATTCAATGCCATACAACCACATACCCTAAATTTAAAGGAAAGCCCTCGTACCACGGGGCAGCAGCTGAAGTTCTGTTAGAAACTTGAGCAAGGGAGGTGAAACGCGAATCACTACATATATGCCTCCCTTGGATTCGGCTAGATCCGAAATTCTGCTATCAATCGAATAAAAGTCGCGACGTCTAAGGCCAGCGCACGGCGCAACCTTTCCTTCTTGTTGCTGTTGCTTGTTTTGATCTGGAAGATGTTCAGTTTGATTTCAAAAGCTTTGTGCTTGCTCAAGAGAGTGTCCAGTTTGATGTGAAAAGGGTCCAGTTTGAGTGACAGTATTATACATCACGTTTAAAACTTTCGCTCTTTTGCTTTCAATGCAGATGATTCCCTCATACTACTGAACATCTAAGGAAGACTGCGCTTCGAATTCGTCTGGCCATTATCACTACCCGCCTGCGGTTCGAATTCTCTGCATCAATAGGTCTCTCCCACTGGCTGATCATTCGTCATATGGCGACGGGAAACGTCTCAGAAACTTTGGACTGCCCCAGATGTATGCACTTGTTGAGAGGAGAGGAATATCTCTAAGCTGAAGTCTTTTAAAATGCTATGTTTACACGAACTTTGTGCTCGACCACGCTTGTTTTCGCCCCTTTGCTGGTCTAGAGTCTATAAAAAGCAGGACCTGCCTATGGTCCGATCACACATTCACAGTACGTATTTAGAAGTTAAAACCAGGATTAGCAGAACAGTAGCCTAGCGCAGTCGGAAGGGGTGTAGGTTCATTCGGAATCATGGTTCGTGTCCGATTTAGGTCGACCGAGTCCTCCATCTATCCAGGGGAGATGAATTTGTACCAACATTCCTTTTGGTAACCGCAAGGCGACCTACAAGCCAAGAATGTCATCCAGTCACTTCCACGATGTCCCGATGAAGTAGAGTTCATGGCGCATGACATTGTCAGTGAGGAATTAAATGTCGACTTGACGGTCTTCAAACGTTATCTGCTTATATTAGGTTGGAAAAAAGTCTCTTCACACTTCATAAAGTTTTTACCGTTCTCCTTGTAAACACGCGAGCCAGTATTGATTGCTGATTTCATAATCCTCTTACACTTGTCTACCGTTCGCACGCGGACACAGGTTAAGACTCTTCTTGTAATTCGTTATCCATCTAATCTTCCGGACCCAATGCCAGATCTACCTCATGGCCATTTACGGGCTCGGCATTTTTCATGAATTCATTAAAGGATCTACAGCAGGTCAGGCAGCCGACCAAATTAACGGTGTATATGGCTTGGGATCTACTACTCATCCACCTGTTATGAGTGGTTCGGAAAGTTTTTAAAGGGAGACTATTCACTCGAAGACAAGGCAAGGTCAGGAAGGCCAGCTGAATTGGACGACACTGAAGTACTCCATCTTCTTCGTACCGATAGTGGGCAGAGGATACGTCAGTTAGCAGAGAAGCTCGAAGGTCTCATAGGATAGTGGGAATCCATCTGAAGAACCTCGGCTTTGCACGGAAATTTGGAGCTTGGATTCCACATGCCCTGTCAGACACTCAGAAAGGCCAACGGCTCTCCATAGCTGATTCTCTTCTGTCCAGATACGAAAGAAAATCGTTTCTACCGCGGATTGTGATAAGCGATGGGTCCTGGGTTCTGTATGTCAATTTCCGAAGAAAAAGGCAATGGGTACAAAAGGAGAGAACCCTAAGTCTGATCTCAAGCCAATGTTCACGAAACGAAAATTCTTTTGAGTGTTTGGTGGGATGTCGGAGGAGTGATTTGCTGGGAAACTTTCAGAAGTGGAGAGACACTTACTGCTGCCACATACTGTGGCTAACTCCACAAAGTCGTCGATTCTCTCCAAGAAAACAGGCCGGAGAAGTCAAAGGTGATTATCCTACATGGCGATGGAAGACCACATGTTGCAAGACTCACAAGAAAAACAATAAAGGAGCTAGGCTTGGAGGCATTGCCACATCCACCGTTTAGCCCTGGCCTCGCCCTTACCGACTACCATTTCTTCCGTGCTCTCAAGCAAGGAATTGGGAAGAAATATTTTGAAGCGGACGAGGACCTCAAAAATTGGGTTCAGCAATGGTTCGACTCCAGCACTGCAGTCTTTTAGGCGAGAGGAATTAGAAAAGTACCCAGTCTTTGGAAAAGTGTAGTGGAACAAAATGGAGTTTATCTCAATTGATTTGATTTTGTAGTTGTGAAGTAATAAATCTTTGAAAAAAATGAAGAGACTTTTTTCCAACCTAATATCTATTCTATGAGATTCATCAATGCCGTACTTTACGCTCTTATTAGAAGATATAGAATAGATTCTAAGATTCCAAGATTCTACGAGAACCTGAACAAACAAAAGGTCATTTAGCCTTCGTTTGCGCCACTTTAGAATTCGTTTTCTATTGAGATTTCAACAATTTCTTTCTCTCTCCCTATTTTTGTAAATTTTTATAATTGTTTCCACCATTTTGAAGTTGTGCTAAATACCAGCTGTTATAGTTCACGTGTAGTCTTACGCAACATTCCTGACAAGAAATTAATTTCCAACGGGTGTTCGTAAATAGTACGCGAGAGAAGACAGTCTCGGTTTTGACTGTAAAGTCGAGTTCAAAGTGTCGCTTATACAGGCCGTGACAGAAAAAGAGTGCGCTGTTTGATCAGTTAAAAATCCGTGAAGTTCTACAGCTACACTAGTTCTTGATTGCGTAATTTAACGAGCAAGAAAGCGAAAAGCTTTCGCTTTGGTAAGAAGCGACATTGCTCAACCGACTCACGCAGTAGTTCGTGATTTTTTTTATTATATGGATTTTTGTATACGGAATTTTGAGACAGAAAAACTTCCGCTTTGACTCTATCTTTTAATAAAGGTTAAGATGTGAATTACTCTAAACTATAATTTGCAATTATGAGGGGTCTTGATAGTTTTCGTTGATTCAATTACACGCCTACCCGTTATAAACGTTTTCGGATTACAGGATATACTGTAACCGTTGAATTAGATTTGAGTACATGATCCACAACTGCTAACTGAAGCAGTTGAGACGTTTGGAAAGCAAAAACGTTTGATGATGAAGAACCTTTTCAGGAGTCTGCTCCAAGAAGATTTCAAGTGGATAATTGATTAAGTGAAGGCGCTCATTATTTTTGCAGTGTAATGTTGTGACGAACGAACTGTGGTTCTAGATCTATAGAAATATTTCAATTTATCACAAAAAATGCTAAAAAAGGAAACGTCGTATGGAACTGCCAATGACGACTTCGATACTTTTCCTTCGTCACAGATGATTTTTTCTCTGAGAAGAATATACTCCTGTATTCTTTGACAGGGTGCTTCAAATTTTTGTTAAATTTATTTAGTATAAAGTAAGTTAAATTGAAACTCAAATTTTCTATAATTCTCAAAAATTCTTCTCAATTTCCTCTTAAAAAATAAATAATGGCAAACTTTTGCGCTCCATTTAGAATGCGCCACGCATTCAACTTCCATGGGATGTCGTGAGGAGAGAACAGTTAATGCGCACTACGAGGATATAAGTGTCAATCGATTATGAATGTTCTAAATCGTCAAAAGAATACCTCCATAATTCCATGCCCCCCTCCCCTTTCAAGACATTGTCGGTAACTTTCGTTCCATGGTCAATATACCCACACTACCTCACACGCACCAAAAAGCCTGGCCATTCCATGGTGCTGCCATCAGATCCGACTTGCCATGAAGTAGAAATTGGCAATTTCTGATCCAATTATTGTGCTCGATCGAAACGCAGCAAACAATCGACCAGAACTTCAAGCTGGGAAACGGTTGAATCAAGCCAGTTCTACTTCTCATATTCTTCTTACGGGCTTCAGCGCTTGCAAATAGCGTCCATAGTTTAATAGAATGAGGCGAGCGGAGGCCTGGTTTCATTGGCGACAAAGAGAGATCGCTAGAGAACGGCAACTTTGCAACGGGTCTCTGCAGCGCAATAAAGGCCTTTTTCCCTCACTGCTTCACAGGACGACTTGATGTTGAATGACACTGAATCCACACTGGTTCCTCTTCTGAACCGTATCAGATTTTCAGTGCCTTTCGAAGTTTAAAATAGCGGCGCCGGCGACATTCAACACCGTCCGGTTGGAGCTCATTCTTCATACCGGTCACACTCTACGATCTGCGCTCGTGGACGCGTTATTCTTCAAAAGCCTGGAACCTTCGGAGTTTACTCCCAGAACTAGAAGAACTTTAGGCACACTGTTGCATGTTCTACATGTAATAATTTCGTTCATTTCATTATCCGTTTAGCTTTCCTATTTCACCCCCTGCGACATTATGCTTGTTTCTTGCCACTCTTGCCAATGTTCTTCTATTTTGAATTCTCTACACTATTGAGGGATCCAACCCTTTTCATAGGTTTTCTAAGGAAAAGGAAAGATTGTCCCAACCTGCTTTGAAGTACATAGCATCCCAGAAGCCCCTCATGGCGCGGTACGCATTCCAATCCACTTTTTGAGTGAATACGGTTGAAAGAGCCTTTTGTGTTATGCGAGGCAGATATAATGAAGCCTCGAAATGAAATAAAATAGAACTGCTAACACTTCTACTTTTTCTTCAAACACACACCCCAACAGGACGCGTGGTAGTGCAGCCGGAGGCACTGCCGGCTGTCGCGTGCACCCGACTCCAGGTTCTAGTTCGGATTCCCTGCCAAAGCCAACCATGCCTTCCATTCCTCTGGAGTCGGTGAATTTCTACCAAACTTGCTACCAGACAAACACTGACTTACTTAACGACTGACTACCGTAACTCATTGTATATGCCAAAGGCGCAAGGCATCCTATGCAAGTAGGATGCGCGGCGCATTTCAAATAGGATTGATTAGCGCCGTACTTTATCTTTCATCTTCCATACAACCCCAATTATTGTAAACAGGAACTCGGAACTTGTGCGAATATCATAGATTGAAAAGGACAAAGAATGCATTCGCCTAATGAAGTAAAAAGGTAGGACGTACGATGTGAACTGGATAGACCACAAAGTACCGGAAAGATTGCGATTTATTCGATAAATTGAGCAAAAATCAGGGAGAGTGGTAACCGAGGCGTTAAAGAATTCGAGTTTGGCATTGACACAATGACTTGAGGTGGCCTGCCGATAGACATGTCAGTGTTATACCCTTTCCCGATAAGTCTGGTAGAGGCCTGGTTGATTGCCCTAGGCGGGACCCGAACAAATCTCCCGGCTTGTGCGGCTGCGCTATCACGCAAAAATTATTTTTGGAAACGTAGTGAATGGCGCGCTTGGCGCAGTGGCATAAGACCTTGGTCGGTCTTCGCTTGCACCTCGAATCGATTTAATGTTCGATCCATGCCTAGAGTAACCAAAGCTTCTTCTTCTCCAAAACCAATAAATTGGCACCAAGCCTGTCTAAGCTCTAGGCATCTGACTCTTGTGTGCTTAGACACTAACACCTACAAGTTATTGCATTATCCAAGCACAAACTCCGATTGTTTCCCATGATGAGACCAAGAGAAAGAATGTAGGGTGAAAGAGAATGATTAAATCCGACTTTTATTTTTATCTCTATTTGTTAGCTTCTGTGTTTGTAAAATGATTGACGAGCAGTTCTAAGAGTTCAGCTTTGTGAAGAACGCTTAGCTAATCGTAAGTTCGACTGAATCAAACAAAAGCCATAAAGCGCTAGCTAGAGCCTAGATTCCAGAATTGAAGAAATGGAACAAAATCAATGGTAAGATTATTATTATTATCATTATTATCAGTATTATTATTATTGGGCGCGTGTAGCGCAGTCGGAGGAGGCGCGACTGTCGCGTGCTCGCGATACCAGGTTCCTGGTTCGGATTTCCCGCCCAGGCCGACCAAGCCTTCCATCCCTCCGGGGTCGGTGAATTGGTACCAGACTTGTATGGGAATGATAAAGCGCTAACTTGTTCATCCCAGAAGGGATTGAATAACGCCGTCCTTTATCCTTTATCCTTTTATTATTATTATCGCATAAGCCATAGGGCAATTCGTTAAAGAACAAACAGTACCAAATGCATGTCACATTATAAAAAGAGAACACAGAGACAAAGCATACAAATGATAGAGCAGCTCTTACAAGCAATGATATTATTCGTTTAATTTCAAAAGTAGCAGACTTCCGACTTGGCCTGTTGTCTCTGTATTAAGGGATATTGAAGGAAAGTGTTCAGAAAGCTTAAGGTACAAACTGTACAAACTACGTGCCCTGTAAATGGAGGACATTGCTCACGATTTGGTTCATGGACGTGGAAAAGATAGATCAGGATTAGTAGCAAACCAATTGTGTTTGATTTCTTCATCTTAAAGAACCTGCATGCCCCATAATGTTATGGGTGTTGTCATATTCCTTAACTTAATCATGCTCATGGGTATATGTAGAGAGTTACGCTTCAATTGGATCACCACCTCTTTGCTAAAATTTTCTCGCTTTTGCCGGTCTGACCATATGAGTAGTGACACTCTGTCAATGCGGCTTATGTGCCTACGAATCCGACGACTTGTTCCGTTTCGTTTGCTTAGAGAAATACCCACCTACACGTTTGTGCTTCAGAATGCCTGATCTCGCATCAGTCGGCCCCCTTCTGGCAGCCGTCTGTTATTACGGAACTGTGCTGGGGACGGCAGAAATTTCTCGAAGGATCTTGGACAGGACCGTCTCGAAAAAATCGTCATTTCACCGGTTTCTTATTGAACTAATAGGCACCGCACAGATATGCACATGCGTCTTCGAGAATGGTAAGTGTTTGAGGCTTCGAGAAGGTGGGATGCTATTCGTTCGGCATTATTTTAACAGTGCGACGCCAAACCAGAGTTGAGCTATTCTGGCACGAAGTACAATATTCGCGCTTGATTTTTTTAAACTCTCTTCTTTGTCGAATTCGCGTAACCTCGCTCTCCTTGCCTGGCAGAGCCGGACTTGCCACGCTGAATTTTAGTATCCCCAACGTGGATTAAAAATATTTCATGTCATTTTCATATGAGACTCCACTTGAAACTAACCTACAACTTACTTCTTCTTCTTCTTCTTCTTCTTCTTCTTCTTCTTCTTCAGCGTTTGTCCCGCTTCGAGGCGGGGTCCGCTATTCTGGTGTGGTGACGCCACTTTACGCGATCAAATGCTTGATCGGGATGGATACCAGCAACCTTTAGGTCCACATGCAACGTATCAAGCCATCGCTGCTTCGGCCGCCCTTTAGGCCGTTTTCCGGGCACATCTATGTTAAGGCCAATCTTCCTAACAGTGTCACCACTAGCTCGAAGAACATGGCCATACCACCGAAGGCGAGCTTCACGTAACTTGTCAGCAATTGGAGCGACACCAAACCTCTGGCGTATTTCATCGTTGCGAATACGGTCCAGACACGTAACACCAGCCGTCCATCGCAGCATTTTCGTTTCCATTACGCTGAGGCGAGTCTCAACCTCTTTGGTTGCAGGCCAGCACTCAGCTCCATACATCGCTACTGGTCGGACGATGGTTCTATAGATCTTCGATTTAAGGCGTTCCGGTATCTTCCTGTCGCATAAAACGCCTGTCATCGAGCGCCATTTGGACCACGCTGCGCTCACGCGCGAGTTCACCTCGTACGTCAGACTACCATCAGAAGCAATTGCAGATCTAAGGTACTTGAAGTTTGTCGTTCGTACTAGCGCAGTGCCATTGATCTCAATGGACCCGGCTTCGTTTACGTCTGTCGTCAAGTACTCAGATTTTTTGACGTTTAACTTGAGCCCGAACATCGCCAAGCGGTCGTACCAAGCTTGCGCTTGTCGCTCGAGTTCGCTCTTCTCTTCGCTTGCAAGCATTACGTCATCTGCATACAGCAGCGCCCAGGGGGCAGGCCTCTAAAGGTCTCTCGAAATGGCATCCATTACGACAATGAATAGGAGCGGGGAGAGCGCAGAGCCCTGGTGAACACCAACGGAGATAGGAAACTCCGCCGATGTGCCGGCTGGCGCTAGCACACTACTCTTTGGACCAGAGTAAAGTATGCGCACCACTCAATAAGCTCTTCGGGAACACCGTGTTGTCGTAAGGCGTACCGTATAACCTCACGCGGTACACGACCAAATGCTTTCTCCAAGTCGAGAAAAGCTATGTGCAGCGGTTTCTGCTTTTCGCGATGTCTCTCTACCAGAAGACGAGCAGCATGTATGGCATCGATGGTGCCACTGCCCGCTACGAAGCCACATTGATTGGTGGAAAGTTGGACGATATCGCGAATACGTCCATCTACAATTCGCTTGAAGATTTTCATGCTGTGCGAGAGCAAGCGAATTGGACGGTAATTCGTGCAGTCCGCAGAACTGCCCTTCTTCTTCCATATCGGGATCGTCGTGCTTTCCTGCCAACTACCAGGTACCTTCTTCTCCGTAACAACCTGGTTGAAAAACTTCGTTAGCCACTCAGCAGGACTCCACCACCTCAACTTCCATAGGTCGCCCGCTATATCATCGGGGCCCGTTGCTTTGCCTGGCTTCATCTTCTTCAAAGCCGCTTCCGTCTCCTCCACAGTGATTTTCTGCACAGGACCGTGCGTAGGAGGGACGCAAGGGATGGGCGGATGGGCAAACTGTTCTGTCGAAATTCTCTCGAAGTAGTCATGCCATCGTTTCATAGCCCTCTTGCGGTTCGTCAGTAGATGGCCATTCTCATCGTTGATGCCCAAGAATTTCTCGATGTCCTCGGCCTGACGATGGCGTGCCTTGGCAAGTCGATAAAGATGTCGTTCACCATCGCGCGTCTCGAGTTTATCGCTGAGATCATCATAATGGACGGCTTTTGCAACGGCTACGGCCTTCTTTGCCGCTTTCTTCGCCTCCTGGTACATACGCCATTTGTCTGCAGTCTTGTCGCGCAGGAACGCGTGATATAATTTTTTCTTCTCTCGGACTTTTTCTCTTACGTCGTTAGTCCACAGCCACGCCAGCTTCTCGATCTTGCGGCGTCCAGGCTTAGTCATGCCTAATTCAGAGCATGCAACTTGTAAAATCGTATCGGTTGCATCTTTCCATGTTTCGTCGACGGTTGTCACCGTCGGTAACCGGATACGAGGAACAAAAGCTGCAGCGTTTTCCTTCAATCGCCACCACTTGATTCTCGGTGGACCGCATCGCTCGACATGCCTCAGCCTCGGAGGGACGAACTTAAGAGTGCATATCAGCGGACGGTGCTGTGTGGCGACAGTCTCGTACGGCACCACCTTCGCATCTGTAACCAGCTTTCGATCGCGATGCTTCACAAGGATGAAGTCGATCTGTGTCTTGGTGCTCCCGCTATAGAACGACACCAGATGGGAGTCACGCTTTCGAAATACGGTGTTCGCGGTTATGCGAGTCCGCATACTCAAGGATTCGCTCACCATCAGCGTTACGTGCTCCGTATCCGAAACCGCCGTGACAGCTGCGACCATCTTTCGCAGTCCCCACATGACCGTTGAGGTCACCCGCGATAACGACAGCGTCTTCTGACGGTACCTCTGCTGTCTTTTCATCAAGCAGGGTCCAAAACTCATCCTTGGCTCTTTCAGAGCAGCCTGCCTGCGGAGCGTATGCAGAGAAGAAATGATACATACGTTGTTCAGCAGCGACTACGACCTTCATCAAGCGGTCATTAATACGTTCCACGCTTATAATCGCGTCTCGGAAACGTTCGGAGACGATTACACCAACTCCGCTGGTGGTCCTGGGACTGCCGCACAGAATGGCCTTGAAGCCTCGGCCTATGTCCCTCGACTTACAACAGGACCACCTCGTCTTCTGTACCGCACATAAGTCGATTCGTCTTCGCTCCAGTGCTTCTGCTAACTCGCACGAGGGGCCCGTCAACGTACCCACATTCAGCGTAGCTACGCGGGTCTTGCCTACGTTACGGGACTTTCGGACTAGCTCAGTTTCCCCCCGATGCCGTCCTCGCATCAGGGACCCTCGCAGACTTCTCACACTCGCCGGGCTGCGAGTGCGCGTCGGCTCCCGCGGACGCCGTAGCATTATCTCGATACTCACTTAACGTCATCAACCATGTGATGTGACATGGGATCTCCATAGCCCGGCCTGTCACTAGGGCCTGTCGCCTGTACTCGAATGTCCGTGATTAGCTTAGCTCGCAGAGGCGAACAGTTTCCAGTGGCACCACGTGGAGGAACGGACATCGCCACCAACCTACAACTTACTTGTTGGTTCCAAAAGTACGTTTTCACCTTCCGCAGTTATAAGCTTTTAGTCGTAGTTTTAAGAAAGATAGCGGTATAGAGAGATACAGGTTTATCAGAAATTCAATAATGTTTATCTCAAAATTGGGTAATCAAATCACAACTACAAGATAGTAAACGAATGCCTGTCGCAATGAACGGGAAGCTGTATGGATACATAACATAGAGTAAGAATGAACGAAGAACAATATATGCTGTAATGATGTTTTTCTTACGATCTAATCTCTAGCGCCAGGTGGGACTTGAACCCACACTCCTTGCTTACCGAATAAGGAGCTCCTTCTACCCGTTATCTTTGCACCAGCTGTTATAATTACCTAATGATCAGTAGCAGCCACTTGCGGCTTACACAAAGCGATCTCAATTACAAAGGTTTCCCGGCTATCAGACTTTTAAAATAAAAAATTCTTGTTTGTATTGCGCAGAAATCTCTTCAAAACAAAAATTTTCTGGAATATATTACGAGTTGTCTCAAGATCGTGTGAAATTCGCAGTAGTTCTATTCATTTTCAAATTATAATTTCCATCGTTTAGCTTGTGGTAGCGCAGTCGGGGGAGGAGCTGATTTTCACATGCACTCCCAATATGTAGAAGCTTAAAGTTCGGGTCTCGTCCGGGCCAACTAAGTCTTCCATTCCTTCGGGGTCGCTGAGCCGGCAGCGGACATTTTGTATCGGTCTGCGGAGAATAAGAGAGAATATCCCTCTTTTGCCCATCGCATGGCCACTGCAGGTCACTCTGCTGGTCGTATATGCATTGAAATGGCTCGCATGATATTTCGGTGAGATAGAATGCGTGGCGCCTCCGAAAAGGATTACTAGTAAAGGTTAAAGGACGGCGTTATTTAATCGCTTTTAGGATGCATCATACATTCTACTTCTACGGGATGTCGTGGAGGCGATTTGAATGCATATTTGGCCTATACAACGATTTGCAACAAAAAACTAAAGAAAACTATTTCACGAGGACAACACGCTCATCTGGCCTACATGAGGCCTGTACAGAAGGAAACAAAATGTTAGACCCCGTTAGGGTGGGTGCTGATGGGTCCCATGAAGAGTGGATATTGCATTCGGTCAAACAGCTGCGGTGGGGTTTTGGCATAGAACATTCTCACACGGGCAGCAGGAGCTGCGGGTTCGAGTCTCGCCTAGCACTAGAGTTTTGGTCGCAACGAAACATCGTTATAACAGCTTAAGAACCCAATTTGATTATCGGTTGGCCACAGCGACCTATTCTCCAGGTCAAATCTGCATTCAAATAGTTCGCAAGAAATTCTGTTGAAGTACAATGCGTGGGGTGTCCCACCAACTCATGATAATCAACTAACCGACGTGTGCGCATTTCCTTCATCGGCAGACCTTACCAAGAACTCATCGTCAGGTCGATAACAGCTTGAATTTCAGCAGTAATCGTGCAACACTATGGCGTCTCGTCATTCTTCATTGTCACTTCTGTACTCGGATTTCTCTTCAGTACTACTAGCAGAGGCAGCTATGGCACGCCGCTGTCCCCCATGGAGCTGCTCTACTATGGCGAGATAAGGTAAGCCACCAAAACGAAGGACTACTGATGGAATTCGGAAGAGGCTTCGTTGGCTTCAGGTTGTCACGGTTTCTCATGCTGCTGCTGGCCGAGATGCTGGGCGGAGCACTCGCTTGGCACGTTGCCAAGGCGCTGTGGTTCCACTCTCTACAGTACTCTCAGGCTCACATGGAGATGTTCGTGAACAGTCAGAACATGTGCACCATCACCCATAAGGTGGGTTGCTTAATAGAGTTGCCAGGTGTCACGAAGAAAATCCATGATTGGAGGCGATTTCCAGAGGGACTTCATGTTCGCTCTCGCTTTCGAAGTCACTGGCTGCTTCACGATGCGGTTAGTGCTGCCGCGGCTGCCGTCAAACGTCGCCCGATACCTCGCTCCGGCATTCATTGCCAGTCTGTTTTCATTCGGTGAGAGATTTTCACTTGGATGGCTCCTAAGAGCAATTCAGAATGAATAGAAAGAGGTGGGTTGTATAGCTTACTGCATGATGTCGGTACATGTCATTAACCTCGTATAGTGAAAGGAAAGCTCCGTCAGTTTTGGCGCGTTTATCAGATAGGTTGCACAGAACCTTTACCTTTGCCTGGTCACATATCAAACATACATAACCATAGTGGTTTCAATCTATAAGCCTCCACGAGTCTTTTTGAAGTTGGCTGCAAGCACATGAATGTACCACTTCCACGCCTGAATGGACATTTTTCAAATCCCAATTTTTGAATTAAATTGGACATTTTTTATATGAAAATGGTCACTTTCAAAGCAAATTATTGTAGGTACGACTGAAATCAAACTGAACATCTTCTAAATCAAAACGAGCACTTCAATGATAAATTCAGAATTTTCGAAAAGGGTACAATAGGGCAACAATTTATTGTGACTTTCCACGAGATTTTTAGAATTTATATGTTTCAATAAGCGAATACTTTGTTTAAAATTTTAAATTTCTTTTTATTTTTCGAGAAAAAATAGTGACGTAAAACTGTTTTAAAGTAAAGAAACAAAGCAATTTCTTAGTGCAAAGAGAAGGGATCACGCCAAGCGTTTGTCCAGGACGTGGGGATTCCTATTCTAGTGAAGTAAAAATTCAGTTTCTGTTGAGTTACACACCTGTCAACGGTACAAGAAAAGCGATTGCAAAGAAAGCGCACATATCTTACTCGTGTTTCAAAGCTCTTACAGTAACCCGTGACACTAGAAGTGGATTTAGGGTACAATGCTACTACGGATAGCAGCCCTTTCTATTAGCCACATACGCGTAAAGCAGTCATTAGAACTAAAAACCTCTCCTGAGATCATGTTCTTTTGGCTTTGCTTTTAATCGTATTGAATTTGGTCTTTGCTATTAACCTCATTATTGTTTATTTCACCACATATTCTACTTTTCCTGCGTTAGCATTATGTTTTGTCAAGCTGCTTTATGGCACGCTGCAGTGTACTAAATAAAGAAACAAAATTAATGAATTTTGACTTTGCTATTCAAGCAAGTGGTATTGACATTATCAATCAAATAAAAATCGCAGCGAGCTATACGTGTGCATAGCGCGATCTCTTCTTCTTTAATACGCCAAAGATTGTCAATTTTTTGCTCCTAGGGGCAAGTTTTAAACTGTAATGCCTTCTTAAAAGTAAAATTTTATAAAATTTCAAACGAAGCATTTTTTATTTTAACGGGTAAATTTCAACAATTTAAAGAGAATCGCTCTTGTTGGAAGAAAAATGCTCTATCGTTATATGGAGTCTTTATTTTAATCAGTAAAACATTCTTTTCAATTTAGAAGATGTTCAGTTGGATTTCAGAAGCGTCAAGCATGTTTAGAAGAGAATCCGATATGATCGGAAAGGTGTTCTTTAGCCTGACGTAGAAATGGTATATAACTGCTAACAGCAGCAATTACCTTTCCATCTTATCCGTTGGGTAGTCTAATGACGGTGGTTACAGCTATCGTCTTCATCGGTGATGCAGGCCTGGACCCCGTGGTGGCGTCAACGCTGTTCTTCGGCTGCAACGGACTGAGCGCACAGTGGTTCATCCTTCTTTACTGGGTAAGAGTTGTACGAGAATTATCGAAACGTATTAGGTCGGATCGAAGGTTATCGCTGTCCTTGCGACTAGATGCCACTACGAAGAAAACATCATGTAGTTTCAAACGCGTATTAAATGTAGATCTCTGAACTAAAACGCTTAATATATTAACCCTCTGTGAGAGCGGTAAAGCCCGATGTTTGTGTCATGGAGACTTTTGGCTTGAATTTCAGAAACCTAAGACACAGATGAGTAAAAATTCAGATTCTACCAGGCTGTCCAATAATTCTTGCCCAAAAATTTCACCATTTTTATTTTTTCAACTTTATTGAAAACAAGTCTAATCAGCAATATAATCACCACAGTTATCCACAACATAGATTTTTGCCATCGATTGGGCAGGTCACCGATGCCCTTCGCCCAGAACTCCGGGGGTTGCGACTCGAAGAAGTCCGCGAGGTCGGATTTGAGGTTGTCGTAGTTGGCGAATTTTCTTCCAGCCAAATGGTGCTTCAGCGGGCGGATCAAGTGGTAGTCGGAGGGGGCGAGGTCCGGGGAATACAGCGGACGGGCAACCGTCTCCCAGCCGAGCGTCGCCAACTTTTGCTGGGTCTCCTTCGGAGGAGGGACTAGCAGACGGCCACGCGGCTCTGCTTGTTGGCGTCCGTCAGACGGTGGTGGATTCAACGGGCCAGAACTTTGTGGTAGCCGAGTAAGTTGAGTCTATTGTTGATGGTGGACTTCCTGCAGCCGAGCGTCGTCATCAGTTCACGGGTGTTGACTTCCTGCTTCTCCTTGATACAGCGACGGACTTCATCATCATTCACCGTAGAAGGCCTCCCGCTGTGCTCCCTGTCCTCGAGGCTCGTGTCGCCGCTCTCGAAACCAGCGCCTGACTGTGCGTTGGGACACTGCATCCTCCTTGCACGCTCTGCAGATGTTGGCGATCGCGGTGCCCGTGTCGTTGCCTAGCAGCCACTCGTAGTACACGAACGTACGGATTCGAGGTTTTTCGAGGTTTTCTAGAAGGTTTTTACACTTGCCTGATATTACAACACTTCTAAGGAAAATTATAGAATTTTGAAAATTTTCGGACAGGAATTATTGGACAGCCTGGTATATATCTCAGCAGAAAATTGTTTAAAAAATCAGCAATGAAATACGGACAAGTGCCACTTGGAACTCGTGATAGGAAGGAACCTCAAACTATCAAAAAGCCTTGCTGAGAATAAGCGAGCGTCTAAAGGAGTTGGCAGAAGCAAAGCTTGAACCAATTTTTGGTCCATGTCACGAAAGTGGGCAGCACTGACAGATGGGAACATGCCAGCCAATTAGGCCAGTTGAAAGGGCGTGCATTCACAGAGTGCGTGTGGGATCGGTGCTTTAGTTTGTGCGCTTACTTTCTAATGCTGCCTATATTCACGACATAGACCGAAAAAGTCGACCAATGGTTAGTTTTTACTCTACGAGTCAGACGCATCTGGTGGATCTCAATGGCAACCTTCGTTTTTTCTACTTCTTCAAGGTAAATAGCGTGTTAGCTCCCCACCCCTTCCCCTTCCATCTGGGTGGCAACTGCAAATAACAAGAATTCTTTCGCACAGGAAGTGCAAAATTTTGATTTGAAAGCTATAATTTCTGCTGTACCGGCTATGGCCAATTTGCTTCTACAAATTCATTTTCTCGGATTTTTTTAGAAGGTTCCGTAGAGAAAATCCCATCGTAAATAAGAGAATCTAACAAATTATTCCGAATGTCAAAAAGCTCTAGCTGCCTTATTGTTTACAATCTAGGAGTATCTTTTAATGCCTTTAAATGAAGCTATATGAAAAAATGAACGAGAACGAAGTCCGTTTGAAATTTGAAGTTGAAAACGGTCAACATTCGGTCTTGGTCTGAACTTTGGCGGCATAGGTCGCGAAGATGCGCAGCATTTGGAAGTGGACGCGCGCTAGCTAATCAAGCACCGCCGAATGGGTGTGTCATTCAAAAAGGGCATGTACGATTGGTTCCCTGATTGACTTGTGTGTGCTCCTTCAGTACGTTGCTTGGTTATGATTGGCTGGCGCGCTCCTATCTGCAAGTGCTGTTCACTTTCGCGACAAGGACCGCTTTCGCTTTACTATTCCCCATAATCGCCGGGAAAAAACCTGACGATCGTGTTTCAATGCTTTTGTTCAGACATATGTAGAACTGTAGAATATTTTCATGACCTTTCGGTGAGAGAATCACAACAAATCGTAAAAACCTTGAGATCCGAAAGTTGCTGTCTCATACAACAGACGTGAAAGGACACAAACCATAGATATACTAGATGGCTTGTTTCCAGATCTGTCCCGTGGTGGGGTGGATGCTTGGCGCACACTTTGGCAGACAACCTCAGAAGTCGCCGAAGCGATTGAAGCGGACGACGAAGAAGAAGCTCGAATAAGACTCAACGTGTACTGCAAAGTCGCACAATTCTTCTCGGTCTCGTGCCTTACGTTTCCCCACTTTACACGTTTCTCGGCTGCCCTTCTGTCTCAAGCTGTTTTACGGATCTTCAGCCATTACATTGTATTTGTGATACACATGAAACGAGTACTAGATCGAACGTTATACGCTGTTTACATGCATTTTGTTACTTATACAGTTCTATCCATTTTTTCTATTCTTGTGGTTTGGTAACTTCCATACATTTGCCACATTTGCCACATTGTCTTCACTTTCATACATTGAAAATCAACCCGTGGCGTTTATTGGCAGTTCGCTGTTCTGTTCGTTTGCGCGCAAAGCAGCGTAGTCGGGGAAGGCAACTCCATGGTGGCCATCACGAATCGGGTTCTTGGTTCGAGTCACATCCAGGCCAACCAAGCTTTCCATCCCTCCATGGTCGGTTAGTTAGTGACTTTTTGTGAAGGGAAAAACACTGACCTATCTATCGGCCAACCATTGCAAGTCACTCTACCACTATATAATTGAGTTAGCGGTCGATGACGTTTGAGTGATCTAACCTAAGTGAGATACTCCACATCATCTACAGCGCGGGCAAAATTTGCTATTGAACGTGGGATGTTACTGCAAGCCCTTTACTGCTTAACATAGCAGCACCTACGCGAGTTTCTGAGCGTCCAGATTCAGAAGCCGACTTCGTGCCATTAGCATGAGAAAACCACTAAAGTGGTAGGAGTAGAAGGGAGACTTAGAGGGTGGAGAATCGACAGCGATCAGGAGGGAGCGACCTGGAGAAGACATCCGGATGGGGGGGGGGCTCGAAAGGGGAACAATGAAGCAGGCCAGGAGGTGGCACCAAGAAGGGTTTAGGCAATAATAAGGGACCAGTAGGGAGTTACCAATCAGGGGGGGGGGGACAGTAAGGAGGATCAGCAAAGGGATCCATTACCAGTAAGGGAGACCGGATTTAGAAGATGTGACACCGACGTCGCGCAATGGTCGTTCGCTCGCCGTCGTCGTGTCGTGAGCGTGGGAGGGCTACTTAATTGGGATAGAGTAGTAAGGAGGATCCTGAGGGGGGTGGAGGGGGGGAGGAATTTACCTGGAAGAAGGGATTTGGAGACGGGACAAGGACAGGGAACCAGTAAGAAGGGAGCCATAAGGGAATTCATACGGAGAACAAGGAATCTGCCATATTCATAGCTTCTTCATGCTCGACACAGCTGCGACTGCGCGCGCTTCTGAGCTTCTGGATTCAGAAAACAGGTCTTCTGAGCTTCTGTATCCAGAAGGCGGGCTCTCTACGTCGTGCAGCAAGCGTTCTGATTCTGAATACGTGTCACTGACGTCTGCCGTGAGCATGAGAGGACCACTAAGGAGGTGGTGGAGAAGGGCAGTAAGGGGACCTCTATGGTGGACAGGAGAGCGACCAGGAAGGGAAGGAACAACCTGGAGGGAGGGGGTAGGGCGGGAAAACCAGCAATAAAAGACCAGTAGGGGGTCAATAATGGAGACGAAGAAGTGGGCCAGGAGTTAAGACCAGGGAGGTGGAGGACTAAAGAGGGGAGGGAAGACCAGTAAAGGCGGGCCAGCAATTAGATCCAGTAAGAAGAAACGTGTGAGGGGAAACCTGGTTTCGGAAGACATGTCAACGATATCTGGAAACGCTAGATCTTGAGCATGAGAACGGTTGCGGAGGAGCAACCGGAGGGACAGAAGCACAGCGCAGACCAATGACGTTAATGCTTGGTCCGAAGAGAATGTCTATGATTATCGTACGGAAGTGGTGAACGGCTTGATGCCGATAAAGTGACAGGTCCTAGGCGCAAGCGAATTTTGTGTTTTACAAAAACTACTTTCCATAGGTCAGTGATGCAGCAAAGTTGCGCGAAGCGCGCAAGTGCGAGACACGCCGTTAGGCGTGGCGGAGCACTTGTCGATATAAAATGAACTCTTCAACATTCCATGGAAAGTAGAATGCGTGGCGCTCCCGCAAAACCAGCGATTCCTTTATTTCTTTATTTATCCTTTAGCCTTTATTGTCCTGCTGGGGTAAAAAATTAAAGGGAGGCATAATGTATATAGCGTTGCCATCAGAAGTCGTCGATGTAGCTCCACTAATCGACTTTGGGGTCGGTTCACACCCAAACGAAACCGAAATCGTCTGCTTTGAGGAAATATGGCTAGGTATGTACTGTACTTAATGAGTAATCACTGCAAGTTGTTTAGTAGCTCAAATAGAAACGTCTTCAAATGTCCTCCACGATATAAGGCATGGACGGCGTGCCATCGTTTTGGAACCTGGATCTATCCTAGGCCGGGGGCACACAACTAAAAATTATTAAACAAATTGACTTGAAGTTCTAGAGGACGAAATATGGCCCAAACTTACAAAATTCACAAAAAATGGAACAAAAACAAAAACTTCCACCACATCTGTAAAGCTATGTGCGCCTTTCTTCGTCCAAATGCTAGGGAAGCTGCGTATTTGCAAAAATCGCCTAAAGTATCTAATTGCGAGAAGAAGTAGAAGAGCAACACTCGGATTTATCCTATTCAAAGGGGTGTATATACTAATTTTTATCTACAATCATTTGCTTGAGTTTCTGTACATTTGCTTAGGTTTCTACAAGAGCTTCAGCTCTACGTTGATTATGTGAGGGCTTCTACCAGGCTGTCCAATAATTCTTGTCCGAAAATTTCACCATTTTTAATTTTTTTCAACTTTATTGAAAAACAAGTCTAATCAGCAATATAATCACCACAGTTATCCACAACAGTGGACCATCGATTGGGCAGGTCGCCGATGCCCTTCGCCCAGAACTCCGGGGCTGCGACTCGAAGAAGTCCGCGATGTCGGATTTGAGGTTGTCGTAGTTGGTGAATCTCCTTCCGGCCAAATGGCGCTTCAGCGGGCGGAACAAGTGGTAGTCGGAGGGGGCGAGGTCCGTGGAATGCGGCGGATGGGCAACCGTCTCCCAGCCGAGCTTCGCCATCTTCTGCTGGGCCTCCTTCGCCACGTGGGAGCGTGCGTTGTCGTGCAGCAGGTGGACCGAGGCCCGTCGGGGACGCTTTTCTCGGATGGCGGTGGCTAGTTTCTCGAGCTGATCGGTGTAGATGGAGGCGGTGACCGTCCTGCCTCGCGGGAGCAGCTCGAAGTACAGCATGCCCTCGGCGTCCCACCAGCAGCAGAGCATGATCTTCAGCGGGTGTTCCCTGTCCTCGAGGCTCGTGTCGCCGCTCCAGAAACGATTGAACCAGCGCCTGACTGTGCGTCGGGACACTGCACCCTCCTTGCACGCTCTGCAGATGTTGGCGACCGCGGTGCCCGTGTCGTTGCCCAGCAGCCACTCATAGTACACGAACGTACGAATTCGAGGTTTTTCGAGGTTTTCTAGAAGGATGTTACACTTGCCTGATATTATAACACTTCTAAGGAAGATTATAGAACTTTGAAAATTTTCGGACAGGAATTATTGGACAGCCCGATATATATCTCTCGAAAAAATTGTTTAAAAAATCAGCAATGAAATACGGACAAGTGCAGCTTTGAACTCGTGATAGGAAGGAACCTCAAACTGGCAAAAAGCCTTGCTAAGAATAAGCGAGCGTCTTAAGGAGTTGGCAGAATCAAAGCCTTAACCAATTTTTGATCCATGTCGCGAAAGTGGGCAGCACTGGTAGATGGGAACGCGCCACCCAATTAGGCCAAGTTGAAAGGGGGTGCATTTACAGAGTTCGTGTGGGATCGGTGCTTTAGTTGGTGCGGTTACCTTCTAATACTGCCAATATTCACGACATAGACCGAAAAAGTCTACCAATGGTTAGTCTTTACTCTACGAGTAAGACGCATCTGGTGGATCTCAATGGCAACCTTCGTTTTTTCTACTTCTTCAAGGTAAATAGCGTGTTAGCTCCCCACCCCCCCCCCTTCCATCTGGGTGGCGACTGCAAATAACAAGAATTCTATCGCACAAGAACTGCAAAACTTGGATTTGAAAGCTATAATTTCTGCTGTACCGGCTATGGCCAATTCGCTTCTACAAATTCATTTTCTCGGATTTTTTTTTAGAAGGTTCCGTAGAGAAAATCCCATCGTAAACAAGAGAATCTAACAAATTATTCCGAATGTCAAAAAGCTCTAGCTGCCTTATTATTTACAATCTAAGAGTATCTTTTAATGCCTTTAAATGAAGCTATATGAAAAAGTGAACGAGAACGAAGCCCGTTTGAAATTTGAAGTTGAAAACGGTCAACATTCGGTCTTGGTCTGAGCTTTGACGGCATAGGTCGCGAAGATGCGCAGCATTGGGAGGTGGACGCGCGCTAGCTAATCAAGCACCGCCGAATGGGTGTGTCGTTCAAAAAGGGCATGTACGATTGGTTCCCTGATTGACTTGTGTGTGCTCGTTCAGTACGTTGCTTGGTTATGATTGGCTGGCGCGCTCCTATCTGCAAGTGCTGTTCACTTTCGCGACAAGGACCGCTTTCGCTTTACTATTCCCCATAATCGCCGGGAAAAAACCTGACGATCGTGACGTTTCGATGCTTTTGTTCAGACATATGTAGAACTGTAGGATATTTTCATGACCTTTGGGTGAGAGAATCACAACAAATCGTAAAAACCTTGAGATCCGAAAGTTGCTGTCTCATATAACAGACGTGAAAGGACACAAACCATAAGCATACTAGATGGCTTATTTCCAGATTTATCCCGTGGTGGGGTGGATGCTCGGCGCACACTTTGGCAGACAACCTCAGAAGTCGCCGAAGCGATTGAAGCGGACGGCGAAGAAGAAGCTCGAATAAGACTCAACGTGTACTGCAAAGTCGCACAACTCTCCTCGGTCTCGTGCCTTACGTTTCGCCACTTTACACGTTTCTCGGCTGCCCTTCTGTCTCAAGCTGTTTTACGGATCTTCAGCCATTACATTGTGTTTGTGATACACATGAAACGAGTACTAGATCGAACGTTATACGCTGTTTACATGCATTTTGTTACTTGTACAATTCTATCCATTTCTTCCATTCTTGTGGTTTGGTAACTTCCATACATTTGCCACATTTGCCACATTGTCTTCACTTTCATACATTGAAAATCAACCCGTGGCGTTTATTGGCAGTTCGCTGTTCTGTTCGTTTGGGCGCAAAGCAGCGTAGTCGGGGAAAGCAACTCCATGGTGGCCATCACGAATCGGGTTCTTGGTTCGAGTCCCTTCCAGGCTAACCAAGCTTTCCATCCCTTCATGGTCGGTTAGTTAGTGACTTTTTTGAAGGGAAAAAACACTGATCTATCTATCGGCCAACCATTGCAAGTCACTTTATAGGACAAATATCGATATAAAATGAACTCTTCAACATTCCATGGAAAGTACAATGCGTGGCGCTCCCGCAAAGGCAGCGATTCCTTTATCTATTTATTTATCCTTTAGCCTTTATTGTCCTGCTGGGGTAAAAAATTAAAGGGAGGCATAATGTATATAGCGTTGCCATCAGAAGTCGTCGATGTAGCTCCACTAATCGACTTTGGGGTCGGTTCACACCCAAACGAAACCGAAATCGTCTGCTTTGAGGAAATATGGCTAGGTATATACTGTACTTAATGAGTAATCACTGCAAGTCGTTTAGTAGCTCAAATAGATACGTCTTCAAATGTCCTCCACGGTATAAGGCATGGGCGGCGTGCCATCGTTTTGAAACCTGGATCTATCCTAGGCCGGGGGCACACAACTAAAAATTATTAAACAAATTGACTTGACATTCTAGAGGACGAAATATGGCCAAACCTTCAAAATTTACAAAAAATGAAACAAAAACAAAAAATTCCACCACATCTGTAAAGCTATGTGCGCCTTTCTTCGTCCAAATGCTAGGAAAGCTGCGTATTTGCAAAAATCGCCTAAAGTATCTAATTGCGAGAAGAAGTAGAAGAGCAACATTCGGATTTATCCTATTCAAAAGCGTGCATATACTGATTTTTACCTACAATCATTTGCTTGAGTTTCTGCACATTTGCTTAGGTTTCTACAAGAGCTTCAGCTCTACGTTGATTATGTGAGGGCTTCTACCAGGCTGTCCAATAATTCTTGTCCGAAAATTTCACCATTTTTAATTTTTTTCAACTTTATTGAAAAGCAATCCAATCAACAATATAATCACCACAGTTCTCCACAACAGTGGCCCATCGATTGGGCAGGTCGCCGATGCCCTTCGCCCAGAACTCTGGGGGCGGGGGCTGCGACTCGAAGAAGTCCGCGATGTCGGATTTGAGGTTGTCGTCGTTGGTGAATTTTCTTCCGGCCAAACGGTGCTTCAGCGGGCGGAACAAGTGGTAGTCGGAGGCGGCGAGGTCCGGGGAATCCCTCGGATGGGCAACCGTCTCCCAGCCGAGCGTCGCCAACTTCTGCTGGGTCTCCTTCGCCACGTGGGGCGCGCGTTGTCGTGCAGCAGGTGGACCGAGGCCCGTCCGGGACGCTTTTCTCGGATGGCGGCTGCTAATTTCTCGAGCTGATCGGTGTAGATGGAGGCGGTGACCGTCCTGCCTCGCGGGAGCAGCTCGAAGTACAGCATGCCCTTCCCCCCCAGCAGCAGAGCATGATCTTCAACGGGCGTTCCCTGTCCTCGAGGCTCGTGTCGCCGCTCTCGAAACGATTGAACCAGCGCCTGACTGTGCGTTGGGACACTGCATCCTCCTTGCACGCTCTGCAGATGTTGGCGACCGCGGTGCCCGTGTCGTTGCCCAGCAGCCACTCGTACGTAGTACACGAACATACGAATTTGACCTTGGTCCATTTTTGCTTGTACTGATGCGACTGCGCCTTATATACCCCTAGCGTGGAACTCTGGAGAACCTTCTAGAAGGTTTTTGCACATAATAACACTTCTAAGAAAAATTATAGAATTTTGAAAATTTTCGGAGAGGAATTATTGGACAGCCTGGTATTTAAATTCAGCGGATATGTTTGTGCCGCATGGGATGGCGTACTCAATTGACATTTTACGGTCTCCCCCCACCCCCCCCCTAGATTACACCTCAAAAGCAATTCCGCATACTCTCAAAGAAAAATTTACAACGTTATTCTTTCAGAATTTCCTACCTACATTTTCATCCATGGAAAGCCGTCAAGCTAAACGAATTCAGTTACATTCTTAGCATGCAGCACCCGTTCCATGTGCTATTGATAGAGTGCATATATGAGTCTTTCTACTACTTTCTACTGCTACTTATGCGCAATTACCTATAACATTTCGTAGCATCCTTCCAGCCAGGAAATCACCAATATTCCTATGTATCTGTGGTTAATTTTTATTTGTTTGTAGATGTTTTCAAGTAAATCTTATTAGACAACTTTCGTCGAGCCTAACATATGTAAATATAAAAAAAACAAGCAAAACTTTGGCTTTTTTCTTAATGATAACTACATATAATCAATGGATAAGGACAAGAATAAATACGGCACCAATAAATCAATTTTGAGATGCGCCATGCATCTCAAAATTGATTTATTGGTGCCGTAAAATTTCTCAAAATTCTACATACTTCTGCGGGATGCTGTGGAGGCAATCTGAATGTACAATAGGTTTATGCGATGAGTTGCGCTATCACCAATGAAGTCCCTGATATTCAAAAAGAAGCTAGAATCTCAAGTTTTTAGTTGAGACTTAAAAAATCTTTTTGATCACCTCTGATAAGGAATCTGAGGCTCATCAGCCTACGGGACCGTGCATATCTGCTTCAGGTATCATGAGGAAAGCCTCGCTTACAATAGGCGACTGAAGGAGATAGCACTTACAATCCACGCCCTCGGAGGACCACGGACAAGACGTGATTGGCTGGTGCCTTGCTTGCATCATTTTTAAACGCCCAGGGATAACAGCCCCATTGTACCGCGGTTCCTTCATGTGCAAGAAATAGATCAGCGAAATACCGCATTTACATATGTACAACACTTCTAGAATCAAACGATTCACTTAAACTTCCCTAAAACAAAATCCTCTCCTTTCCTTGATTTTAAGGAAACAAACAGAGACAACCGCACATGTGAAAGGCAGCAACTTTCAATGGGTTAACTATTATGGGACAGTATAATCAAAAGTGATTCGTCAACGCAGATCATCTCCTCTTGTTTGATGACGGATGCCACTCCTAAACAGCACGCGTTTTTGAATAATTGCGAATAAAAGTAAGCTTAAGTCACCTACAGTCTTAATCTTGCATCTCTGCTAGCTTGGCGTAGACGAGCTCCTTAAAAGATTAGATAACGAGGCACGTTGACGAATGTTGCGGAGGAATTTTCGTTGAGGAGAAATTTATAAGCGCTGCTTATTCAATTTTTCTTCAAACTATTAAGCAAATACGGTATAGAACATTAATTACCATATCGTTGGGAAAAGGTACTCGAAAAGAGTGGAACGAATACAAGGCAGACGATCTACGTGGGTTCTTTGCAAATTGACGAGGGATGGAAAACCGCGCTAGGCAACTTGGGTTTGGGATTCTATTTCTGGGGAATATTCTGGGTCAGTTTGAAACCGTATTTGACATAAACAGTGATTTGTGAAAGCAAACCAAAGCGCTAAGCGCGTATTTGAGAACATGTCGCGAAAACACACGTGGAGGTGCGGGAACGCACCGTTCTTGCTACCGTAATCGCGGTGGCCAACCAGGCTTCGGCCTAGCTGCAGAGGAAGGGCTGATGTCCTGCCGCTATTACGGTAGGAGCGCGTTCCCGTACTCCCCAGGTGCATCTTCGCGACATGTGTCTGCGGTTTATTCCCAGGCGCCTAGTAGACATTGAAAGGATGAAAGACTTGCTTGGCCCGTCGTGAATCGAGCAAAAGCAAAAGGGACGTGAAAACTGCGCTACAGGCCGGCTGCGCCAACTTATGATACAGTAGGCTAGTTTTGTGATTTCCAAGAAAGAACAGACTGCACGAAGCAAAGATTCCTAAAAGAAAAGAAAAACAAGGAGCCAGCACTCACCCCATACATGTGCGTCTTGAGTCTTTTCCACTGGTTCTCCGTCATCGCGTCCGCTTTGCCGAAAATAGACTGAAATCCCATTCTCCAATCCTCTTTAGGAACACCCCATTGAGATTGCCTACCTTGCAGTAAACGCACAGAATGAGAGCCTTCGCGTGCTCGGTTTTGAAGTGCTTCAAGAGCTGCTCAAGAGAAGGTATAGCCTGTAAGAGGAACTTCTTTCATATCCAGACACTGGGAAGGAAACTTGCTTTTAGGGGGCACGTACTCGATTGCAAGCGAAGCAGGGCACGTCAGCGTCATGGTTCTGAATTGTGTGGTGTATCAAGGCCTGAAAAATTTAGATTGTCTGAAAAATGGACTGCTCGTCTACGTAATAAACTTCAGACCTTTCGAGAGCCGTATCTTTCCCCACACCCACAGTCATAAGTCTTCTGGCTTGTCTTATTAGTAACTGGTCGAGGTGAGAAGAATCGCTCACATCTGAATTTCTCATTAGAACCTATCGTCAGCCCCTGACAGAAATCCGAATAGTGGAACTTGCCTATCCGCCTGTCCGTGTCTGACGATCACAGGTCGTCTGACGGGAATTGGTGAACGTGACGGCGATCTTTGACTGGAGTCTTTAGAATCGGAGTCGTTAGATGAAGACGAGGAGGAAGACGAGGACGACGAGGATGTGGATTCTTCCGCGGGTCGTTGTCGCTTTCGACGTCGAGCTGGTCGCAGATCGGACTCGTCTGGACTGCTCGACTTTCGCCGCTTTCGACTGTTCTTCCTCCTTACCACTCGCTTTCTCCTTCTTTGAAAAGTGATAGTTTTTATTAAATTAATTATTTATTTTTGCACGTCAAGACGCACTTAAAAGGGAAGCATAAAAAAGTACAAATTGAATAGGGCCAGCAATTAACAAACACAATAGAAAAAATAAATAAAAAACATTTAATAATTGTTAAAAACAGTTCTGGTGTAGCGCCTGACTATTAATATATTGGGTTTATCGAAAAGTCTAGCAAAACTAGCACAACAATATTACAGTACAATACATTATAATGCAATATACAAAAACTCAGTCCACGATATATTCCCCTTCCAAGTCTAAGATGCTGCCCCATCTTTCAGGCAGCCTTTCAATTTCTTTCTGCCAGAATTCCTAGGGCTGTGAGGAAAAGGATTCAGAATCCTTCATTTTCAGTTGACGTCGATCATCGAAGTTTCTACCTCGAAGATGCTGCTTCAGAGCTCTTAGCAGGCGGTAGTCAGAAGGAACGAGGTCTGAAGAGAACGGTGGATGGTGCAGAACTTCCCAGTATAACTCCTGGGTTTTCTCGCGACTCACTTTTGCAACATGAGGACGCGCGTTGTCGTGCAGCAGGTAGACATTTTCCCGTTCTGGACGCTTTTGGTGCATGGCGTCGGTAAAGCCCTGGAGCTGGGTGGCGTTGACAGGCCTTCTTTTTATGGTGTCCACGCTTGTCTTGGAGCCGGTTCTCTGCGTGGGAGCCATTGGCTCTTGCGGGTGTGGTTAACATAAAGAACCCAGCTTTCATCACCAATAAGAATGTCCTTCAGAACGTCCTTTCTATGCGGGCAAAGAAGCAGTGATTCAGCAACACCGATTCGGCATACCTTGTCAGAGTCCCGCAGCTCATGTGGCATCCAAGACGACAAAACTTTGCGGTACCCAAGGATCTCCAGCTGCCTCAAGAGGCTGCTTTGCGTACATCCAAGTGTCGCCGCCAATTCGCGAGTGGTTGGATTTGGCTTCACATCGAAGGCTCCGCGCAAGCTGCCTTCCTCCACAACAGAGGGGCGTCCGGAAAGAGGTCGATCTTCGAGAGAGATATTTCCAGCCTTGAAGCGCTGATACCAACGGGCCACTGTGGAGTAGTGAATGACTTCGTCCTTGAACACAGCGCAAATGTTGGAGACTGCAGTCCTTGCGGAATGGCCTTGCAGAAATTCGTAGCAGACCATAGGTCGTAGGATGCTGCTGCTTATCGTTGACATTGTTGCTGTATTCGCACTCGAGAGGCCTTATATAGTTCTTGGAGAAGCTTCGAGAATGTACTGTGACGGTACTACACAAGATCAATACTGTAAGACCTTTAACAAATTTAACGGGCAGTAGCGTAAAGTGTTGCAAAACTTTTCGATCAACCTAATAAAATGGCATAGAAGCTGTTCTGTTGCGAACGAAACTCTGGTGTCAGACGAGACTCGAATCCAGACGCTCTGTGGAAAAACGCTTGGCATTACAGAAGTTAGATCCAATGTTGCATGTGATCAAACGCGCTAGCGGTGTAATGGACTAGCATCTTGCCCGGAAAGTACATAGATGGTGCGGGGTAGAGTTCCTCTTGGCGTAAGAGTTTCGAATCGTAACAAACAAAATATACTGAAGCGGTAGCGGTTTCTATATGAGCCGGTCTAACCCTAAAACAATCGTGTACTAGCTTTGATGAATCTATCCTAGTCGGAGGGGGAGGGCACCAGGAACAAACGCGAACAGTGCGACCTGCTCCAGTCAGGAAGTTGAAAGCAACTGCCATATCGTAGGCTCTTTCAATGTATTTCAAGTGTAAAATAGATTGCTTCGATGGTGCCACCGTTGCAATACAACAAACAGATTGAAGTGTTCCACTAGAATGGATCCGCTTTGGTGATAGAAGTTCAGTGCATTTGGCCTAAAAGCGATTCCCTTCGCCTTCGGATGAGTATTCTTTACCAAAAGGTTGGAAGGGAGGGAACAAAAATTTGGGAATTTCAGAAAAAAATCTGCCTCTACTTGAGCGCTAAACACCGTGCGAAAATTCTACGGATCTGCTTGTAGTTACCAAAGACCGAGACCGATGAATCTTATAGAGACAAGTAATATCTAAATCTTTCGAATTCAAAGAACGGCGCTTGTGTAAAAGCATGGAGTCATGTTGTAAGATGGGATTTGAAACCACTGGAGGACCACTGCGGTGAACTGCGGTGATGGTGATTAAGGGTAACGGTGTAGCGGTGACGCATCCGCTCACGTGGTCACAGATGGTTGTTTTATTAAATTCAAGTGCTCCACTTGACAAGTACTACGCTTTATTTTAGACAGACTGTCCCTTGGGGATTTTCTCCTTTCCTTTCTGAACCCGCTACCAGTTTTGCTTGTATTAGTTTTGCTTAGAGCATGCTTGGAGAGGATCGGATCGCCTAATGTAGCTACGTGCACTCGTAGGTGCATATAGCTATAGATACCATTTTCATGTCGAATTCGACACTTGTTTCAAACCAAAATGAGCACTTTTCAAATTAAATTGGAGACTATTCTAAGCTAGGCTAAGACTTTGAGATTAAAGCGAACTCTTTCGAATCAAAATTACTTTCAGACAGGTTAAACTACGGACTCAACATGATGGTTAGAATAATTTTTCATTCAAGGAAAATTAGGAATAACATTCTTTGAAATTTTTTGTTTACCTGCCCCAATACGTGCAAGAATTTTATAAAATTTTAATTTCTAGAGAAAAATAATAACTTAAAATGCGCTTTAAGCAGAGCGAAGAAAGAAGCAGCGGATTACGAGATCAGATCGCGCCGTGCACTGAAAAAATTTGTCGTGACCTTTTTCGATTGATACTGCAATGCCACTTACATGACCACCAAAGTGAGGATATGTGTATTCTTTATAGTTCTTTTTGTTTTATCGTTAACATATGTTAAACTTTATTCAAACAAAAATTCTGCTATCAACGGAATAAAAATTGTGAGGTCTGGGAAGAGAACATATAGCAGTCTCTTTTTTGACACTAAAAAATGGTCGCCTTCTTGCTTTTTAAAACAAACTTTAAATCATTTTTTCCTCAAAAAATAAAATTTTCATACAATTTCAAACAATTTCCAAAAAAGCTATGCTAAAATTTTCCTTAAACAAAAAATTATTCTAACCTCTTCGGAGAGTCTCTAGTATGAAGTAGAAGGAACTTATGCTGTTTACATGATGTTTTGTTGCAATCAAAACTCTTGCGCCAGGCGGGACTCGAACACGCATCTTCTGCTTTCCGCACAGCGATGTTCGCCTTACATCACCAGCGCTGTTTGACCGCACGTAACATCCGCGATATCCTTCAGGTCTGTCAGCACCCACCCGTGATACGAGGATGGACCGGCCGCTGATATCAGCATGGAACCGCTTAAGCTGAAGGCCTTACTAGTAACAATGCTTGAACACATTTGCTTAAGCCTGGAGAGGCTGGTAGAGAGGCTATATGCTGTTACAGGATGCTTTGTTGCGATCAAAACTCTTGCGCCAGGCAGGACTCGAACCCGCATCTCCTGCTTTCCGTGCAGCGATGTTCGCCTTACACCACCAGCGCTGTTTAACCGCACGTAACATCCGCGATATCCTTCAGGTCTGTCAGCACCCACCCGTGATACGAGGATGGACCGGCCGCTGATATCAGCATGGAACCGGTTAAGCTGAAGACCTTAATAGTAACAATGCTTTAACACATTTGCTTAAGCCTGGAGAGGCTGGTAGAGAGGCTATATGCTGTTACAGGATGCTTTGTTGCGATCAAAACTCTTGCGCCAGGCAGGACTCGAACCCGCATCTCCTGCTTTCCGTGCAGCGATGTTCGCCTTACACCACCAGCGCTGTTTGACCGCACGTAACATCCGCGATATCCCCAGGTCTGTCAGCACGAGCGCCACTTGGACCAAGCTGCACTCACGAGTGAGTTCACTTCAGTCATCAGATTGCCATCGGATGCTACTGCTGATCCCAGGTACTTAAAAACCGAAGCGAGTGGGAGCTCGATGCGGTTAACCTTGATGGAGCTGGACTCGTTCACGTCCGTCGTTAGATATGCGGTCTTCTTCACGTTCAATCTGACGATGAGTCCAAACCGCTCCATGATATCACACCAAGCTTGCTCCAATCGCCCGAGTTCAATTTTATCTTCGCTAGCGAGCGTTACGTCATCAGCATAAAGCAAAGTCCAGGGGACTGGCTTCTGAAGATCCCGTGTGATGGCATCCATTCTAGAGTTCCTTCCATTCCCAATTTTGTGCTCACTTTTCTCATTAAGAAGAACGGAGAACCCAGTTATAGCATTGCCCATTAGCATTCGCGTATGTCTGGCTTCCCAGGTTTTTCCTTATGGCAGAAATTAATCCCCAGCTCTTAAATCTAAAAATAGGAGTCTACTTTAGGTGCAATCCCTGTCGGGGGGGGGGGGGGGGGCAGTCCATTTCAAGTTCTAAGGAAATGCAACATGCACCACAACATATAACTATATATAAATATGCTTACATTATCCATTTTTATCCCTCCAATACCAAAATCAGCTTTTTAAATTGCTTTCCTAGTCGGGGGGAGGGAGTAATGAAAAGACAGCAAATTGAACAGAAACCTGCAACAATTACAATACTATAAAACCACGAAAACACGTAAAAGCAACGTTATTACCTTAATCAATTAGTGCATAGCGGTTTGCGATTTTTTTCCAAAGCAAATAGAGTTTTGGACCACAACCGTGCTGCCGTGCATAGTGCCCCCCCCCCCCTCCCTGCACCGTGCATAATCCCATATTAAAACTTTTTCAATGTTTCAGCGTAACACCCGGACATTTCCAAGGGAGGGGATCAGGTAAGTTAAGACATTCATATGTTGTATTGCATGTTGTATGTACACATGCGTAGCTATCGTTAACAATTCATAATGGACTGCCCACCCCCCTCCCCCGACAGGAATTGCACCCTACTTTAACCTATAATAATAAAGGCAACACTTTCGTGCACTAAGCCGTATATATGTGTGCTGGCGGTGATCACCATTCATAGTATGATGCACTGTTAATGAATGACTCACAATGACTTGTTGTAGTCTGGCGTCGATGAGCTGGATGTAGACACGCGACGACGACGTCTTCTGGAAACAAACCTTCAAGCGGTGTTCGGCGGAATATCAAAGCTAAACAACTGCCTTCTCAAAGACGATGAGGATTCGCTGCTCTCAGACGAACTCGACGACGAACTCGAACTGGGGCTGGCTCGACGAGCGTATGCCCGCGGTAATTCTGTGGTTGGCATCGCTGAAAAGCATAGAATTGTGCGGAAATGCGCACCCATACTGTGACAACACAGGTGTTTCCCCTCCCGTCAAGGACCCGCGATGAGGGATCCTTGACGGGGTAAGGAACTTGTGAGAAATTCCGACATGATGCCGTTAGACGATGAAAGAAAGGCGTAATCAATCGATGTTACTTAAGAAACGAAGTGGCAGGAGACTTCTAGACAGAGTAGAGAACCCACCTGTGTATCGAGGTCTGGGAGCGTGTAAAAGTAAACCTCACGCATCAATCGGAGGCCGGAATCGCGCTGAGTTGGCTCCACGTCCTCTAGCTGTTCTGTGCTGCGAAATCATGGTCTATCGCGTAAGAGCAGAAGAAGACGTTGCCTAAAACAGAGATGATGTTGTAGCTCCCAGCAAGATGCAATGTTCTCGCACGTAGTATAAACGGCACTTGACAACAGAACAGCATTAGCCCGCCGGGTTTGCGCCAGGCATTCTGCGCGAGAACAATTTCATCGCATCACACATAGAGCGGACTATTTATAGAACTGAGGTAGATCTGTTTACCTGCTTAGCCGTAGACTTCGTATCTTGGGAGTATTGAGATGTAATTGAAAAACGTGCCTTTAATAAAAAAAATCAAAGGCATATCATCTTGGAAGCAAATCCCCAACAGCACCTTTAAGTAAATAGAAAATTGTATATAAAATAAGAAGTGTGATCTACTCAAACGACTGCTCCTTCCTACAAAATTTTGCTGCTCCCCAGAAGTTGGATTCTAAAGTAGTTCACCAGAACATATGGCCAAGTGTTTGCTTTTTGAGTGAACGTCACCTGTCGCTGAAGGCAAGGCGATTCAACTGAAGGGGCGATTGAACACCTCTTAGAACATCTCTTTCACTTTTAATCACCTGTATCACCTGTCGTCCCGTTGATCATCGAATTGCTCGAGCGGGTGCCAGCAGCGTCTCCATTCGTCGCTGTCGCGTGCCAGAGTGATCCAATGGATCCTCCTCGCTCGAGGGACACGAAGAGCGTCATATCGGTCGTTCAGGGCTTTCAAGAAGAAGTCCGACCAACGCGTTGGTGGGCGTCCTGGTGTTCTTTTGACATCCCGCGGAATCCAGTCGGTGATGGCTCTCGTCCAGCGGGTGTCTGCGAAGCGCATTACGTGGCCGGCCCACCTAATTTTCGACAACTTGGCCCACGCGACAGCGTCTCTGATCTTCGAGCGTCGGCGAAGCTCGGAACTCCGGAGGCCTTCTCTCACTTGCGTGAGTCGTTTCACTCCAAGCATCGTCCTCTCGATTCCACGCTGCGCGACGCTGATCGCGTGTTCATCCTGCTTTCGTATAGCCCAGGTCTCTGAGGCGTATGTTAGGGCAGGAAGAACAGTGGAGTCGAATAGGTGGGCACGGAGTCGGACGTTCTTCGTCTTCTTCGCGACTTCTTCGACGCTCTTGAATGCTCCCCAAGCCGCTCTTTTCCTCCTGCTCAGCTCTGGTGCTAGGTCGTTGGCCATGTTGACTTCGCGACCCAGATACACATAGCTGGAGCATTCGGAGATGTTCGTTCCGTTGAGCGAGAATGGGGCATCAGAAACCCATCCGTTCCTCATGAACATCGTCTTCGTAAGATTCAGCTGCAGTCCAACGTTCCCACATACACGATCGAAGTCGGCCAGCATTCGCTCCGCCTGGCTGATGCTCGGCGTTATGAGCACGATGTCGTCAGCGAAGCGAAGATGGTGTAGTTGCCGGCCGTCGACCTTCACTCCCATGTCTTCCCATTCTAGTTCGCGCATGACGTTTTCGAGAGTGGCGCTGAAGAGCTTCGGGGATATGGTATCCCCTTGCCGAACCCCTCTCTTCACGTCGACGACGACGTCGTTGTAGAATGGTGAGATCTTGGTCGTGAATCCACTGTACAGCTCTCAAAGGACTCTGATGTACTGAGTAGGAACGCCCTGAGTGAGCAGGGCTTCGATGACCGCTTCAGTTTCGACAGAGTCGAATGCCTTCTTCAGGTCGATGAACGTAAGGCACAGCGGCAGCTCGTACTCTCGCGACACTTCGATGAGCTTCGTAATGGTGTGTATGTGGTCGATCGTGCTGAATCCTCTCCGAAATCCTGCTTGTTCGCATGGCTGTCCTTCGTCCAGCGTTCTACTAATCCTATTCAGGATAACTCGAGTGAACAGCTTGTAGACTACGGACAGCAGGCAGATCGGGCGATAGTTGCCAATGTCGTGCACGTCTCCCTTCTTGTACAGCAAGACGGTTCTGCTGGTCTTCTACTGAGATGGAACCTTGCACTCCGACAGGTAACGTGTGAAGAGCCGCGCCAGGGTGTTGATGAGCGTAGGCGGGAGGTTCTTCAGGTGTTCGGGTCTGATCCTGTCGGGACCGGGTGCTGTACGTTTCTTCACCGACGAGATGGCGTGTCGGATCTCGGAAGGGAGAACAGAGGGGACGACGTATCCATCCTGCGGAAGATGGCATGGGGGCAGGTGGACGTGGCTATCGAAGAGATCGGAGTAGAAGTCGTGGATGACCCTCTCCATGGTCCTTCTGGAAGAGGTGACGGTTCCGTCGGGACGTCGGAGAGCTGTCATCTTGGTCTTGAAGTTGGCGAAGTTCCGGCGGGCATTGCGGATGCTCAACCCTGCCTCTGCAGCTTCAGCCAACACTTCCGCCCTTCTCTCCTTAAGATCCTCCTTTATCGCCTCTCTGCATAGCTTCGCAAGCTCGGACGTCAGTTGGTAGTTGCCTGACGCTCGTGCTGCTCCACGCTGGCGTATCAGCTCGAGAGTTTCCGGAGACAGACGTCTCTTGGTGGTCTTCAAGCTCTCAGCTCCCTTAGCACTATCGTGGAGATGGTGCACGAAGCGGTCGTATTCCTCGTCGACGTTATCCATGACGGCATCTTCCCAAAGACCGGCAAGAGAGGTGTGGAGGTCCCAGTTGATGGTCGTTCTGGGACTCCTCTTCTTGAACTTCGCGGCCTTCTCTCCTTGACGCGAAAAGCGGAACCTTGCGCGAAGGAGGCGGTGGTCCGATCCCGTGTAGAACTTGGGGACAACGGAGACGTCGGTCAGGCAATATTTGCGGTTGAAGATGATGTGGTCAATCTCGTTGTGGAACTGGCCACCGGGAGATTCCCAGGTCCATCGTAGGGAGGGAGGCTTCTGGAACTGCGAGTTTCCATGGATGGTCTTGGTCGACATGATAAACTCAGACAGCCTTTCACCTTGCTCGTTCCACTCCAAACCGTGGGTTCCGATGTGAAGTTCTTCCGGCGAATTTCGCGGTCCGATTTTGGCGTTGAAGTCGCCGACGATCACCTTGAAGAAGGTGTGATCTTCCTTATAGAACTTCTCCAGCTTCACGTAGAAGGCTTCGACCTCTTCGTCGTCGTAGTCGGATGTTGGGGCATACGCGACGAATACAGTCAAAGCTGGCACGGAACCACATCGCTTCAGTCGCAGACGTCCGATTCGGCTTGTCAGAGACTCGTACGAATCGATGTTCATGGCCAAGTGCGTGTTGACGAGGACACCAACGCCGCCTACTCCCCTGCTGTCGCATGTTCCGAGGAACAGTTCTTCTCCGGAGTCGTAGGCGGCGTGCAGGGGGTGGTGTCTTCTCGTCTCGGTCAGTCCGATGACGTCGTACTTGATCTTCCTGGCTTGCATCATCAGGTCCTCGACGGATGCTTCCGACGCAAGCGTGCGGGCGTTGTAAGTACAGATCGTCATCCTAGTCCTTCTCAGTTTGCGCAGCCTGGTTAGGCCCTGAGATTTTAGCAGCCTCTCCGTACTCGTCCTTCCCATCGCTGCAGAAATGGGGGCTCTTTCGGGGTCAGGGGAATGAGGCCCTTTAGTGCTGCTATGTTTGACTGGAATACAACACGGGTAGCTAGTCAGGCTCTGTCGTGCGGGCGGGGTACTCCGGGCAGCCAGCCAGACTGCCCGAAGGGACGGGGCGAGACTTTTGAGGCGGCCTCGAATCGCCTTACATGTACTCCCAGTCTACCGAGTGCAAGCTTTTGGCCGAGCCGACACAGTTACAATCCGCACAGTCACGGACACATCCACGCACACTGTGCACGAACATGCCGCTCCCACGCACAAGGAACGCGTCGACCCGACACAGCAGGAGCAAGGAGTCCATCCCCTGCATCCCACCTGCGTCTCTGGGCAGTACACGGTCGCATTTGGTTCGCGTTTAATTCCCCTATCCACCACCCGGGGACGCGCCACGTGGCCCTGCGACAAGCGACCCGAGATCCCTCTTAACAAGAGAGCCCGGAGGCTCTCTATCGAGGGAGATCCGTGGATCTCAAACCGTACCGTACCGTGGATCCGTACCTCAAACTAACAATTATACCGGCATCATTATATAATATAGAAAATAAAAAGAATAAAGAATGGTGTCAAGAAATTTCTTCTCGGATGCGCCTCTACTTCTACGGTGGAGACGTAATTGACCAACGCATTGATCAGTGGTATCCAGCCGATGGACAAGTCAGCGCTTTATCTTTCCCAAACAAGTCTCTGCAATTCACCAGCCCCGGAAGGCCTGGATGGCGTGAGCGGGAAGTCCGGATCAAGAACCTGGTATCGTGTGCATTGGACAGCCGCCGCCTCCGAGTGCGCTGCCCTCAATACAGTTGCAAAATCAGTTATGTCTAGAAACCCGAGACAAGTTCCATCCTAAAAAAATACGCTGATTTTAAGAATCTGAGCAATGAAAGGCTTCCGCCGCACTTCGAGGGCTGTTCAGACCATGTGGGAACGAGATCTGTATCACCTGTATCACCTGTCGTCCCGTTGATCATCGACTTGCTCGAGCGGGCGCCAGCAGCGTCTCCATTCGTCCCTGTCGCGTGCCAGAGGGCTCCAGGACCTAACTCCGACGCGACGTCGCGAGCTACGTCGCGTCGGATTGATCCGAGAATGGGTGATAGTGACCTTTTCCGTAGTATAACATAATCACGGGTAAAAATTGACCAAAGAAGTTGTAGATGGGAAATACTGACGCTATTAAACATCCACATGACCAGGATTCCTGTATAAACTGTCGACAATCGTCCAATTGAATCCACATTCATATACCATCTCCAGGAAACGTTGAAATAAGTCAAAGGCGTGCTGCGTGTCTCTGTAGGAAGCGTTTCTAGCCGTCGGAAGCATCGGACCGCGACAACTGGTCCAATTTCTTCGCGCACCGTGAGCGACGCCAGGGAGGTTCGCGCGGCGTTGGAGTTATGTCTGCCCCCGGTGCCAGAGTGCTCCAATAGATCCTCCTCGCTCGTGGGACACGAAGAGCGTCATAGCGGTCATTCAGGGCTTTCAAGAAGAAGCCCGATCAACGCGTTGGTGGGGGTCCCGGTGTTCTCTTGACATCCTGCGGAATCCAGTCGGCTCTCGTCCAGCGAGTGTCTGCAAAGCGCATTACGTGGCCGGCCCACCTAATTTTCGACAACGTGGCCCACGCGACAGCGTCTCTGATCTTCGAACGTCGGCGAAGCTCGTAACTCCGAAGGATCTAGTTCATTTTTTTCAGTTCAACGATATCTAGTTCGCACAAAATAGAACGTGAAAAAGCCATAAAACTCAAAATAGGAACTTAAATAAGCAGAAAGGACAACGGAAGTTAGAGTGGTGCACAAAAGATGGCGTCAATCAACCCTTTTTAGGATGCGTCACACTTTCTGCTTCTGGAGGCAGTGCAGGTAGTATGAACGCGTATTTACTTATTTTTATGCATGGAAATCCATGCAATAACGTAAACAAACTTATAAGACTAGACTACATGCGCCAAACATTATATACATATGTTCTTTTTATTAACAGTCGTAGCAACGCTATGTATATTTTTGAGAAAAATTCCAGAATAGGAATCGGCTGATTTCTGATTTTTAATCATGGTAGCAGACTAAAAAAACAAATTTTGTACTCTATATGTGTTAGCTGTTGTTTTCGAAATATTCATTTATACCAAGGGGTATATGATTTAATGTAGGCCTTGAAAAGTATGATACTTCGTGTCCCTCGAGCGCAGACTATCCCCAGGATCATTCAGGCACACAACAAGGACGAATGGAGACGTTGCGAGCAAATGCTCGAAAAATCCTATGACCTACCGGGCAACGAGCGATGCAGGTGGCGATTTTTGATAGCAGCATGTCTATTCCGAACAAATTTTTGGCATTTGACAACTAAGGAGATCCCGAGAGATGTGCTAATGGAAATCCTAATTGCTAAAACTTTTCCGAACAGCCTGCGAGTAGTCTTACCTTTGTAGCCAAAGCTTTGAAAAAGTCCAAACAATAGAATCCTTTCCAGAAAATCTTATTCCTAAAGGTATACCTAAGAGTTTTGAAATAAAGTAAAAAAAATAAAAATATCTTAAGCCCATCCCAAACGGCTGACGGCATCGAACGGTTAAAGCATCAACATCACAAGATATTTAAGATAGTGGTGAATGAGCCACATACGAAGCAGCACATAGAGCTTTGGCTAGAAAATTCAACAGACGGAATGATTTATTACAATCTGAGCCCCAAGTAGGTTATCTGTACGCACAATCGCATGTTAAGGAAGAAAAAGATCTTAAATCTAGAAATCCGAAATACCTCTGACATTAAGCCGTGTAAGTTGAAGAGTAAAAAATCACAGACTTTGTAGATAGAAGATATGAAGTGCTACAAATTAGCCCATTAAAAACATTTCTGGAGCACTTGAGTGATTGGTGGGTGAACTATAAAACGGCGATTTGAACTGACTCTATAATAAACTCATGCGGTCCATGCAAAATGGTTTAGGTTTTCTAATTCTAGAGCGAAACTCTTAGTCACAGCGATGACGCGATTGATGCGACGAAGACAATGATGTTTTTGGAGTTGACCGTCAAGTAGCAGACGTTCTGACTTGTCGCCTGATGGACGGGGAGCAGATCGGCGGTGGCTCGAGTGTAGACTAGGACGTTCACAGACCACAGTAGGCTGCGGTACCTGTAAGCAGATAGTCCACTCAGGAGCCAACAAGGGGCTATAACGAGCAACAACCGGTCGAAAGGCTACCAACCCAACTAGTAGCTCACGTATAGCGTTGCAAATATCGTCGACAGAGGAGTAACTCCGAACGGCGATCTCGACGACATCATAGAGATTCTGATCGGGGCACAACCAAACTAAAACACCATCTACTATCGCATGGCCATTACGCAAGCAAGAGTTTCTAGCGAAAAGCCTACCAATCAGGTCGAGGTCTTTGCCACTGATGTCCTTCGTTCGGACAACATGTGTCGCATTAATCACTGAAACCAGGAGGAGAAAAGCCATCGGGTCGCATTTCATCCAGCTCGCTGGAGAGTGAACTCAGTGGTGCCGGCGAAGTGCCACTGGTATCAGGCGCGGCATGTAGTCAGCGCCGCGAATCAGCTCATGAAACCTTATCGCAGACGCATAAAACCGCCAAAAAGTGTGATCTTAGTAACAACAGTGAGTTGGATTAACGAAGCAGAGAACCTTCGAGAAAAAAGCGTTGGGGAGAACGATATACGTAACGGAACGAACATCTCCGAATGCTCCAGCTATGTGTATCTGGGTCGCGAAGTCAACATGGCCAACGACCTAGCACCAGAGCTGAGCAGGAGGAAACGAGCGGCTTGGGGAGCTTTCAAGAGCGTCGAAGAAGTCGCGAAGAAGACGAAGAACGTCCGACTCTGTGCCCACCTATTCGACTCCACCGTTCTTCCTGCCCTAACATACGCCTCAGAGACCTGGGCTATACGAAAGCAGGATGAACACGCGATCAGCGTCGCGCAGCGTGGAATCGAGAGGACGATGCTCGGAGTGACACGACTCACGCAAGTGAGAGAAGGCCATCGGAGTTCCGATCTTCGCCGACGTTCGAAGATCAGAGACGCTGTCGCATGGGCCAAGTCGTCAAAAATTAGGTGGGCCGGCCACGTAATGCGATTCGCAGACACCCGCTGGACGAGAGTCGTCACAGATTGGATTCCGCGGGATGTCAAAAGAATACCAGGACGCCCACCAACGCGTTGGTCGGACTTCTTCGTGAAAGCCCTGAACGACCGATATGACGCTCTTCGTGTCCCTCGAGCGAGGAGGATCCATTGGACCACTCTGGCACGCGACAGGGACGAATGGAGACGCTGCTGGCGCCCGCTCGAGCAAGTCGATGATCAACGGGACGACAGGTGACAGGTGATACCAGTGCTTTCGGGCTTGTTCATACTTCGTTGAAGATAGCGACTCGTCGCCGTGCAAAATATGCAAATCGATTAAAACCGAGCGATTGCCACTGGAATCTGCCCATACTCGAGCGCTGCCGTTGACGCTTTCGTCGCTGCTGTCGCTTGTCCATACCTCGCGCCGGCGACTGGAGTGACTAGGGCGACGGACGGAGCGTGGAATACGTAATTACATCACGGCGTACTAGCGTTCGAAGGAAAGATTCCTATTCTGTCATTCTTCAGATCAAGATAAGCATGCTATTATACTTCTTTCTAGTGCCAGATTGATGATGTAGATAATATGACTGTACACCCCACTACGTCCATCGCCCCATCGCTTCTGCCGCTCCCTTCGCCTGTTCATACATTCCATGTGTTACCGTCGCTCTCGTCGCTCCTTGTCACTGCCGTCAAGAAGTATAAACAGGCCCTTTAGTTGCCTGTGCGTAGTTTTGGTTTACTATTGAACTTTATTTTACGCTGGAGTACGGTAGCGTACGATAGGTACGGGTGACCTGAAGCGTGACTTACTTGTAGCTACCGTACTCCAGCGTAAAACGAAAAACGGATGTCAGTTTCGTGATCAGCATCTGAACTAACATCTCTGGGCGAAGTTTGGGTGAATTATTTCAGACCTCTCCTTGACCCCTGGAGTCGTGAAAGTACAGTAGTCTTTCTAATGCGCTGTTTTCTTTTATGCTTTCCGACTGGAAACTTCCAGCCCTAAAAATAGATGAATACAGAAATATTGTAGTACGATATCAATCTCTTTGCAACACACTTAATGCATATTTATCCACAGGGGTTAGGACCATAAAATCAATTTATTCCTGCATTGCTACCTTTTTTAATCATTTCACACGTTGATTAAAATCAATCTATTTTCACACGTGGATTAAAATCTATTTATTTCACACGTGGATTAAAATCAGCGTTTCGAAAAATCTTTCCGGGATGAGATGCTTAAATAGAGACATAGAAATGTTAAAAAGAAACGTTCATAATTACCAATGAGCAGTCCCTGAGATATCGTAATAACGCAGTTGGAGGAGGTGCTGCATCAGTCGAGGCTCCTGGATCGTGTCCCACCCAGACTATACTTTCTGCGACTTGGTAGCAGATTAGTTCGGAAAAACACTGACTTGTCCCGTTGCTGACCACCTTATGTCACTGTATAGGCCAAATACGTTTTCAGTTCGCCTGCACGATATCGTCTAGAAGTAGGATGCGTGGTGCATCCCACGAAGAGACTGACAACGACCCCTGCTTCTATCCTCCTTTGTTTTGCTTAGAATATCTATTTGATATTAATATTGATTTGCGGTGGACATGTACATACGCAGTGCAAAATTAGTATCCTATCCGAGAAAAGCCTGCACGAGAACCGAGCTTGGATCAGCTATGAGTGCGCAAGAGAACCTATACCTCTGTTCGATAGGGCATCTGCTAGAGAAAAAAGAGAGAAACAAAAATTGCAGGCTTTCAGATCTCTGCAACGCGGAAGTGCAACGTTCCCTGGAGAACGCTGGAAATAGTGAAAGCCTCTCAATTACCTCCGCGGACTCGATGAAAACAACGTATGTTTTGCATCCGAGGTAGATCCCGTATGCTCAGGGAATCCAATTTTTTTGGAAACATGTCAACATAGAGACACGAAAGTTCATCCGCGTAGCACACACTGGCAGAGGGGTGTAACGTTCAGTGTTCAAACATTCCACCACCTTTCTTCCTGCATTCTTTTCTTCCGTTTTAAAGAAGCATTTCAAGTCTTCTTGCCAACCAAGGAAGGCATCTCTAAACGTCGGCCGTGAAGCAATTCATTTTCTCAGACGCTTGAAGATCAGCTAATCTCCATTGGTTTCGATTAAAAACGGGATTTTGTTCTTTGATCAAAAATATCACATCAGAATAATAGCAGATGAGAATTTCAAGAAAAAAAAAAGACAAAAGAACAATAAGATGGCAAAGCAGCTGAAATGAGTGGTTTCTAGATGTAGCACAGAATAATAAATGTTTAGGTACACTGCAGGCGTTATCCTTAAATGAGGTACGTTTTAGCGCAGTAGGAAGAGGTAGTTCTATGATGTACAGGGTGCGCACTAATTATGGGTCTTAAATAATCGAAGTGTTATAGTAGCACAAACAGTTCAAAACGGAGAAAAACACTTCGCAAGCTTTATTAAGTTCCAAGAATTAAAATCTTCATTCAAAGTGCCCTCCTCTTGCACGTATGCAGCTGCTCAGTCGAGTCACGATCGCGCCGCTGGTGGCACGCACCTGAGAATCGTTTTCAGCGAGGAGAAAATTTTCACATTAGAACCAATTGTGAATCCACAAAACGATTGGATCTTCGCAGCAGATAAGAAGCAGGTCATTCCTACAGGAAAAGTCATCGGGAAAACTGCACATCCGAGCTCCGTTATGGCTTGGTGTGTGATAACCTCAGATGGGAAGACGCCATTATCGTTCGTCGATGCTGGAGTGAAGATCAATAAGGAAATATTCTTAAATTCGTTCCTGGAGAAGGTTTTGAAGCCACTGTCCATTTCTCGCTTCGGAAACAAGCCATGTTTCTTTCAGCAAGACCCAGCTCCTGCACACAAGTGGAGTGTCGTCCAACAGTGGGGTCAACGCGAGCTTCCAGACTTCCTCACCCACGAATAATGGCCATCAAATTCACCAGACGTGAATCTTGTTCTCCTGAGCGTTTAGTCCCGCGCAGTCGCAGAGTCCGCTGTCCTTGTGATCTGTCGCCACCTCATCCTATCAAGGGCGTCATCTGCCGTGGCGCCGACTTCGGCGAGATCTCTCTTGATGACGTCCTTCCATCTTTTCCTTGGGCCCCTCTCGGACGCTTTCCGGGTGCCTCGAAATCTAGGGCCAACCTTGTGGGGTGATCCTCTAGTCTTCTGATGACGTGTCCATACCACCTCAGGTGCTGCTCTCTCATCTTCAGCTGGATCGGGGCTGTCTTCATCACTGCCCTAACATCCTCGTTTCGCACCCTGTCCCGAAGGGTCCATCCACATGCCCACCTCAGCATCCTCATCTCCGCCGCGTGCAGTTGCCGCTCCTGCGCCTTACCCAGGGCCCAGCACTCACTGAGGAGGGCAGGTCTTACAACTGTTCTATAGAGCTTGTTTTTGAGCGTCCTGAAGCATCTACGGTCGCAGAGGATCCCTGTAGACTCCCTCCACTTGAACTAGGCTGCGTTTATCCGTCCCCTGACCGCCTGGTCCTTTTTTTAGTTCCTTCCTCGGATAGGGCACTTCCGAGGTAGCGGAATTCTTCCACCTTCTCGATCATTTCCCCTTGGCAGTCTAGGATCGATCCAGCGCACTGCTCAGAGCTGATGAACTTCGTCTTCTTCACGTTCAGCCGTAGGCCGTTGTCTGCGAGGGCTCTCTGCCACAGCTGCACCTTCTCCTCCAGCTCCTGTTTGTCGGCTAATAGGGCGATGTCGTCCGCGTAGAGGATCGTTCTGAGAGGGCCTTCCTCAAGGTGGTTCACTATAGAGTCAAGTGTCAGCAGGAAGAGGAACGGGCTCAGAGGCGACCCTTGGTGTACCCCCACTTTGATGTCTACTTTCCTTGTCACCCCGTGTGGAGTTCGTATCGCCGCTTTCGAGCCCTCGTACATGTCCCTTATGACCGTGATCAAACGTTCCGGGACACCCCTCCCTCGAAGGGTATTCCAGATTACGGCCCGAGCTAGCCTGTCGTAGGCCTTCTTCAGCTCCAGAAATGCCAGGTAGCAGGGTTTTCGTTTCTCCCGATATTTCTCCCTCACCTGACGAGCGATGAAGATGGCGTCTGTGGTGGACCTCTCAGGCATGAAGCCCCACTGCACCTGGGAGATGGGTACCATCTTCCTCAGCCTTGAGTCGACCAGTCGTTTGTAGATCTTCATCGTGTGTGAGATCAGTTTGATCCCTCGGTAGTTGAAGCATTCGGAAGCGTCTCCCTTCTGCTTGAAGATGGGGACTATGGTGCTGTTCCTCCAGTCATCCGGCATCTTACCTTCTGTTGAGGAATTGCGTCAGCCAGTTGATTCCGAGGTCCCAGAGCACCTTCCAAGCCTCCACTGGCACACCGTCAGGCCCTGCTGCCTTTCCGAGTTTCATCTTCCCTATGGCCTTGCCAACCTCTTCACAGTCTTCACTACTCGAATGTCGAGGCTAGCTCTATGACGCGCCTTGCCAGGCGGATGGCGAAGTTCTCTCCCTCTGTCCCGTCTAGTTTCTCGTACAGGGCATCCATTTCCGCGTTCTTTGCCTTGGCTACAGCTGTTTTTGCCAGCCTCTTCAGCTTCCTGTAGGCTGTGAGATGCTCGGGTGCCCTCGTCTTCTGCCACAGCTTGTAGGCCTCCTTCTTCCTTTTCACCGCAGCCTGCACCTCTTCGTTCCAGAACCATGCCGATTTATCCCCTCTGGTTCCTCCCTTTGTTTCTCCCAGGGTTTCCTTAGCACATCTCAGGATTGTTTTCACCAGACCTGAATCCACTTGCCTTTTCGGTCCGGACAGTTTAAGAGCGTAAGATCTCAGCTACAAGATACAACAACTTCGATTCGCTCGAAGCTGCACTTACGACAGTGTGGAATGATCTCGATGAGGACTACGTGCGTGCCGCTCCTGACGCCTTCGTGACTCGTCTGAGGAGTTCCATACGCGCAAGAAGAAGGTACTTTGAATGAAGATTGTAATTTTTGATTGTTCAAGACTTTAGTAAAGACTGCCAAGTGTTTTTCTCCGTTTTGAATTGTTTGTGTTACTATGGTACTTCGATCATTTGAGGCACATAATTAATGCGCACCCTGAACATTCCAAATCGACGTTATTGCTCTAGATTCTGCTCAGAACAACAAAACTTTTCATCTCTCGATGGTCAATAGATTACTACCAAGCGTTTCTGGAATATATAAAAACAGTGACTTGTGCATCGGCTGGATGAGCCCCTGAGTAGGTGAAATACGCACTCAAATTCCTTTCAGCATGTTCTGTAGAATTGAAATCGCAGCGCATCCAAAGAAGATAGATCTACATCATCTTTTAAAAAATATAATCATAGCGTTCTTTCTTTTGCCTTTGATTATGTGAATAAAATTTGACTGTGAATCATGCAAAAATTCGTCATCTTCCATCTTCTATTTACCTGTAGTAGAAAACTCCGAACTCTTATACACCACAAATTGTTTTACAAGAGCTTCCTGATCAGTCTCCAGGGCAAACAACTTTGACTGCCCCTTCGTTTGTTGTATAGTTGGCATTACACTTACCTGGGAAGGACAAAGGCGCATGATAGCGCAGTCCGAGGAGGCACCAGACAGCTATCGCGTTCACCCGATTCCAGATTCCTGGATTTCGGGCCCAGGCCAAGCCATCCAACCCACTGGGGTGGATGAAATGGTACCGGACTTGTATGCCGTAGTTAAAATGTCGAGTTGTATATCGGCTGAGCACCGCACGACACTGCACAGGATAAATACGCATTCAAATTCCCCCCCCCCCCACGATATCTCGTAGAAGTACAATAAAATGCACGGCACATACCAGAATGGCTGATTAACACCGTTATTTGTCCTTATTTTTTGAGCAGGACAAGACGCATATATGCATAAGTTATCGCACAGGCGAAGTAGGCACTTAATCAGCCTTTGAAATAATCCTAGGAGTGGAATGAATGGCCCACCCAGAACAGATGTCGGTCCACGCCCTCATACCGACAATTTTTGTATTATTTTTGCCTCTAGAATTTTGTTGTAATGTTTGCTTACAGCGTCAGCATTAAGACGAATCGAATATGTTTTCGAAGCAGAAGCAGAGCATTAAAGGAAAATAAGACAAACTCGGGCGCGTGGAGCGCAGTCGGAGGAGGCGCCGGCTGTCGCCTTCACCCGATATCAGGTTTCTGGTTCGGATTTCCCGCCCAGGCCAAGCAAGCCTTCCATTCCTCCGGGATCGGTGAATTGGTACCAGACTTGTCTGAGAAGGATAAAGCACTGACTTGTACATCGGCTGGTCACCGAAAGTCATTGTGTGGCCAAAGACGCATTCAACATGCCTCCACGACATCCCGTAGAAGTAGAATCTTCGGCGCATCCCAAAGAAGATTGAATAACGCCGTCCTTTATTCTTTTATCCTTAAGACAAACTCAAAGGCCAAAGAGGGTTACAGAAAAGGACAACTGCTGCAAAATGATATTCTCCAAGGAAGCTGAAATTTGAGTTCAACCTAACAAATTTCAAGTCAGCTCTGCACATTATATACTGGTTCATTTTTGTTCTCTATACTTACTTTCTGAGCACAAATTTTCATTTCGATATATTCTTTGATGTATCGCTTCCAGCAAAGCTTCAGTATCATATATCTTCATGTGAAGCCAATTCTAGGAAGATTGACGTTCACTGCGTAAACACCGATTTCGGAAGCCATTTCCACCGCAAAAAAATTCTGTTGAATGGCATTTCAGGTATGAGTTATGTCAACGAACTGACGACGTTCGTGCGAAGACTCGTTCCCAGTCACTGACGGTTCTTCTCTTCCTCAACGGTAGAAGGCAATTAACCAGTCAGCAGTCACAATAGGTAGCGCTAGCATTCCGGTACGTCGGCTTCCAGGTACAACGCAACGTCATTGTCGTACTTGTTCTTTGAAGCGACGGCTCGTTAAAACTGCCAGACGTATTTCCCTCACACATCGATGCAACTCATGCTTAGCTGCTCTGCAGCTCCATCCATGCCTGTAGACCAGGTAGATCATTTGATTCGAATAAAAGGATTTCTGGTTCATGTTACACATGAATTAGTAAGAGATTAGCCACAGTCCACTTCCTTAGTGACTCAGCCTTCAAGACGTTCCAACAGCGTTAAAGGCGCTTAGTAAAGAGAAATGTGAATGTCGGCAAGATTCTTCTCTAGTCCTAACGCTTGCGCACCTGAAGTCCTAAATTCTGAACCTTACATCCTTTGCTCAAGCGTATCGCCGTTCAAAGTAATCGTAATGAGGGAGATCTGATCATAAATGCTATTTTTGCTCAACTAACCTCAAGATTTAGAGCTCTCTAGTCAGCTTACTCATAATAAAACTGCAGTTCTGCTTCTGAAGTTTCAAAACCATTTTTAATACGTTCATATAGAGTATCTGCCTCTAAAAATGTCACGCCCTTGACTAAGCGATAACTTAAAAGCTAATTTGTGTGCATGGACTAAGCAGAGACGGGATTTTATGATTTTGTTCAATATCCAGTTATCCATCGTCCGTTTGCATTCATGAGATAGCTTCAGTCGTAGCGTCTACGGTCTCAATTCTGGCTGCAAACTGGGTTAGCCGGCGCGATAACCACCCATAAATTGTCACGAATACATAGCTACGTATCAGTGCGCCCAGTTCGTGTCGTAGTGGAAAAAGGCGCCCTTCTGTTCAGTTGGGATGATTGAGTGAACTCAACAATAGTATGGGGCTGATCATAAAGGATGAATTCGTAGATCTACAAAAGTGATAAAAACACATACTTCAGGTGGGAATACATAGCTATGTGATCAAACATATGTATGTAAGTGTAAAAGAATAAGGGTCGAAATTAGTCAATCCCTGGACACGCCGTACATTCTACTATCACAGTAATCCTTGAGGCAATTTGATGCGTACACATTTGGTATACTTGTGCTTTTTCAAAATTTTTCGAATGAACGCATAATTGAATAATCTTATTTTTTCAATTATTCGAGTTTCCGAATAATCGAATAACCCCATTTTTCGGCTATTCGAATTTCTGAATAGTCGAATATTCGAATAAATCGAATAATCGAATAAACTTTATTATGACTTAATACACCCGCGGTGCAAAACTATAATAGGTTCACCCACCCCCATTTGTCCATTAGTGCCCGAAGAACTCTCTGCCGAGGCTCAGTAATATTACCATCGTATTTCTCACTATAAAAACTTCTATAGAAAACGAGTTATTAGATGTTTTGCCCAAGAGAGGTTCAGAGTCTAAAAAAGAATTCAAGTAAGGATAGCAAGACATTGCCATCCATCAATCTCAATCGTCTATGCTCAATCAGGCTGCCTTCTATCTGTTATAAAAATAAATCCCTGGGCTTGAGCAAGAAAGTTCAAACCTTTTAAGGGCCTTCAAAAGGTTTGAGCTTTCTTGCCCCATTTAGGCAAAAAGTCACAAAAGCGACGAATGGCGCGCCCTTTGCGAACCATTCCATTTGAAAGTTTCAGTTAAGGACGCGGATGATAAAGACTCGCAGCAGTGCATCGCCTTCTTCTCAGCATTCTGAGTAGTGAGAGCTTTGTAACAAACAAGTCCTAACCCTTGAGCATGCTTGTATGATGCGTTAGATTCATTATTTTTACACCTTATTTTTCAAGCGTAAGAAATTGGCCTGAACTCTGCGCAATTATTCCAAATTTAGACCCCTAGTATCAAAACAACTCTGAGATGGGTAGCTTTTTCCGTGACTGTTGTATATACTATTTTTCCTATAGCTCTTAAACAAATTGGACTTTTCCAAACCAAACTGGGCACCTTTTTCAAAACGAGCGCTTTCTAGAGTAACTTAGAGACTCTTCAAAAAAAAGCTGGTATTATTTTTGGTTCAGGGAAAATCTGGTATATCCTCCTTCTAAATGTTGTATTCGTCTGCCGCAATAAGTCAGCACACTAAAATTTTATATGCTATTGTTAAATAAAGTTAAACAATTACATTGCTTTAAAGCGTAAGAATGCAACAAGTTTTGGCGTGTTTAATGAAGGGATCGCGCCATACATTCAAGGAGATCTTCGCGATTTTATTCGACTGATAGCAAATTCTGCGTGGAATAGCATATATGTAAACGGTACAGTAAAAACAATAAGAAAATGCACATATTTTCAAAGTTTTGTTTTAAGTAACCACCACTTACAGTACCAATCGTATAGAAATTGACATCGCTACGACGCAACTTTTCGAGTGCCTGGCGCGATCCCTTCTTTTAATGGACTAAAAGATTGTTGCTTATGTGCGCTTTAAAGCAAAATTTAATTTATTATTATTTTTTAATTCCTGTAAGGTTATAAACAGGGAAAATGAATTCTATTTTTATGTGCTCTACGGTGCGATTTAATTTCTAAGTTTTCTTTAATAATACAGTTTCATAAAACTAAAAAAGTGATCTTATTTATTGAGGTAAGCAAATCTAAAAAACTAAAAGAAACTCATATCAAATTGCCTCATCTCAAAAAATGTTCGGAAGCTGTTGAAGAGTCTCCATCGTAATCGGAAAGAAGCTATTTTTGATATGGAAGATGTTTAGTTTAATTTCAAAAGTGTCCACTTTGCTGAGAAGAGTGTCCAATACGATTTGAAAAGTGTCCCGTTTGATGTGATAGCAGTATGTATACACGTTTGCAGTGTCGCAGGGTCTATACTCCTCTCTGTTAACTAAACGAACCCAAAGGTGACCAAGGAAAGTCCATGAACACAGTCTTCTCAAAGTGCTTTGAATAGACTTAGGCAATCCGGAGATCAGTGGAAAAATAAGTTGATGCTACCCAGTGAACGCTTCGTTCCCCGTCACCTATCAACGAACCCTGTCGCATTTCATGAACCCGTCGCGGACGGCGGCGGCGGCGGGGGGCGCTCTCTGCTCGCTGTCGCCCAGCCACCGAATTGGGTTAGTAGAATGACCTTCTTCCACTTCCAAATGATAATCTCTCCAGCGTTATCATTACACGATCGTCAGTTAACGACCGGGATTTTCCAGATTTCTCCTGCTCACCTCGTACACGCATTTTCTCGTGTCACTGCGCAATAAATTCCTCGAATAGCTCCGCGTTTTGTCATTTCTGGAAGAAGCGACCTCAGTTGCAGGATTAAGAGACTCCCATATCTTGGTGAAATTGTATACATTCTTTAAACAATTGTCTTGTTTCCACCTAATATTGTCACCACTGTTAATCTCTGTCCTTATCCTTCTTTTGAGGAGATTTTGCATGAAATCACCACGAAGTTTGCCTATTTACCATCTAATTGTGATAGATGTCGGCTATAGTTTGTAAGAGGAGCTGAATCGATATGCAGAAATACGAAACAAGCTGTAAGAGACAAATATCTCTATTCTTGAAACTTCACAACACAGCCTCGTATCTCCTTGATAGGGATAACAGGCCTTTGTTTAGTTGTTGTTTCGCGAGATCACTAAGCCGTTACGTGAGTCGTGACATCTCGAAGACACTCAGATAATAGTCGTCTGTTTGTCAGGTGAATAACAAGTGGTTCTCTTACTGAGCATCACATATAGTATTTTCTGATACTCCCACAATTATCCTTGCAAAACGGTCAGTTGTTTTTTCTTTCCCAGGGATTGGCAGTCGACGCTAACCACAAAAGCCTCTTAAATTAGAGAATTTCTGCTCCAGAAACTTTAAGTCTCTGAAATCCGCGAAAAACAGCCCAAACCAGTCCCTTTTTGGGGTGCCTTACCGATCCCGATTCTAAGAGATAATAGATTGTATTTTGGAAGCAGACCTAAAGAGTGAAAGACAAAGAATGGCGCAAGTCAATCACTTCCTTTAGGGATACGCCACTCATTCTACTTTCATGGGTACCGTGATGGCAATTTGAATGGGTATTTGGCCTGTACAATGACTTCCGATGGCCAGCCGAAAGACAAGCCAGTGTTTACCTTTCCGGGACTAGTCTGATACCTCAAGATTCATCAACGTTACAGCGGTATTATTTCACAGCGGATTCACAATACAACGGTCTTACAGAGAAACTACCGCGTATTATAAATCATCAACAACGCTGTGAAAGTAGCGCGGTCTATAGATCAACGGCAAAAGCGTGGTATCTTTTACAGAGAATTTCACAGAGATTTGGCCATAACGATGCTGTTAAGTCGCGTTATCTGCGTTTTCGGCTCTAATTTCTGTTAAACTACTGTAAGTCGTTGATGAATACGGCCCCTGAAGAGATAGAAGACTTAGTTGGCCTAGCGCAAAATCCGAACCGAACTGACAGATTAAATAATAGCAGCAAAAAATCAGCATAACATCGAGGATTTCGTAAAATTATTAATAAGAACACTTCATTTTTTGATGTACCCAGGAAAACGGCTGTTCTGCGTCATCGAATATTCAATGGAAAAACTCTTAGTGAAGTCACCACCTGCACGCTCTCATTCAATTTATTTGAGATTTTCCCATATCTGTTTTTACATTCCCACGTCACTACTCATGAAGCTCAAATGACTGCTCAAGCCATTCTTATTTTAAAAAAGTTTATGCCCGTGAGTTGCATCGGAACCGCGGGCTGGTTGACGTAACTGCTCAAAAAGACCCATTTCTTCCGGATAATGTGATCTGAACGGTTCTAGCGATCTGCCCTGAAGATGCCGATCATGACCGCTTTACATTTCTCTTGCCACTGCGATGAATGAAGAGAGCTCTACCGCCAGAAATGTGCCTTCGCATCTTCGGTAGTCACTTAGGAAACGTAAGGACCTAATTCTTCAGCGCAAAATGGCTCAAAAAGGGATATTACTATTCTTTACATGACTAAAAAGTTTTTCTCCGGATCCCTCATCTCACCAAACATTGCCTGGCTCACTTTCTAGCGCATTTAGTCCAGTTTCTCAAAGTTCCTTCTTCTTGGTACATTCTTCTGTATGTATGCGATTCCATCTTGCAGAATCCTTCATCCAAACTCGAAGAATTAGAGAGCTTTCGGGTTTGAATCAAGGCATTCTTCGGTCATTTTGCAATACCAGTCCGCGAGGCTGCTTTCACTCGTAGAAACGCTCGTGGAAATCGCAACTAGAAGAAAACTTGCGGTCGACTGCGAATAACAGCGACTCACATAAAGCTAGTAGTCGAACCGGTCATTCACGCACTCGCTCGTCCTAATTCGTCGAACGTCGTCGTGATCGGGATTCCGGACCTTCTGTCCTCTTGCACGGCTGAGTCGTAGTAACCGTTCGGGGAACTATGAACGTCCGACAAAAAGCTCCAGCTACCCTACCATGCCGGCCTAGGCATTTGCGGATAAGGACCGCGGCCAGTCAATGCACAACACTTTCAAGCCAGACCGGTCATCGAGTCTCCCCCTCTTCCCCCCCCCCCCCCCGCCTTCGGCCCGTTCTTTCAACTTCTGTTACTTCAAGAAATTTTTCAATTTTCTTATTTTTCAATAATTCACTGATGAGTCACTGAGGAGGTGTTGTAATAAATAGAATTTATGTTGAAAAGTTTATATAAATAAAGTTATGAGGAATTTGAAGGAAGGCGGCGCAACAAACTATTATAACAGTTTATTTTTATTTATCCATATTACTCAATTGTATTTAAAAACTTTAGTCAGACTAGCACTCATAGAAGCATACCTGAAAACTTGATGTTTTCTTTATCATTACACAGCTGCTATAAACAAATTAATGTTACTATAAATTGCACTCTTAGCCAGGCTATCAGTGTCGTAGTAATAATCTCTGAATCCTGGTTCCTGTTCCGCTTTCTAACCGACCACATAGATCCCTATCTGGACAGGTGCATATGCGCTGATAACAGAAACTGCTGTGCAGAGTAGTCAGCTGAAGTTGGGCATTGTCTGGCTCCCATCCTAACAAAACAAGCACTATATTCCTACTGCCAGTTAGAAGTTTATTAGGAGAATGTCATGCACTACAATCACTAACCATCTATCTAAGACATATCGCTATACTGCTCTTTCTATGCTGCTGCCCAAGTTTGTCAACGACCTCGTTCCAGATGACGGTTTGGCAACTCTGTCTTACAACTTTGTCTGAACGACTCTCACATTTGGTTACCGTAGGGGACCACCGCTAACCCATATTGCCCATAAGAATAACTGATCTACCTTAAAAAGCATCATACTTGAGTATCGTCCCAGCTATTTGTTCCCTATAACCGAATGCGTGCTGACATAGTCGGAGAAGGCGCCGGCCACAGCATGTACCCCAATTCGAAGATATTGTTTCGGATTTCGCGCCAAGCCGACAAGCCTTCTATCTGTCCGGGGTCGACGTTGGTGCTAGAGAGTTTTTCAAAAAAATAAATAATAAAGTACGGCGTTACTCAATTCCCTTTTTGATGCGCCATGCATTCTACTTCTACGGGAGGTCGTGGAGGGGATTTGAATGCATATGTGGCCATACAATGACTTGCAGTGGTCAGCCGATGAAAAAAAATAGGCGCCTAATCCTTCCCAGACAAGTTGGGTACCAATTCGCGACCTGGTATCGAGCGTGCGCGACAGCAACACCTCTTCCGACTGCGCTATACCGACCCAGGGGTTTGTTTAGAAATGATCAAACGCTGACTTGGCCATCAACTGGCTTCAGTATTCAAATTGCCTCCGAGTAGAAATAGAATGAGTAGCTCATCCTGCGAATGAAGTGATTATCCCTGACCTGTATCCTTTATACCATGTAACCGAGGGAGTTATGGGCGCGTGTAGCGCAGTCGTAGGAGGCGCGACCGTCGCGTTCACCCGATACCAGGTTCCTGGTTCGGATTTCCCGCCCAGGCCAACCAAGCCTTCCATCCCTCCGGGGTCGGTGAATTGGCACCAGACTCGTCTCGGAAGGATAGAGCGCTGACTTGTTCATCGGTTGGCCACCGCAAGTCATTGTATGGCCGAATACGCATTCATATCGCCTCCACGACATCCCGTAGAAGTAGAATGCGCTGGGGCAACCCAGAAGGGATTGAGTAACGCCGTCCTTTATCCTTTATCCTTTAACCGAGAGAGTTTATATTACTTGAAGATTTGGACACGCCGCAGGTAGCCACTATCAATTATAGCACATGACGCTAAATCTTAAAACGAGTAGGGATGAGAATTTGCAAAACTTTTTTGATATATGCGTCACACATTCGACCTCCACGAAATAAGCTGGAAGCAGCTTTGGTTCATACAATATGAAAGCAGCGATTTCTAGCGACAAGGCTGTAAGTGAATGCGTTATCCTTCCCAAGTAAGTCTTGTAAGAATCCTGAGAGGACAAAGGTCTGATGCATCACAAAATGAACGTAACAAGGAACAGTTCCCAACTCAAGGTGAGCTCTTGCGATGCTATTTTGACAGGATGTAGGACCGTGTGAGCGGCGTCCAGAGTTACAGTTATTTTTGCTGAACGCTTTTTCTAACATCGGAAAAGGGGGTTTAAAACGTATGCGCAACCCTCATCACCCCTATGACACCCCAGAAAATGTGCCGCGGTGGCGCAGTCGGTAGGGGTTCGGCATCGAGAGCCCAGGGGTTTTGATGCCGAACCCCTACCGACTACCAGTGTTCTTGCACATATTAGTTTCTTGTTATTACGCCTTCTCATGATCACAGGAGCCAATTTTAGACTGTCAATGCTTGCAACAATCCAAGGCTGTCTGTATGCGCCTCCATATATGCTAGTTTTTTCGCGAGTGGCAGTTAGTTATGTCGATGTTTGCCCATGACCCTTCTCTACACCCACGGGTTACGCGTTCAACGAAAAACAAGTAGTTATTCCTTGCCAGGGAGAAGATTGTTCCTTAATGGCTTTTGTAAGATGCTGCTGGTGTGGCACGCGATTGTGTTTTACTTGTTTCACAGTTTTGTGGAATAGCCGTTGACTAAAAGGAAAGAGCAGTAAGACCTTTTTTCCCGAGAAACGATATGGTGCAGACACGCATCGTTGAAAACCTAGCTCCTATTAATGCGCAACTAGACAACCTTGGTTTGAAGTAAGCATTGATGGTCTGAAATTGACTCCTGTGGTCATGAGAAAGCGGAATAACAAGAAACTAATATTGCAAAAATATTGGCAGTACGCGGACTCGAACTCAAAAGCTCGCTGGCGTGCCTCTGTGAGGCGGCACTCCTACCGACTGCGAAACCGAGGCACATCTCGTGGGGTGTCATAGGGGCGTGATGAGTGTTGCACACACGTTTTCACAACTCTCGGTCCGTCTTTATAAAAGCGTTCAGCAAAAACGAACTGTAATTCTAGACTCCACTCACATGGTCCTTCATTCTGCCAAAACAATCCAAAAACCTCACCTTAAGTTGAGAACCTTCCTTGTAAAGTCGACTGCCGACTCTTGCCGACTGCTTTAAGTGCCATGGCAAACGTTATAGCGGTGTTCTCAATGCGGTGATTTACGCCGATATTGTGTTACATTAGACCTTTTAGTTGTGCCTTGTGCGCAAAGAGGTGGATTGAACAAAGGAGTCCTAGCGAAATTAGAGCTTAGGGGCGGCCACGCACCCCCATGCTCCTTCCAAGTGTCGCCCTCAAACTACTCATTCTTTTAGAAAGAAGTTGTACTAAGAGTAGAGTTCTCCCAGCTTTAACCGTTTTTTTTCTACCCACAAAAATATCAGTTATCTCTGGTTCTGTGCTACACTTCTGTCCTTTCCCCATCTCTTGTGAACCGCTCCCTGATGACGATGTCCTTCGTCAGAAATTAATTACAGTGCTCAGGATGAAACTCTAACTCGAAAGCCGTTATAGCAATTTTTGCAGACGACTTTAATTGGGCTTCTTGTTCGCACGAGCAGCAAAAGACTGCAATCAGCTTCCCGAAAAAGCTCCTGAACACGGCAGAATCATCAAATTGATGACTAGAATCAGAGATGAAATTGATGACTAGAATCAGAGATGAGCATAGTACGTCGACATCCCAAGAACTTTTTGCGCATAGTCTAAGCTTTATAGCCTTCTCTGATTTTTAGTTAAACTTCGTGAAACTCTAAGCATAAGGAAAGTTGCAGTCACTTTAAAAGTAAGAAATGTAACAGGCTTATCAGCGAGAAAACTTGAATTTGGGGCCGTCTTTTGTTATCTGATGTGTAAACCAATGATAGTGCTAAAAAAGTGAATGTACAGTTGCACGCGTGAATAAAATAAAAATAAAACGTAGAAGGTACCGCAGCCATGGACGAGAATCGGAACAATCTGTAGCGTCTTTTTGTAGAAAATTTAACTACACTAACACATTGTTAGATGCTAAAAAGAAGTCACCGATCGTCCTCAGCAATGCGATTTTCCGGTCGGTTTTTAAAATGTAACAAATTTCTTCTTTCCTTTTCGGCTTTTTTCTGACTACAAATACTGTCGTAATATAACGTTGAGGGCGCGTGTAGCGCAGTCGGAGGAGGCGCGACTGTCGCGTGCACCCGATACCAGGTTCCTGGTTCGGATTTCCCACCCAAGCCCTCCATCCCTCCGATGTCGGTGAATTGGTACCAGACTTGTCTGGGAAGGATAAAGCGCTGACTTGTTCATCGGCTGGCCACCGCAAGTCATTGTATGGCCAAATACGCATTCATTTCGCCTCCACGACATTCCATAGAAGCAGAATGCACTGGCGCAACCTAGAAGGGATTGAGTAACGCCGTCCTTTATCCTTATCCTTAATATAACGTTGAGGAGCAGCTTTTTTTTGCAAACTTTATATGATGCAGCTTTGTCGGCAGAGGTTTTTGTAGAATCACTCTTTTTCAACGCTAAAGGAATCTTGCTGTGCCGAAGTTGTGAAACTGAATCATCTTCGCCTCATGAAACTCACTACCAGGCTGAAGACACAACAGCTGAAGTGAACAACGATAAAGAATGGCGTTAATCAACCCCTATTTCGGATACGCAAAGGATTCTAGCTCTACGAGCGAGACTTTTTCCAACAATCCCTTTCAGCTAAGTATTGTCAATAGCAGAAAAAAGGCCCTTCCAGTTTTTCTCACGGAAAAGATGTGAGGTTTTTATTTTGTTCTACACTCTACACATGAAAGTGCAAATCAAGACTCAAAAAGCGAGGCTAGGTCCGCCCTTTTCCAGCGCTCCGCCCACAAAATGACGTCTGACGTTAGCTCGAACAAACAGCAGATCGTAGAAACTCCTCGTACTATCCAAAGGAGCTCCCGACGTTGTATTTTATTGCACCTGATGTTCCTCCTCCACTTTTGGGATTCCTCCATTTTTTTATTTAAATATAAAGATTGGCGATCTTTGAATGAAGAACGTCAGCGTCCGCAGTTGTCGCCTAATTTACTCTCAGGACTTTTTCCAGTATGTAGTTGCATACTGTTGACTTGTTTGCAGTCGTATGGACATACAGCCTCAGATCCTCAAAAAAAAAAAAATGAGGAACCTGAATTTCTGGTGTTCCTCTTCAACTCCGTTTTCGCTCAATTTAACTGACCTTCATAATAGATGTTTGCTCGTGGTTGAAGAGATGATGGCGAGATGCAGAAAGGAAACTTTTCCGTCTTGCGTGGCTCTACAGGCTTCTAAAACGGCATGTCGTCAAGAAGCTAGAAGCCAAGTAATTCGCCTGCATTTCATGGTTATTCTGCACTAATAGCAGAGAAAGCTCAGTCAAACCTTGCGAGTTCTGCTAAAGACTGAAGTGATTGTGATCTTATTTTATTGGAAAGTTACAGGGGTCTTATTTTTGAACAATAAGTACAACGTCATTGACATGTGCTTAGCTGCTCAGAGTTCTGCTAGAGGGACATTTGGTTGCGATATTTATTTATTCATTTGCACTGTGTTTAGCCTCTAAAGGATAAAGGACGGCGTTACTCAATTCCTTTTGGGGTCCGCTACGCATTCTACTTCTACGGGATGTCGTAGAGAAAGTCACAAAGAAACACGTGACACGTAGAACCGTATGATCAAGGACGCCACCTAAAACAGAATGTCTTCGGTTTCTGAGACGGAAGCAAAAATAATACGTTAAGAAATGCGAAGAACATGTAGCTCTTTCCACCATCAAGACGCCTTCTAAGAACGACCTCACAATCTGAAGTCTCAGAACCTACACTTTCGCTCTTTAGAATTCTGCGGACTGAACTCTCTATAGTCCTTGCTCTACATGACTGGTTTCACGTGGGGAGTCAGTGGTGTTTCAAGACAAAAGCTCCCTTCCAAGAGGTGCCGACTGTGGCTTGCATCCCATATAACGTCTTTGTTGAAGTCCTGCTCAGGCCAACCATCCTATCCGGTCTATGTCGCAACCTTGAGCAGCAGTGAAGCAGTGATAAGCCGTATCCGATGGGCTACTCTTCAAAGGGCGTGTTTGTTCTGTGCCATGATTGGCTGCCGTTTGTTTGATCGGTGCTCTGCCTTGATTAAGGTTGGTCGGCGCGCTCTCACCTTCCAATGCCGCCCACATTGGCGACATGGACCCAGTTAGGCATAGTTCTCGGCCAGGCCTACAGGCCTACCCACTGATCTTAATGACTTGCTATCGGAATTGTCTCTACAGGATGAATTACTAAAATACCTACTAGAGAGGTTGTAGTGAAAGTGATTCAACGATATTGTATGGAAATCGAACGCGTGGCGCTAACAGGGATGTTATCGAAGTAATCTTTACAATTTTCATTCATGTCTAGCTGATCATTAACTGGTTTTCTCCCTTCATACCGCTCATTTCTCTAGCGCACGACTCTTACTCTTATTTCCGCCGACCTCATAGATGGCTGCTTCAAGCCATTGCTGATGGTATTTTCTTCCTATAGGGATATGTTATTCCCTCAAAGCATTTTGGGTTGCAGTGAGTGAGTGCATGACCACGGCAGAAGCCGTTCCTAACCTTTCGTTAAGATTTCCTCATCATGAGAATAGTATTAGAACTTTCGTTTAAAATGTGTCACTTCAACTTATTATGCCCATGAACTCAATTGCTTAAGTACTAAAAACCACCAAGTATCTAAGCAAAGATAAGGGAGGTAAGAAGGCTGAATCAAATATGAGATCCTTTCTTATAAGAATGAGAAATTCAAGTCGGTCCTATGGATCAATCTTCGCACTGTGAATGGGGTACGAACATCGGGCACATCCATTCATGCATGAGTTTTCTTCGAATGCTTCGGATTTCATGTCCGGTTTGTAATCCAAACCGCTGCCCCCTCAATCGCGCTTCGCTTCGTTGAACTAGAATTCGTCTCGATAACCTTTTAATTCAAAAACATAGAGATGCATAATACATAGCACTCCTCTCAGATAAGCGTAAAAATAGGGTTTGATTTGATAGGTAAAGCGGTAATATGAGCTAAGCCGCAGTATAGCAACAGAAACCCGTATAAAACCTGGGCTTCTGCATTTCGTACATGAATTAGAGCCTAGAAATAGTTTTTCATTCAAAGATTTTGTCTGAATAATGCTAGTGTTGTCACCTTTTGAATGATGTTCATGCACCGGCTATCTCTGTTGGCCAAGAATCATTCCCGGCAACGTGGTCGTGCTGGATTTGCAGTGAATGCTCTTAATGAGTTTGCGCGCACCTTATTAGCGCCAAAATAGTCCTGGGAACTATGAGCACCTCAGTGACGTCTTCTTTCATGTTTTTAATGAGGCGAACCTAGGTTAGGATCTATCCTAGTGGGGTGGGGGAGAGGGGCGACTGTAAAGAGTCAGATGCGTGCGTCACACACATACCACACAGAAACACCCTGAATTTCAATAAAAGCTTTAGCATGATGGATTGAAGGTGTCGTAGAAACCCAAGCAACGGCATTAGAGCTGCAAATCACTGCATGCTCCCTCCGATTAGGATAGATCTTCTAGGATCTTATGCTATACAACAGCTACAATTAGATAAGCTCCAGGCCCTGTGACTCTGACCAACTCTTGAATATAGTGTAAAGACTACAAGCTGCTAGTGAAGCGTTGTGTTTCTGAAACGAGGATGTTATCGAAATGTGAAGTCTATAATAGAAAAGCTACTAAAAAATAGTTTTCGAAAGATTGCATAAGTATTGAGCTTTTTTCATTAAATCACATAAACATTAACTAATAATCTATAAAAGAGACTGAGTTACGAGTATCTGAGCCACTCACATCCTAATCTGATCCTGAATAGTTGAGGGTTATGAAACATAAAAATTGCTTAAAACAGCTGAGATAAGAAATATTCTACTGGCCTACATTCAATAAAGAAGAAATCTTATCATTGAAAAAATTGTGTCTCATTCGTCTCTGAAAAACTCCAGCCAATAATTCGTTTGCTTCATATTTCTGCCATTAAAAGTGTCTGAAGACGATAGAAGAGATTGAATTTTGGCTCTAAAAAGACTCCCAGAGCTAGTCTAAGTTTTCTTCTTAAAATTCGGAGCTCGGACTACCATGATAAAGTCATAACGTTGGAGAACTATTTCCATATCCGCTAACCAAGGCAATTTCCTAAACCTTCAAGAGGCAGGAGATATTTGTGGATTCTCAGTTAAAATTTCATTAGAATATCTAAGCTAGAAATTAATCTACATATTAACCTACGTTTAAAAAAGATGAAAAATGGAAGTATCAGCCAGTAAAAATGGTGTAACGGATGGTGTAAAGGCTCTACACCATTTTTTGCCTGATGACATTTCCATTCTTTTAGCTCTATAACAAAAAAACATTAACAATAATAGTAGAAAAAACCTAATAATTTACTAACAAAGCTTTATGCCGTTACGACTGCTTGCACGTTTCTGGAAGCTATAGCTAATGCTGCGGGGTGAAATTAAGCCGGAATTCTTATGTAAAATGTCTTTCAAGTATCCCAACGAAACCCGTCGAATCTATATTCTGCAAGACGTATTCTAATTTCAATGAAGAGTCGCTACTTCTTGCTAAATTCGCTTTTTTGGCTGCAAACCAACGCAGAAGTGACCGCTTGCCGCTCAATTCAAGACGGGAACAATGTGCTCCCTGTGAGCTTTCTTCTCATCATGACTTACGTTATGGGAGACTGCATCCAAGGTTTCGCCATTCTCGTTCCCCTCCTTCTCTAGTCCCAAATAAAAAGGAATTAATCCCTTTTCAACGTGAAAGCAACCTTCAGTGCTCGCTAAGCTGCTTTCGCTGATGACTCTGAAATCGTTCTGTGGAGAAAGACCTCTTCTCCACAGAACGATTAACAAATGCACTTGTTAGTTTCACTTTTTGATGTGTTATAAAAAATCGATGTGCTACTTTCATAAAGGAGACAACACTCAAGCTTCACCTATGAAATAAAAAGGTTTGAAAAAAGAAATGGTAAAGAATGTCTACCATCACCTACTCATTGCCGTATCGTATAGTTTACCAGTTACCAAAATATCCTTTCTCTGCACAGGGTCATCGACGACGTATTCTACCCATTTACAATCTGCCTCTTTTTTGACATTGATCTGCTTCAAAGGATTTTCTATTACTGGAGATGACTTGGCTAAACGTTAGCAACGCAACTGGTAGATTTTCCTCTCGGGATTCACTCATCATTTTTACTTCCCAGAATACATATTTCTGCACGTAATCTTCAGCTAGGTGTCGGAGTTTTGGCGTGGCAACATAACAACGCCTCAATAGCACAGCTGTAACGGGAACGGAAATTTGAAAAAAAGTCATAAGGTTTTCCGCTTAACCTCGCATTCGCTGACGTGTTCCAGGTGCAACATTGGAACCGCCTAAATACTACTGCCCATTCAGCGTGCTTCCGTCGTTGCTAGCGCACATTTCCTTGAGAAATCTAGACGCCAACGATGACATTTTTAGGATGCGACTTCTCATCTTGCTGGCGCTTCTTGATTATGCAAGGAGTGCTCCAAGATCACCTCGACAGGCGGATCCAGGTGAGTTATTGAGAGAGCTATGTGTTTATGAATGAGAATCTGAAGCCAGAAAGGTGTGGTGGCTAGCGGTTAGTACACAGCAGAAGAATAGTTACCTTTGTGAAAATGTTTGTAAAGTGTTCGTAAAGTCTAATTGTATCATATAACATATAACAGTCTTGCAAATAAACGCAACGCCACTTAAGTCTGCGATAGTCTCGCCATTCGTATGATATACCGACTCAAACCACCAGAACAGTTCTTGAGGAGGGTGTGCAACAGGAAACATCTGCTAATTGTAAGACTGAAAAATGGTTCCCCCGCTGTTGCCTCTCATTTAATCCTTGAAGAGAAGGCGATTTCGCCAGCAAAAAAAACTTTACAAGCGTGATCCAAAAAGTCATCGCAACTCTCATCCTTATGTATCCGAGGGCATTAAGTCAAACATTAGGCTGTCGCAAAATTAATCTCCGTTTCGAGGTATATAAAAACAAATAAGTTTTTTACCCTAAATCATTTCATATCAGGGAAGGCCACACATACCTTTCGGTAGGATTTTCCCTGCTCTTTCAAAAAACATATGCCGCTCTAATTTTTCTAGCCGACCTTTTCTAGGGCTAGATAAAATCATGAACCAACGCGACTATCGAGTCATTATGTTTTACAAATTTAAATTGGGGCATTCTGCGGCAGAGGCATCCTGCAACCTTAGCAGCGCTTTTGAGACGGACTGTCCTTGCAAATGAACGGTGAGGCTCTGCCTCGAAAAATGGGCTTCTAGCGATTTTGATCTTGAATAGAAACCGCGTCGGGGGCGCAGGTCGTCCCTCAACGATGAAGTTTTGAGGAGAGCCGTCGAATCGAATCCGGAGACGAGTACACGCACGTCAGCCTTTTATGAGCCGTATGATAACCGTAGATGAAAAAGGGATAGTTTCCGATAATAAAAAGCGGGGATTTGTCTTGGTAGATTAGGATGCTAACCCAACCTTTCCTAAACCCTAACTTCACCCTAAAGAAGTTATGCTTACTTTGTGGTGGTGTTGTAAAGGTGTAACCCATTACAGCTTTTTACAACCTGGTCAGGCAGTCATAGCGGAGTCTTACTGCTGTGATTTAGATCAAAGATATAAGAAGTTGCAAAAATTGAGGCCGGCAGTGGTGAATAGAGAAGGGCCGCTCCTGTTGTAAGACAGCGCAGGGCCGCACACCTCACAAACCACTCGGCGAAAACTGATCCATTTAGGTAGCGGAGTTCTCCCTCACCCACCATATTCTCCGACTTTTTCACTAGTGACTTTCACTTTTTCCGAGCTCTTGATTCTCATTTGCGTGAAACAATTCAATAATTTGTCCGATGTGTGCTTGCCTTGATTTCGTTAATTTTTGTGATCTCAGTGCTTAATGCAAGGAATTAGTTTCATCACCTGTTCGTTGCCAGAAATGTATAGCTTCTGGCAATTTTTTCTTTGGGTAATAAAGTTGTGTTTAAGCTGAGTTATAGCAGCTTGAAATAAGCGGTTCGATTCGGCGATTAATTTTGCGACAGCCTAGTAGATGTTCCATACAGCAGTGCAAGAGAGTCTGCCAGAAAAACTTTTTTCTGAAGCCTGAGCATAAGCCTTTAAAATTGCCAGATTTTCAAGATCTAACTATAGTAGTAGCCCCAAACCGTTTGCAAGTTAATTTTTAAGCATTACAAGGCCATCCATGACCTCACGTTTGCCTTATCAACCCGTACTGAAGCGCTACTATCTTTCGCCAATTTTCTCCTGCCCAGATGTCCGCAGGAAATTTGAAAACCAATAGCTTCCGAGACAATTCTCCACAACCCTCAATAGGTCACTTTGGAAATTTCCACGGGAAGCTCTTTGACCTCAGTTGTCAGCGTTATGCCCAGACCTCTACCCATCTTTGAACCTGAATTCTTTTTTTTTGTGGAACGCGCAACACAGCACTTTATTGAGCCAAAAAATGGTAGACAATCAGTTTACCCTTAAAATTGCTGGCTTTGTAAAAAAAAATAGCAAAACGAAATCTGCTAAGATTGTGGATTTTACCAGACTTCATTACGCTTAAAAATTACCCTATATTAATAACATTCCAGGGAAATTACGCCATATTAACAACACATTAAGGGAAAAATGTAATACCACACGTCTCCTACAGAAAACAAGTGTCTCATTAATCACAAAGTAGGCAGCATTCAACAAGGAATTTTAGCATATCTTTAATTGCAGGTCCAATCAGGGGATGAAAACCTTGATTGCTTACCTAATCAGGAGATTAACCTTGTAGGCAGAAATATCTTAAGCAAGGTCCCATAAAGTATATCAGTGTCTGAGTAGTTATGAGATAATTTCGAACAAGATTTATGTTTACAAGAGTTCCGAAAAGGTCGTCTCAATAGAAATTAAAAGAGGAAAAATAATATTAAATATCGGGTGCGTTTCTGATTTTTTCACTTGATTTCGCAAAAAACCGAAACCGACGAGGAGCTCTGCGGTGGCGGTACCATAACAGGCATCGGTCGCTTGCTAGAGGAACGCTGCGGTTGGATCAGTTTAACGACAAGATTAAAGGTCGATCAAATTGTAAGCTTTCTTAGCAACATATGGATCTATCAATTGGCTGCCGCTGCTGCACCAAAAGATGACATAAGTGAAGGTTCTTCTGAGAATAGAAGTCTCGCAGTTTGCTTTGTATTCATGTCCATTTTGTCCTGTTGTGCGAGCGACGGAATAACACCAGTCAAGCACTTCACCTAACTCACCCACCTCACTAACAATGTACCGAGTTCTGTTCCAGTAGAACTTGCTAACAACGCACCTGCACTCAACGCCGTACAGGACCACTTTGGCAGGCATGCACTGTTCATACCGCGTGGTCAGGAGCCGGAGGGTAATCGTTTGACACTTGGAGCCTCGGATGCGCAGGCATGCACGACATTCGACTCCAAGTAACAGTGTTGTCGTATGCAGGCTTCGATCCGTCAAAACCGATCCAGGGAGCGTTCTTTATGAGCGGTGACGCTGAACCGTTCAACCATCCGCCGTTTAGACTTTCTCAGCCAGTACCATGTGAGTTGTCTGCAGTAGGCAGCGCATTTTAGCATTCATTTGTAGTCGTGGGAACGTTCATATTTTTCCGCCTCTTAGAGACTGCAGATAATGAGTACAACAATTTTTCACATTCTCCGAACTAAACGTCTGGTATAAGAGAAAATTCCATGACCTTTTAAAGTTTTCCAAGTTAATGTCACCCTCACCCAAGCATTTCTAAGAAAAGTTCGGTGCGTATACAACAATCAAAGTCGTTTCTTAATTTTACATTTTATTTCAGAGTATACACAAGAAATTTAGTCAAATTTCTCCTGTCATCAACATTTTCCTTTCAACTTGCTACAGGCTTTTACACAGCACGTAACCCATGTTTTCGACTCCTTCAAAACAATGTCTCCAGCTATACTTTCATATTTTCTCTGCCATTCTTAACAGGAAAGGTTTCCAACTCAAGGTGAACCTTTGCGATGCTATTTTGACAGGATGTAGGGCCATGTGAGCGGAGTCCAGAATTACAGTTAGTTTTTGCTGAACACCTTTTTAAAGAACTGAAAAGAGGGGAGAAATCGTGTGCGCAACACTCACCGTCCCCTATGACACCTCACGAGATGTGCCTTGGTGGCGCAGTCGGTAGGAGTGTCGCCTCCTAGAAGCGCACCGACGGGCTTTTGAGTTCGAGTCCGCGTGCTGCCAATAAATAATCTTGCTCATATTGGTATGCTGCTATTATGCTTTCTCATGATTACAGGAGTCAATTCTAGACTATCAATGCTTACAACAAACCAAGGCTGTCTATCTGCGCCTTCATATGTGTTATAATGGTTTTAATTCATGGGTGGTTACGTCGACGTTCACCCAGGACACGCTGGTGTGACACGCGCTTGTGTTTTACTTCTTCACAGTTTTGAACCATAACTGTTGACTAAAGGGGAAGAGCAATGAGACCTCTTATTTTCAGAGAAATTATATGGTGCAGATACGCATCGTTGAAAAAACACAGCACACCTAGCACATATGAAGGCGCATATACAGGGTGCTCCATAAATATGGTCACTTTTTCGCGCGTCATTTTTTGTATTTGTTGGCGAACTTTTTCATGTTTCCATTGTTTCTTCGGATTCTACGTGTCAATGGCCGATAAACTCGTAAGATTTTGAGTGTTATGGATTACTGCGTTGGTTCATTCTAGAGGGTGAAGCCTGCGCTAAAAGGCGCACTACGATTCGAGGATTGAAATCTTCACGGGAAAAAGCATGGAAGGAAATTCCGCAAGCAACCCTGCGTGCCGCCATTGAGTCCTACCCTAAGCGTCTGAAGGTTGTCATTCGTGCCAAGGAAGATCATATTAGATGATATCCATTTTGCGTGTTAACTAGATTGTTAGTAAACTGCTGAGGAAGTTTCGCTATTCCCTGACAAATTCCCCGTGAGTAATTCGCTTCTTATTGAGTGACCATATTTATGGCGCACCCTGTAGACAGCTTGGTTTGTTGTAAGCATTAATGATCTAAAATTAAGTTTTGAGAAAGCGTAATAGCAAAAAACTAATATGTGCAAAAATATCGGCAGTAAGCGGACTGAAATGCACGCCGGGGTTCTTCCATGAGGCGGCACTCCTATCGACTGTGCCACCAAGGCCTATCTCGTGATGTGTCCTGATCAGTGTTGCGCACACGTTTTCACACCTCTTTCCGGCTTTAAAAAAAAACGTTCAGCAAAAACCGACTGTGACTTTGCACTCCGCTCACACGGCCCTACATCCTATCAAAATAGCATCGCAAAAGTCCACCTTGAGTTGGGAACCTTTCCTTGTTAGACGCCTTCTTTTGACTTTAGTTGCACCTTTCCATGTTGCTAGTCGCAACGGCTCCCAACTCGTCGTCAGTATTCTTCCGTATCTTCCGTAGCATACTCTTGTGTTCTTCCTTAAATTGAGAAAAGACGCACGTAATCACTTCTATCAAGCACTTCGCTTTCTTCCTGTCCCCTGTTCGAATTTCACCATCAAACGTTTAGTAGCGAATCGAGCTGTGGTAGCACTTCCACAGGCGGAAGGGATTGAATCATCAGCGGTGGAAGCGGCTACAGCACTCGCACCAGCACCACTAGCACCGAATGTGGTTCCGCTGGAGACCATTCCGGAGCCGTCACACTCACCCCGCACGGCTTTCACTCTTGCACCCGCCATCGAGCAGCTCATCACCACCACTCAGAACACATCTGCGTTGTCTGTTGTCGAGCTGAGCACCGGTAAACGCATGCCTTTCCTTATCTGGGTGCGGTTCTATGAGTAGGCGAGCATCTCTCCTAAATCCTAACATAACGAGGTTTCATCCGTAACAAAGTCTCAGTCTCAAAGGCATCATTGTAGTATCAACTGGTTCGCCACAGCCACTCCCAGCTGCCAATCCCAACATCGCTCCTGTGGATAAGAGCATCGATCTCGATGGAGACGGTCGACTGAATCTTTCCGAGGTCCAGTACGCTGCCTTCGTACACCACGGCCTTTCGGGAACTGTTGTCCAAGGGATGTTCAACGAGGTACGGATGGACAACGAGCGAGTGGATCTAAGCCACAACGAACAAGAGTTCTCTTACAGGTCGACCACAACAAGGACGGATTTCTCGACTCGGAGGAATTCAACGACATTCGTGCACTAGTGCTGGCCAAGGCAGAGAACGCCGCCCTACGCTACATGCAGGTATACTTTCTTAAGAAAACCAATTCCTATCCATAAAGGAAGTTGTAGTTTTCTTCACGTAAGAGATCTCGAGTCTCGTCAAGTGGTAGATGAAGGTCTGTTAACCAATGACAGTAAGAATGAAAGTAAGCTGCACAAAGACAGGTCACAAATCTGGCCAGTGAGAGGACAGTGTTTAGCAATTTTTTAGATAGAGGGCGCCACACTATGGTACTATATTCGCTTTCCTAACCATGTCCCCTTCACTAGGATAGATCCCATGCCTTGTGTTCGACAAAAGCAATTAATTGAAGCATTATTTCCTAAGCTCTATCTTGTGCATAATGATTTTCCCTTGGTGAGCATCCATGAGACTCAGAGATGCTATGGCAGTCATAGAGCGGCCAATTCTTTGACGGTAACAAGACTAGAGATCGTGTTTTTTAATTCAAGCTTAGGCAGGAATAGGCAATGTTTTTGATGATTTTTAGGTGCATAAGCTTAAGAAAGCGACATTTACATGTAGAGCTCCTTTGCCACATTTCCTAAAATCCTTACTAGATGTACCTATTGTTCAGAGCGTCGATACGGACAAAAACAAGATGCTCTCACTGGAAGAGGCTCAAGCTTACATTCTCAAGGAACATGGAATAGGTGAGGGCTTGCAAACCGTCTATTTTAGGATTGACTGCATAACAGATTCTAGAACTAAATAGATGGAACTGTCTTCTAAAGAGCTAGTACAAGAACTTCGGAGAGACGAATTGTTATCGTTTTAGGGTCACGAGATGTGGAACGAGTATGGAGGCTTGTGGTGCCGGACACGACCGTTGAGATGGACGCTGTCCAGTTCAGCAAGCTGCGGCGCCGTATTCGTGGCATGACCATCAGGCTCGCGAGACAAATCATGAAGGTGAACTGAGCTGGAGTACAAGGAATAGCTTGCAAGTAGGTCAGAATCAAGCAAGAATCTGAATTCAGGTCGCTGACACCAATGCCGACGGGCATATTTCCTTGGAGGAAGCGCAAGCAATCGCATTCGAGCAGGAAGGCATTGGGGCAGGTACTAACTGAACCAAAAATTTCCCTATATTACAATAAATTAGAATTAAACTTAGAATAAAATAAAAATAATTAAAAAGAATTAGACGCAGTTTTCCCATACGAATTTATAATCTTCTTTTTTTGACGATTAATTTACTTGCTCCCGCAGGCATTCTAGGGCACCCTTAAATTAAATAAACAAATAGGTGTCACCGCATTTGTATAACTCGCTACTCACTATGTCAAGAAAACCACCACCCTTCACAGAGTTCTTCCTTTCTTGAATGTAGATTGTCTACTTCCAGGCGATGTTACTCAGATGTTCGCCAGTGTGGATGACAACAACGACGGCGAGTTGAATGCTCCAGAATTCGCCGACTTTGAGCGCATCGTTCGTGCGAGAGCCGTGGAAACAAGCAAGAAAGCACTAAGGGTTAGCTTTTTTTGCAATTTTTTCAAGCAACTAGTCGTAGAGGTGATTATGACAAAGAGAAAAGGCTAACGTTAGTAAACGCGTTTTTGGAATGAGCCAAGAATTTAAGGAATATCCTGGTGGTACCATTTTGTACATATATTTATTTTGGAAAATTAATAGCGATGATCAAGAAAAAGGAGTCCGATAGCAATTCTTCGACTCCTTTGCATTCTGTGCCCTGTATTTGATATAAATTTTGTGACGCAATCTAGCTGAATTAGAAGCAGATCGGGAAACCTCTAGCAAGATTCAAATACGAAGCTTGACAAGCTGTGTGCCTCTGGAAATTCTATTCGCTACTTACGAAATTCGTACCAACTGAACTACAAATGCTCTCATCCAGATCTAGAAACCGGTGATTGACATTCATTTTCATTCCCTTGACCGATCCTTCTCAACCGAACCGAAAGCGCGGAGGCCAAGTGAGAGTAGATGCCGACTGTCACGTGCACATCGATTCAATATTCCTAGTTTTGATCTACCGCAGCGAAACCTTCCATCCTTGCTAGGGCTTTGGTACCAAATTTGTTTGGGAAGGATAAGGGATAGCGTTGCCCATTGGCTAGCCACCGCAAGTCAATGTATAGGCCGAATACGTATTCAAGTTACCCCCGCAATCTCACGTGGAAGTAAAATGCGTGGCATATCTCAAAAGGGGATTGAAAGCGACGTCGATCTGTTCGTTTATACATTGAAGCCGGCAAGTCTTTAAGACTCCATTATATTAGCCAGCGGAATTCTAATTGCGGGAGGGATGCAATTATCGGGACTAAAGGACATATGGTTAGTGTGGTTGCACTTTATGCTGATGGCACGTAAAAACACCCCCACGTGCAATCGATTGGGTCAGACCTTCGCGATGGAGCGCGCGCACCGAGCAGTGCAGTGGAGCCGACGACGCGGCATAGTCAACTGGCTTAGCAGCTTCGATGGAACTGGAAACGATTACAACACTTGGTGCAGTATTTATGGGCACACGGCAGTACTACTGAAGACTGAATAACCCGCGCAACGTGCGAGCAACGGTCAACGCGTAGTATCATGTAGTATGTGATGTAATTTACTTTGATAATGTACATGTCCATGTACATTGATACAAGTGGTGTAATTCAATTTGATCTTTCTAAAGGGTGTTGTGGTCGATAGGATCGACCATTCTAGACTTATGCAAAACCCTGAACATCTATAGTTCCACCCCTTAGTGTGTAAATGGATACAGAATTAACTTTCAGAACGTAGTGTTCAAGTCAAGATAGGAGCTACTTTTTTAGTCTGTAAGCTAGTGAAGAGCAGAGTTCCCCAGGGAGGGGTCCTTTCTTCAGTTCTCTTCGCTATACACGTAGCTGAGCTGACGTTAATTCTTGAGGAAAGCGGCGTTCTTGTAAGCAGTTTGCAGATGATATCAAGATCTATAGGAAAATTGGATGCGGAGAGAATACACCGTGCATTGGAAAAGTTTTATGAGTGGTCAAATCTGGAAGTTACCTTTTGCTTCCAAGAAAAATGTACACATGAGATTGAGAGGGTCGGAGTGCTCTGCTCGTTAGGCGTTGCAGTTCACGTACCTTATTTTTCGATGTCTTGGAATAGACAATAAACAACGTTTAGTGCACGCATATAAAACATATGTAAGACCAGTAGTGAAGAGCGGAGACCCTAAACCTAAGGACAAAGTTATGAAGCCAACTCAAACTACCATGTTTCATCCCTGGAAGCCTTCCATTTGATAACCGTGGAACTCCAACATTTGACATTATCACCAAGAGCATGTAGATTCTTTCAGCTCTCATTAAGATTAATTCTGAGCAGGGGTAACCGTTTAAATCAGGCATTTTGGACCAAACCCATACAATAACGTCGAAATTGATGCGATTCTTTTAAAAACGTGGATTTCAAGAGGTCTGTATGAGCAAAACTGAAAATGTGACGCATACACTCAGTAAGCAACTGCATTTACAACCACGTATCGTAAGAGCAGTTCTAAAGTGCATTTGTTTAACATCTACCGTGCCTCAGTTTCGTAACAGCTGTAGCAAAGTGCTTTTCCTTAGCGTTTACTGTGAAATACGGCGGCCGTGAATATAATTTCGAATTACGTTAAGTCGCCACTGTCTTCCATAAGGCCCATGCACACTTCTGCGACAGCGCGACGCGGCCATGATGAAGCATAGGACCGCGACGGCCGCGGCGCGACACTGCGACACGTGCCGCAGGGAGGGGCATGCACACTTGCGACTGTCGCGGCGGCTGTCGCAGGCGACGCCGCGCTGAGTGCCGCAGGCTGGAATGGTTCAAACCATTCCTGGCGGCGCGGAATCCACGGGGACGTCGGTCCCTTTGCCTGAAACGGTGCTCTAACGCGACCGCGCCGCGACCGCCGGATTTCGCGGAGGTAGCCGTCGCCCCACTTGTCGCGCCGCGGTGTCGCGGAAGTGTGCATGGGCCCATAATGTAAACTCCTGCTCCCCTCGAAGCTGCTAAGCCAGTGGACTATGCCGCGTGATCGGCTCCACTGCACCGTGCGCGAGCGCGCCCCATCGCGAGAGGCTGACCCAATCGATTGCAAGTGGGGGTGTTTTTACGTGCCATCCTTTATGCTGCATATTTTTCTGTTCCTACCATGCTTTTTATGAGAACATCGGATGGACGCTCCCTCCACACCCTTCAAATGGCTTTGGCCTTCATCCGTAACTATGTACTACTACACTATACTGTAATATCTTGCAAATGACTGTTTGCTTTACTGTAAGATCGCATTGGTGTAAGCATCGCAAAAAGCAAGGGACGCAGGGGATAGGAGGTGCTGGTTCTCGATTACAGGTTCCTTTAACACCCAGGTCAATCAAGCATTCTATCACGGTCATAAGGGACATGTACGAGGGCTCGAAAGCGGCGATACGAACTCCACACGGGGTGACAAGGAAAGTGGACATCACAGTGGGGGTGCACCAAGGGTCGGCTCTGAGTCCGTTCCTCTTCCTGCTAACACTTGACTCTATAGTGAACCACCTTGAGGAAGGCCCTCTCAGAACGATCCTCTACGCGGACGACATCGCCCTAGTAGCCGACAACCAGGCGGAGCTGGAGGAGAAGGTGCAGCTGTGGCAGAGAGCCCTCGCAGACAACGGCCTACGGATGAACGTGAAGAAGATGAAGTTCATCAGCTCAGAGCAGTGCGCTGGATCGATCCTAGACTGCCAAGGGGAAATGATCGAGAAGGTGGAAGAATTCCGCTACCTCGGAAGTGACCTATCCGAGGAAGGAAGTGTGGACCAGACGGTCAGGGGACGGATAAACGCAGCCTAGTTCAAGTGGAGGGAGTCTACAGGGATCCTCTGCGACCGTAGATGCTTCAGGACGCTCAAAAACAAGCTCTATAGAACAGTTGTAAGACCTGCCCTCCTCAGTGAGTGCTGGGCCCTGGGTAAGGCACAGGAGCGGCAACTGCACGCGGCGGAGATGAGGATGCTGAGGTGGGCATGTGGATGGACCCTTCGGGACAGGGTGCGAAACGAGGATGTTAGGGCAGTGATGAAGACAGCCCCGATCCAGCTGAAGATGAGAGAGCAGCACCTGAGGTGGTATGGACACGTCCTAGACCAGAGGATCACCCCAGAAGACCAGAGGATCACCCCACAAGGTTGGCCCTAGATTTCGAGGCACCCGGAAGCGTCCGAGAGGAGCCCCAAGGAAAAGATGGAAGGACGTCATCAAGAGAGATCTCGCCGAAGTCGGCGCCACGGCAGATGACGCCGTTGATAGGATGAGGTGGCGACAGATCACAAGAACAGCGGACCCAGCGGACCCTGCGACTGCGCGGGACTAAACGCTCAGGAGAAGAAGAGGAGGAGGAAGAAGAAGAAGAAGAAGAAGAAGAAGAAGAAGAAGAAGAAGAAGAAGAAGAAGAAGTCAATCGGACATTCTATAGCTTTAGGTTCACTGAACCCGTAACTGTTCCGAGAAGGATAAAACACTGAGTCCCCGTCAACATATTAGGTTGGCAACTAATTTCGTGGACTCTCAAGTGCCTTCAACAAAAGTGTTCATAAACAAATAACAAATAACAGTTTTCAAACCAAAGTAAGATCTGTTGGAACGCGGGACTGCTTCCCATTTATCAGCCACCTGGCCCATCCCACAGCTGTAGAATTCCTGTGCTTTTGAAGCCAATAATCCTTCGAGGCGCATTTTGACATGGTCCACATTAATAAGTCGTTCTTCAACCAAGAAGTGCCGCAGCGTGTTGTAAAGATGCTAGTCATTTGGCGAACAACCTGTGCTGTAAGGTGGGTGAGTTAGACGCTCCCAGCTAAGGTATTCGATTTTTTGAAGCTCCCGATTCGTGACGTGTGATCTGGCGTTATCTTGTTGATAGATAATTCCGCTCCTGAAAATCTGTCTGAACCGATTCCAGCGGAGTTCAGCCTGCGCGCGGCCAGGCTGAGGAGAGTAGATTACAGCATTAATGCTGGAACCGTTCTTGACGAGCTCTCAGAAGTTAATACCTTCTTGACACCACCAAACTGAGAGAACATAGCGAACCGGACGCCTCAAAAAATAGAAGACCTTGACTGGGAGCGTCAAACTCATCCACCTTACAGCCCGGATCTTGCGCCGAGTGACTACCACATTTTTAGTTCGGTGCAGCACTTCTTGGTTGGAAGACGATTTAATAACGTGGACCGGGTCAAAATGCACCTCCAAAGATTCTTGGCCTTGAAAGCACAATAACTCTATGGCCGTGGGATAGACCGGCTACCTGATATATGGGAAGCACTTCTGCGTTCCGAGGGATCTTATTTTAATTGAAGATTGTCATTAGTTATCTGTTAATAAATACTTTTGCTGAAGATTCTTGACAGTCCACGAAATTAGTTGCCAACCTAAAACAAATCAATTCGATGTAATGGGGAAAATTAGGCATTCAAAATGCATCCACGAAGTGACATAAAAGTGGCGCATATGAAACATAGGTGGCTCAACGCCTATCGCTATTTCTCCCTTTGTTCATGAAGAAATTATCTCTTCTGAATCCTATATCAGCACACAGAGGAGCAACATCTCCATTATACAGGTTGTCGACATTGATGCAAGCAATACGCTGACTATGGACGAAGCACGACGAATCGCATTCGAACACTACGGATTTGACGAGGATGTGAGTTGCCCTCACGGCTTTGCTACCTCTTTCATTTGGCGATCTGTAGGGCTATATCTAGGTTTTCAGCTAGTTCATGTAGGTGGTAGAAAAATTAGCAGTGTGTTGGGTAAAATCTACAGGAAAGTTATTTTATCATACAAACAACAGCTAACAACTACGGCAAAAAAAGGAAAGCAATCCTCGTTAAATGCTGCTCTTGAAGTTGCCATTAGACTATATGGAATCCATTAAGCAAAATGCCGCGGCTACCTTTAAGCAATCGCCCTCTCTTTGAGCTTCAAATGCTGGGGCGATTTTAAAAAGTGTTTCCGAAAAGGCGCTCTTATAAAAATGACGGGACATCACTCTCACTTGTTATTTTGTTTCTTCAACCAACTGTCGACGCAGGTAATGCCGTTAGGATTACCCTGTAATCTGCTGTGGATTACCTTGTAATCCACCATGCAGATGGAGCAGATTCCATGCTTGTGCAGACCTTACTGGGATGAGGACGAGCAAATCTTCATTCATTTTTTGGATAAAATCTAGAAAGATCACCACATTGTGAGTGAGCATTACTAGACGAAAACGGAATGAGACAGATTCTTGCAAGCTCATCCGGGGGGAGGGGTCAGTTTTGAAGCAAATACTAATAATGAAGGCCACTGTTTGCCGCAACATGGTTAGCGTTTTTATGGCTAGTTATTCAGGTTCTGACTCCATTCTTCGATCAAGCCGATGAGAACGAAGACGGTCATCTGGATGCTGTGGAATTCGCCGGCTTCCGCTCAGTAATCCGTAGCAAAGCTGTGCGAAACGCTGTCGCGGTCTTGAAGGTGACTGATGTCAAGGTTGTTTCAAAGAAATCATCTAAATGATAGGACCACAAGTCAGGACCAGAGGAATCAAGAATCCCTTACCATTTGTATAAGGCCTATGAGTGCCCTTCATAGGCCTTATACAAATGGTACGGGATTCTTGCAGATAAAACTTACTGGCTACTGTAGGCACACAACTGTGGCAGTGAAAACAAAGAAAAGAAAAAACGAGTTACGGTACAGACTTTTAAGCTATAGGATCTCCAGCTTTCGGTTATGAATATCATCAAGTCCTGCTGTCAGCTTCCGATTGACAAGCACAACAGTAGCAACTTGGCGTCATTTAATGCATCTCAAAGCAGTGCGACAGTCCTGCTGCTTTTGGCTAACAGTAGCAAAGAGATGAGCATTCTATGACCCTCGTTCGAAGCAAAGAAATGTCCAGCAAAGTGAGATTCTTTCTAGATATTTGAGAATTTCTGAAACCTAAATCTAGGTGAAATGGTTTTCATCCAAAGCCAAGAAAACAACTGGTATTGCAGGAAATAGACCTTGATGGCGACGGTTTCGTAAGCTTGCCCGAAGCTGAAGAGAAGACAAGACGAGAAGACGACATGGATGAGCATGAGACCGCTGCGCTATTCAATATTGCAGATCAGGTAGGGCTTTCCACACCTATTTGCATGCATTTGGAGCCATTCCTCCTTCAAGCTGCATTCATTTCCAGAACAAGAGTGGTAAACTGGACAAAGTGGAACTGGCGGACTTTATCCGATTGGTTCGGTTGAGCGCTATTCGTTTCGCCACAGATCACTTTAAGGTAATTTCCTTTTCTATTTTAGGTCATAGAAGCACCGTTCTGAACCACCACGTGTAGAATTCTTACGTTTTTGCAAGATTTCTAAATATCACAGAAAATCATCCTTCGCCAGCGTGCAACCCCTATAGGAGCTAGTATTTCTTTCTGTTTACTACCGCGGATTCCATCCTAAATATGCGACATAATTCACGCTGATAGCGTTGTGGGACAGTATCCAGCCCTTTTCAACTGATCAGCTGTACTTCCAAAGTAACATGCACTATAGGGAAAAGAAGGAAACAGGGCATGCACACTACAGATGGCATTAACGACCGAAACGTGAAGCAAATGCTAACAAATGATAGAAGAGACAAGTAGTACGAGCAACGAAATATAATAATTGACAAACATGGCGGTAGAGAGAATAGCAAATGTCGCAAATATACACCGCAGGCATACGGGAACGCGTCGTTGCTCCTACCATAACCTTGACAGCCAATCAGGCACCAGCTTAGCCACACAGGCAGAGCACGTTATTGGCTGCCACGATTACGGTAAGAGCACGATGCATTCCCAACCCTCGCTGCACGTTCCAGCACCTCCTCGGTGCGTATTTGCGACATGTTCCGGGAAAATTATAGCCAAAATGTAGTCACGGTGAAACCACTAACTCTACAGCTTTTGAATAGACCTTCACATCTGCGAAATTTCGATATGTTGAATGAAGCAACATCTGTTTTTGGAGCTTCTAATTTCAGAAAAATCGTGCTACTTTTAAGAGTCTTTAACAGTTCACAATGTCTTTACAGACTCCATCATACTATAACTACTCCTCTAGGAATTCGACACGAACCGAGATCGACTTGTCACCGTGGACGAGTTAGCGCAGCTGATAGAGAACAAATACCATGTGCCGTTCGAGGTCACCAAAGAGTTCTTCGCAAAGGTAAAACTTTCTCATACATCGCTCAAGCACATATCGAGATTTAAAGACAATGAGAAGATTGTCATTGCTCAATCTTTCTGGGGATGTATTATATCAGGCATTCATTCTAAGTGAAGCAATTTGAACGGATATTAGGCTCATACTACCGGTGAAGAAATCACCTTATAGACGAGTGCTTCATCTTCCTGTGGACTCGGAAAGATGGAGCGCTTGATTACCTTAGGAGCTTGGGAGAAACCCGAAGTCATCTAGGGATATAGCCAACACCTACCAGCTGAATCTTCAACAACAATTCATTTGAATAAGACTTAGCTATGAAGCGTCAGACTTTAGCAACAAGTAACAATCAACGACAAGAATAGTGCCTCAGACTAAACAAGGTCAGATTTTAGATCGGAGATTTTGAAACAGTCAGATGTTTCACCAACGAGTAACTTACGAACTCAGGTGTACAAAACCTTCAGAACAGCGAAGCAGTTCAAAGAGGATCTTATATTGTACAAATTACATGGTTACTAATTATTTTAATAACCAGACGTTCAACGGCCTCCCGGCCGCCAAACGTCTAGGTGTGGCTTCGCCCCAAACCCGTAGAGTAGAACACCCCGAACGTCTTCTTCTCCTCTTTAGGCCTTCTCTCATTCATTACAGTAAAAAACTGGTTTTGCAATATAGAATGGTATTGCGAAATAGGGCAAACCCCCTATCACTGGTTCCCCTTTATTGTCAGCCCTTTTCCGGTTCACCCTTCACTGGTCCCCTTCCCCCTTCGTCGGTCCCAGCTACTGCTCCCACCTTCACTGGACCTCCCTTTACTGGTTCCCTCTTCGCTGGTCAACATATCCTTCTCCGATCCCGTTACTCGCCCCACCCTCACTGGTCCCCCTTTTATTCATCAACCCTTTTCCGGTCCCCCTTCCCTCCCCCCCCCCATTCACCGGTCCCCATTACTGGTACCTTCCTCACCGGTCCCCTTCACCTGGTTCCGTCTTTCACTGGTCAACCTTCTACCGATCCCCCCCCCCCCCTCATCGGACCCCTCCCCTCTCCTTCACCGGTTCCCTTTCATTCGACCCCTCCCCCCTTCACCTGGTCCTCTCTTCACTGGTCAACATTCTACCGGTCCCCCTTCAATGGACCCTCCCCCTCCTTCACCGGTCCCCCTTCACTGGACCCTCCCCTCCTTCACCGGTCCTACTTCACTGGATCCCCCTTCACCGGTTCTCCATTACTGGCCCTACCTTCACTGGTAACAGTCGTCTGAATCCGGAACCCTCGCACGACATTGGTGTCCCCTCTTCTGAATCCAGGCATGTCCAGACGTCGATGACATGTCTTCTCACGCCGGACGTGCTTTGCGTGACAGCGTTGACAGGTCGTGTGAATCCGGAATCCTTAGCGCGACATCGGTGACACGTCGTCTAAATCCGGACAGGCTTTTAGCGACATCGATGACACCTCTTCTGAACCCAGGCACATGATGAACGACGTCGGTGACGTTTTCTCAAGCCGGACCTGCTTTGCGCGACATCAGTGACACGTCGTCTGAATCCGAACACCGCTTGCGCGACATCGGTGACACCTCTTCTCAACCTGAACGTCCTTTGCGCGACATTGGTGACACCCAGGCGCCTGATGAACGACGTCGATAACACCTCTTCTGAGCTCGGACGCTCGCTCTCACGACGTCGATGACACATGTTCGGAACTCGGACGCCCTTTGCGTGACACTGGCGCACGTTTTCTGACCCCTCTCAACATGACGTAGGTGACACCACACAACTACAACCTCTCCCCCCCCCCATCCCCACACTTCCTCCCAACCCCACACTTCCTCCCAACACACTCCTTCAGCACTTCTGTGCAAACAAACACACACACACACGCACTCACTCACCCACAGACAAACGACCGTTCTCGCTTATATATAGTAGGATAATAAACACTTGAACGGAGGCAACTCGCAGTAGAATTAACAAAAATCAAATTATTAGAAGGCAAAGTTTATTTAGTTCGACAGAAACGCTTTAGAGTTGGAACATAATAGCTAACAACTATGGCGGACGTGCTTTAGAGTGGAAGTACATCCACCTTAGTTATCGCTGCTCATTTTAAAGGCCGTCCTTACCCTTTGCTAACACTAAAGCCTCTTCTTGCAGGTGGATGTTGATGCCTCAGGCGACCTTATTCCAGCTGAGATTGTAGACTTCCGGTGAGATGCTATCTCAAGAAAGTCAATGTAGTCGAAGGAGCCGAAATGTCAACTGTTCCGTACCGTTTGCTTTCAGACATGAAATCCGAAAGTACGTCGCGCAGCACCCAAATACATCGGCGGCGGAGCGTGAACAGCAGCAGCAGCAGCAGAACGATGTGAGCTCTAGACCGACTAATCGACTTGCTCGTAGCTATTTATGGTGGATGGTCGCTGAGTGATAAGAGCTCGAGAGTCGTTGCTAATTAAACGATGGATGCATTGTTCTCTTGTTATATGTACATCCGCTCGAGTAGTCATGTGCACATATATTATAGTATTATTGACTCGGCTTAATAAATGAAACAAAGAACTGCGAAACAGCAAACACCCCACCAGAACGAACTGCACGCACTTTCACACTCTTTCGCAGCACCGTTTGCATCGCATGCCTGTTTCTATCACTTTCTGAAGTCCCTACACCTATCAACCTCTGTTTCTTTCTCGGACGGCGTGCTCCTTTCCAAAGCTCTCACTACGGGCCTGTTCATAGTCCGCAACGGGAGCGACAGGTGCGACTGGTTGCCTGGGCGAGCAGCACAGATCGATTTTTGCCAGTCGATCACTCGGCACTAGGCGGGATTTATACTTCAGACGCCGGGCGGCGCGACGTTATGAAATCTACTGGTATCGATTGGGCGACTCATACGATCGATATTGATAGCCTTCGTAACGCCATGGCAGAAGTATAAATCCCGCTTTTATCGATTCGTACGCTTTGCTCGGGCAACTCAGCCGTTCCCGTCGCTCCCGACGCGGACTATGAACAGACCATATGCTGTGCCCAGTGAACGGCAAGCACTCCATCGATAGTGAGAGATGGTAGGAAAGAGCACTGTCAGCCTTAGCGCACGAAACCCTCCTCCTATCGCTTTCAGAGAGAATCCGTGGAAAGTGAGGAAGAGGAGCCCACCACGACGAGGCGCACGACGACCACGACCACTGCACCGACCACCACAACCACAGCAAGCACTACAACCACCACCACCACCACCACCTTGCCTCCATCTATAACTACGCATCGCCGTCGATTCACCACGAGCACGACTCCTCCTCCTAGACCGAGTGTCTCGACGACAAGTACTCTGGCTGTGGTACGTTGCACCTTATCTTTTTGTGTAAGGCTACTGGCTCTGTTGCATGCATTGACATCTACATGTAGATGTAGAACTCTTAAAGGATTCTCTGAGTACCAAAGGACTTGGCACACGGCGCAGGCGGCTTTCCGCTTAAGAGTAAAGAAATGGTTCAGTCATTTACAGCTCACCATGCGGAACCAGGATGCTGACCTTGAGTATACACAAAAAAGAAAATAGTGTGCGAAAAAATAATAATTTGCAGTGAAGGATTACTTGACAAAGGAAATGTAAGAAATTGCCGCCCGTATGATTACAGTAGGGGCGCGTGTAGCACGAATGCGTGGCGCATCCCAAAGGAGATTGAATAACGCCGTCCTTTATCTCTCATCCTTTATGATTACAGTAGAATTCTACAATTCCGTAGAGACACACTAGATGCACAGCTGGCTTCGTAAACACATTGGGAGCCATTCGTTAGAGGTTTTACCCTGAAGACATGGAACTGTTCGGTTGACTAAAAACAAAGACGGATTTTGCCATTGTCGGCGACTGATTATTGTGCAAAGAAAAAGCTTTTTTTAACGAGCAATATATTATCTGAAAGTGCGGGTTTAGCTCTAGCAAATCGCTACATACCCGCCAATAATATGTGAAACTTCAACACATTTTCGAACCCTGGTTTTTTGAAGCACAAGGCAGGGACCTACGATGCTTTTATTTGTGTTCAAAATGAGCGCTATAACAACGGGAAGAAATTGAGGAGTCCAAATCGCACTCGGAATGGATATCTCTTGTAGAGATGCACTACAGTGTTGGCACCCGACACTTCACAGTGAAAATAAGAGTCTTCAATCATAGGGGGTCCTTCGATGAGAGACGATATTTTCTATGGAGGAAATAGCAAGGGTAAAGTCAAGGAAGACTGCTAGTAGAACAAAGCAAGAAACATGGTCACATATATGTCTTGTAATGATCTACGAGTGAAGAAGAGAAAAAGTTTAACAACTCAACAACCGTGACTTTACTAAAAAGCAGGCGAACACGTGATTGGAGGAGCTTTATTTTGCTCAAATGCTGGTAGCAATTTCACAACTCCAACAGAATTTTAAAATAGAGTTCCACCTTTCACGACAAAAAATCGTGCTTTGGAAGACTATAGGCTAGAATAACCTATGGACTTAACAACTTAACAACGAATTTCAAGTGATGATTTTTTTCGCAAAAGTGCTTGCCTATCATACTTATTCCCAGAAATCCTACGAAACAACTACGGTAGTATAGAATACTATCGAGCGATAAAAAGTGGTAGAAAAATCGGATTTATCCTAGTCCGGGGTGCACATAACTAAAAAGCATTATATGTAATAAGTCCACTTGAGACTTACAGAGCGGCCTCCACAGAACAACATGGGACCTAAACAAGAAAAGTTACAAAAAAAAACGAAAAATTGCATTTGTTGCGGTTGTAAGCCGGCAATGTTGTGCCGTCGTCACCATGTTGGGTCCTGGTTGTAACATGTCAACCGGCGGCCAGCACGCGGTATGCCTCCATTCCGTCGTTCTTTATCCGCCGAGACGGTTGTAAACCGCGGCGATTTTTTATTTTTTCTGTTTGTTCGCTCGTTTTCGGTTCCTTTTAGGTTCCAGCTCGTTCTCTAGGAGCCGTTCGGCAAGCTTCAATTCATTTTGTTGCCCACTTTTTAGTTATGTGCTCCCCCCGGACTAAGATAGATCCGAAAAATCTTTAACAGTTGCAAGTTCTCAGAGGAGTTTGATCAGGAGACATGAAAAGATCCAGCGGTACGGGGACGCTTGGCGGCTCGCTATGAAATCAACTTCTCTACTAGCTATGCAAATTAACTATGTGAAGCCCTATTCACTTATAATGCTCAGCAGGCTTTTTCATAACTAAAACACATTTGGATATTCTGTGTTTTCCAAATGCTTAAAAAATGCGTAGGTTAAATAGCACTGAGCCTTTATGTGACCTCCATGAACTCATCGACTCCAAAAGTCCAGTGTTTCGCGGTTTTAAAACAGTCGCTCCAGTCAATCACTAATATAGACATGAAGATTCTGAAAAGGTTCATACAGGGTGTCTCAAAAATATGTATACACTGTTTGAAAGGTGATGACGTTGTTCATAGTAAAGGCACTGAAGAAGTTAAGAGTTCATATAAAAGCTTAAGAAAATAGAAATATTCAGAAACATAAGACGAGTGCATGGAATGCGCCGTGCACTCGTCTGAAATTTTCTATTTTACACTCGATTGATTGTGTTTCGCTTGAATACATGTTATAGTTTCTTCACAAAGTGGCCGTTTATTGATTTGTGCTTACTTCAGCATTAGAACTTAACAACACATTATAGCTTGCAAAAAACGGAAGGTATTCTAAAAAATAAATGTACTATGTGAAGGGTTGTAACGTTGCTGCCAGCAAAGTATTTGGAAATATTTAAAATTCACATATAAGCGCAGGGCAACGGGATTACTGTAACGTGCAAATAGTCAAGATTGCGCCATGCTCCCTCCTAAAAGCTTGCATTCCAGACTCGATTGGTTGTGCATGGGCTGAATGCTTGTTACATCCTTGTTGCTACTTGGTTTGTACTGTCCTTCTTTTAACGTTTTGAACTTGACAATCTCGTGGAAGACACGAGTTACATGCGAGTTTATTGATTGCACGATTTAAATGTGAGCAGGAGCCGCATTTTACAAGAGGCATTCTGTGGACGAATGAAGCAACATTTAAGCCGAATGGAAAGATTAATTGGCATAACTGCAGCTACTGGACGACGGAAAACGTTAAAAGAAGCACAGCACAAACTAATGTGACCAAGTAGCAACAAGACTGTAACAAGCATTCAGCCCATGCGAGTCTGGAATGCAAGCTTTCAGGAAGGAGCATGGTGCAATCTTGACTATTTGCACGCCACAGTAATCCCGTCACCCTGCGCTTTCGTGTGAGTCTCAAATATCCCCAAATGCTTTATTAGCAGCAACGTTACAACCCTTCACATAGTACCTTTATTTTTAGAATACCCTCCATTTTTTGCAAGTTATAATGTGTAATTAAATTCTAAATGCTGAAATAAGCACAAATCAATCGAAGAAATTATAACATGTATTCAAGCGAAACACAATCAAGTGTAAAATAAAAAATTTCAGACGAGTGCATGGCGCATTCCATGCCTCTTATATCTTAGAATATTTCTAATTTCTTAAGCTTTCATATAAGCCCTTAACTTCTTCAGCACCTTCACTATGAACAAAACTATCACCTTTCAAACAGTGTATACATTTTCTGAGACACCCTGTATAAGCTAGAAAATTAGTGTCTGAATGGAGACGCGATGCCTCAAATCCGACGTATATGGAATAGGAGTGAACAAAACCTAGAAATACTCACGCATGTGCAGTCACACTTGAAGACTATTCCACGATTCCAATGAAGAAGAAAAAAGTGTACACAGAGAATTAGAGAGAAACCAGATTGTCTTCTCAAGGAAGCTCTTTGTTGTCAATTAAGTACATGTTTTTACTTTTTTAAACATTACCTCCTCAAAGCATAAGATTTTGAGCTGAACTTTTTGATCGTAAATACTTGCTACCAAAATTAAAAAGGGTAAAGCATTTCAATTGTATTACTGACTAATTTGTAAATTATACCATTTTCACGTCAAAATTAGACAAACTTCACAATAAATAAAGAAATAAGACGCTCTTCTAAACCTAGTGCTTTTGAGAACTGAAACTGAATATCTTCCAAATTGAGCTTCTTCCATGCTAAACTAAAGACTTTCCAAAAAGGTTAGATAAATTTTGTTCAAAGGAAGTTTTAATACGCCTTTCTTTGGAGTTTCAATTCACCAAATTAAATTTTTTTTAATTTACCCAAATGAAAACTTGTTTTAAAAGGAAGAAAGCGGCCGTTTTTTTGTGCCAAAAAGAGATTATACCACGCTCGCGTCTGAAACTTTGCGATTTTTATTCGATTGAGCACAAAATTTTTGTTGGCACGGAGTTTCACACCTGTAAACGATATAACATTTTCAGAAAGATAAAGACTTTATAAAATCATTACGCTCACTCGGCCACGTGAACTGAAAAATTTAAGCAAAGTTGTACCATATTTACCTTGAATAAAAAACTATTCTAACTCCTTGGAAGTCTGCAGTTTAACTTGTAAGAAGCGCGCTTCGATTTGGAAGACATCCACTTTGGTTTCACAATGCATCAAGTTCATTCGGAAGAGTTCCCGACTTCACGTGAAAGGTGTCCATTTTGACGCGAAAACTGTATATTTATTTTAAAGAATAAATGCCGAATGACGCTATCCTCGTCGTTTTTGGCCAAACTCGGTCTTACTTGTCCATATTTAAATCTATCATCGTTTTTTTACATCCACATTATATAATAACAACGTGTGTGGCAACATACATACTAACTACAACATCAAAACTTTTTCACAAAGTGTTTGCCATCGATGGCGGCTTATAATCGGCGTTGCATGCACTCGATGAGCTCCTCGACCTTTTCCTGAAAGATATCTTTACCGATATGGTCTTCAGTTGAATGACTTCCGAGATCATTGTGAGCCATGAGGCGCTAAAGTTGGCGTTCAAGTTCATCAAACAGATGTTCAAAGGTGGGTCAAGTGGAGGCTATGATGGTCGCTGCACCAGAGGCATGCAAGAAATTACGCCCAACTGACTGCAGCTGACAGTCGCTGCGATGCCTCGACTCCCAAATCTCCAAGTCCGTTAGAAGACACTGCACGACGTCATCTGAGAGAGACTGGCTTGTTCGAATTTCCCCCAGTGAAAAGTTGCCGATTTCCATTAGGAATCGTCAAGCGCGTCTCGCCTTCCATAAGATCTGAACTACTCAGTAATGGTTGTCATTGTCGCTACTCGCTAACCACAAGATCTCTGTTCGATTCTTGTCGTCGGAAAAGGCCAATAGCGGCAATTCTTCTAACATGAATAAATGCCGAAACGAAATCAGCGCGCTATCTTCTTCAGTTTATCACAAGTTTCCTACAGTCAGATCTAATCGAAGAACCGGTTTCCTCATTTATACTGTCATAAACAGCGGCAAGAACTTTAACTTATATACCAAAACCTTTCTGGAATCCTTTTTTGTGATATTTCCCTACCTGAGGAGCAGTGTTTCTTCGAGCGCTTTGCTGAGACCCTGATAAAGCCGATCACTGACTAGCCCGTAGCTACCCACTCATCGCTCAGAAACCTCCAGTGTCGGCTCGGTGACATGTTAGGCCCCGTTTATACTTCGTCGCGGCGCGACGCGATGGCCATGCAATGGAGCCAAATTGATCGATCGCGCCGCACAATCAATACGGCCACTTTACGTGACGTCGCGTCGCGCCGCGACGAAGTATAAACGGGGCCTTACGACCAAAGGTGTTATAATAAACAAATAGGTTCCTAAAGCCGTGAAGAGATGTGAAAATTTTCTTGGCACCTACTATGCGGCATCTCACAACTTCGTGAAGGTCGTTCGCTGGAGTTCCTTTGTGATATGACATATTTATTTCACTATTAGCTCTGCGCAAAAATTGTCCAAAATAGGTTACTTGTACGATACCTTTCTATCCTCATTCCACATTTCTCAAGTAGACCCATAGTTGCAAATACTGCGGCCAATACCTCTTACCGAAAAGCATAGAAAATGTAAAAATTTCTTCTAAATATGCTCAGCCGCTAGAATTTGATGGCAATTTCTCACATTTTAAGATTAGGAGGTTTATAGTGCCTTCGTAAGCAATGAAACGTACATAGTCTGTTAAGGTGAGGAAGGACCACCATCATAGTTTTCTTCTGGTGCAGATAAGCATAACATGCACTTTCCTTTTCTTCTGGTGCAAATAGGCATAACACTTTGCACTTTCCCTCTAAATCTCAGACGCGAGCCTCAGAAGTGTCTAGACCTTATCTTTGATTTTTTTTACAAAATTATGAAGTTGATCAACGTTTTTTTTATCAGACCGCCGCCTTCCCCACTCTCCTGCCAACCACCCGCCGAAAAGTACCGTTCCGCAAGCACACCACTCTAATTCCACAGGTAACATGCGTTTCTATGAATTGAACTTTCTAACACCGGGTAGAGGAGACTTTAATGGGAGGTGCAGGGCTAACCTATACACAACATGAAGCAGTAGACATAGGAAGCAAGCTGCCGTCCTACAAAACATAAATCGGCATTGACTCTCACAATGGTAGTTTAAAATTTCGCAACGTTCTCAAATGCTTCTTTGTATTTCTTCCAACACCTCATAATCTTCTGACTACCGACTTATTCACTAGTAATCACTGTGTAGATTCTCGCAGATTTTAGCAGTAGTATGTTGCAAAATTGTGCGGTGCATTCAAACAGTGTTTTAACCTGAAAACGTAGGGAATTGCTGGTTCTCTAACGATAAGAGAATACAAACGCAAGGCAGAAGAAAGGTAAATTGAAGCCCTAAAATAAGTAGGGCCAAGTTAAAAAAGCATTGCTACGCAGGAGAAATGCCACCAAGATGCTGTTCAGTACAGCCGCTAAGCGTTCACCCAGTTTGGGTTGCACATGAAAACGGATTTTTTGTCGAATCTGTTTGATTTCTTTCAAAGTCTAAATTTCCACACGATGATTTATGGGCTTTATATAATAGGTTACTTTCCTCACAAACAGTTCCAGCAATTGGGATAACATACGAAACGTCACCCAGGCCTATACTCAAGCTTTAAAGGCTGGATCTGATGGTCCCTTTAATTGCCTTAGGGCCTGTTCATACTCCGCAACGAGAGTGACGGCAGTGATGGGAATAAGGAAAAAAAGCAATAAGGAAAAATGCAGATCGATTAATGTCAAACGATCGGCCGAGAAAAATCGATTTTTCCCTACCCCTACCATCGCCGCTGTCGCCCCCGTCGCGAAGTATGAACAGGTCCATAATCTGACGGAATGATGTCAGTTTCCTTTCGCTGAAGTCCCAAGCGAATTGAACATGCTTACATAAGTTTTAGAAACCTTAAACGTAGGAAAAACGATTGACAGCGAAAACATCCCAGCACTTAAATATCGCGCCCTCAACGTGTAAAAATCCAAAAGATTTTGCGAGCAAGACACCAAAAACAAGCTGCGTTATTTCAAACTTTGGCTTCATATGACCCAACACTGATTACCTTCAGTCGTCATATTTTTACTGGACAAATGTTCTTAGTGAATTTACCAAACATCTGCTTTTAAAATACTATAATTCCTTATTTTCAGACAAATGACATAGAAGACCTCGTAGGTGATATTACGGCGTCCGAAGGTTAGTTTTCTTACATCATTTGGTAATCAGTAGCTATTTCATAAACAGAGCTGTTTAGACAAAGATTTTCCATGCTCAGCAAAAAATAGAATTTTCAATTTAAGTGATTCATCCATTAGTTTTTTCACGGCTCGTAAACCTCCTATAACGCACTAAAGCATTTAGGAATGAGGTTTAGGTCTACTGCATCAGTACTATTCCTTATCACTCATAGACACTTCCATAACTTTCCGTGATCTTTTGACCAAACTGTCGTCAGAGCTTCAAGTTAAATTTTATTGAGAAGTAAAAGGGCTGAATTGAAAAGTCTAAACTAGAGGTGCCCAAATAAAGAGAAATGCAGCTATAGCTCAACATTTCCAACTGCCAAGTTATTTTGTTACCATCCTACTGTTAGACCAAAAACAGAAGCAGCAGCAGTAGAAGCATCTAGCTCATTAATCGAGCAGTGTGCTCGTAAATTTAGCATATTTTTGAGACGAAAATGACAGTGGGAATGGTAGATGGCGTTCACATAAATGTTCTGTTTTCAGTCAAGGTTCATCCAGAGATCAACTTCTCCGCCGATGTTGAAGAAGAAACTTTGGAAAACCCCACCACACGTGTATCGCAGGTGTGGAAGAAGCAAAGGCACACCACAGTCTACTCCTCACCCACCACGAGCACTACTGTAACTCTCACACCAACAAGCACCTTAACTCCATCACCACCACCACCACCGTATCGTGTCCGAGCGAACTTCAGAACAGGAGCTTCAGCCAGCACAGCCTCACCTCTAACAAATACGGCTAGCACCTTAACAGCTGAGAGCGAGCGAAAGACCTCGCCCGTCTCCAAGCAAACCACCGTCACGACAAGGAAGACTACACCCAGGTCTACTTCTAGCCCTACCACGGAGGCGTTAACCAGCACAGAGCTCCTCACCACCACATCTAGACCACGCACGAGAAAGCCTCACTCGACATCTACAACACGGGTAACAAACCTTCGGCATTTCACTCGCAATGCTTATCGCTTTTTCTTTTTTACCAGGTCTTTGATAACAATTAGTTTAGAAAGAACATAGTGGCTACACTATTGAGCGAAAAGATCGCAACGCACAGCTCGTTACAAAAAGAAAGTTCAATTATGTTACTAACTCTGTTGAATTTTTTCGGAGATGAGTTTGAGAGCTACGTCTGTTTATGGCGTTAAATTATAACAATTTTTGTTGATAAGCGATGTTTTAGTCTACAGTTCGCTTCTTAAACGGCTCCATTTCAAATAGCCTACTCAAAGTGGTAAAATGAGCGATGAAGACTTCGATGAACGATGAGAAATCATATAGGTGCCGTTGTGAACTTTAAACGGTCTTCAACCCTTTGCGACAATGTCGGACACCGCTGTCCGACGCTTACTTAGGCGCCTTTTATACTCCCGCCGCGGAGCGGCGCGTGCATTCTGTACGCGGCGTGGCCGGCCGCGTCACTGCGCGGTTGTAGTTAGAAAGAGGAGCGTCAGCGACGCGTGGCCACGAGCTTCTGCTTACTACGGTCCGTGAGCCAAAGATGACGAAAGAGTCTGTTCATGAGCCGTTGGAGAACCAAAACAAAAAGGATTCGTCCGGCTAATCAGCGGAATGCGTCCTGCTAATGTTGGTGGTAGGTTTTTGTGGGAAGCGACGAATCCTCTCCTAAGGATGGGGCCGACGTCGTCCGCTCAAAAGCTGGTGAGTGGTACTGAGTCGAATCCCCTGTAATGTAAATCGCGCTAGACGACCCTTTATTTTGCAGCATTTGTGAATCCAAAAGTAAGAAAAAAAGAAAGTCGTCCCAGTGCGAAATCTCCCACCTCACACCGAGTCTGCAGCTAATCGCACCGCGCCGCGCCCTCCCCTCCAGCGGTGCGATTCGCTGAATACCGTAACCCAAAATTCCGTCAAATGTGGTGTTTTGGGGCGGCGGAGTATGAGAGCGTTGCGGCGGCGTCAGGCGGCGCGAAAAATCGATAGGCATATCAGCCATCACGCCACGCCGCGCGGCGGCGCAAGTATAAAAGGCGCCTTACCGCGCTGTGGGCGATCCTAGATGGAAGCGCAGCCATTTTTCCTGAAACAATTTTTTCCGTTCCTATGATTATACACTGACTAATTAATAAGTGATGGGTTTTATAGTCTAGTTTTATCCACTAAGATATTTTTTATGAGAAAACTCTATCAATCCTTAGAGCCAGCCTTCTAATCGATATTGCACGGCTCTCATGCTCTAGCGCAGAGCATCGAGGACGGCTAAAAGTAACGTTCAACTCGGAGCAATAGGAGTATGAGGGGAGAGGCGGGGGTGCAGTACCTCATAGGTTTGGAAATTTTCAACATACAGAAGTGGTGGGATGGAATACTTCCACTTCTTAGCGGCGACCCACCTCCACACCAGAATTGTGCTAGAATAGTGGGCTCTAGTATGAAAAAACAGGAAAAATTCGTCGTTATAAAGGTGCTCCCCCGCCCCCATACCCGTATAGTGCCTTCAAATCTTATTTCTTGATGAGAGAGCAGAAAAACCATAACTTTACGATAGAACGAAAAAAGTATCTGATTCCATGGTATACGTGTTACGATGATGACAGAGGTGTCGATGTTTTTACAATGCATTTGTTTAGACGACGATCGCGCCGTGGTCTACGACTGAAGAGGTCGAGTACGAGATAGTCGAGGTGGAAGTGGACGAGGACGGCAACGAGATCGTCGCCGACAAAGGACGGAGCGCGGAGCAGCAGCAGCAGCCGACGGCGGCGGCGGCGGACAGGAAGGCGCCGAAGCAGGCGCTCCAGGTGGTCGAGGAGGTCGAGCGACAGGCCGAGAGGACCAAGCAGGAGCTGGAGGGCCGGAGGCGGCTGGTCGAGGCGCAGAAGCGCCAGCTGCATCTGCCGCCCGGCACCCAGGTCGAGTACGTCGACGCCGGTGGGTCATCCATCGACTGTCAGGCCTTGATCTACTCAATGACGCCCGAAACCGCTCGCCACGGGGGCTTCACGTGCGGGGTCCCGCCACAACCTACCGATCCGGCGATCCGCCATGCAGTTCATCGCAATCGATTGATAGCAATGCTCGGCACTAATCGATTTGCACAGATTGCATGGCGAATCGTGGCATCGCTCGGGAAGTATGCACATAGCCTTAAACTAGGCTTCCTTACACGGGCATTGCGAAGCGAAGTTAACATTTTGACAATTAGCCAAGCAGTTTCGATAAATCGACGAAAAGAAAGCCTCACATTTTGCCAGCCTTTTGTCGAGAATATATTTTAGCCTTACACCTTAAGTCAAACTTTACAATTTTCATTATGATCTGAACTCTTTTCCAAATAAATAAGTGCTCTGAAAGTCATATTAGACCGACCAAAGTTCAAATAGTCGCTGTCTACCAAAGTCAAGATTATATTTTTCAGGATTTAGGTGAAAGTCCAATCGGAGGAGGGGTCCTCCACCTGATGCTCCCGATTAAATCAACAAATCCTCTGACGCTCTCGGCTCAGCCTATCGGCACATCATGTCCTCCTTTTCATTTCTTTTTTCGTGCGTTTGATGACCTAGTTTACGTTCTGCATAATTCCTGGTAGTCTTGCTTGGCTAAATAGGGATGACTAACTAAAGAAAGAATTAGCTCCGGAAATGGTACTTTTTTGATCTAGTGAACAGTGCTGCCGTGTGGTATCTATTGCACACGGTCCTCGAGTAATCACAGGAGTGCTAAGTGCTTTCACGGGTGAAACAAAAAGGAAGAGCGCGGAACGGGTTGACAAAAGGACATGCGCAATCTCCAGTTCATAGGTGTCACTGAACACTAACCTAAAAAGTACGGACTTGTTCATAGTCCGCGACGGGAGCTTGTGGGTCTCTCTTGCAAGGCATACGAATCGATTAGTGCCGAGCGATTGCTTGGATCAATATATATTTTCTGCTCGGGTGACCTAAAGCTCTTGCCGTCTCCGTCGCGGATTATAAACAGGTCCTAAATGAGAAATTCGGCTGCGCGATGGAAGCAAGAAATGTCTAAAAAAGGAGTAGATCCGAGAGAGGATCACGACATCCACAATTATCTCGTAATGAAAGTATGTAAGGTGTCCTCCACTTGATATTGAGAGCTTTTTCAGAGACTACCAAGCGGCCAGATGACTACGACGAAGAATACGAGGACGAGAAAATCGAGCGTTCGTGACGAAATGGAACAGTTTGAAGATATCCATGATACAGTGAAATAATCTCCTTTCCAGTCTTTCATTCCTTCCTCACAGGTCCTTTTTGGCTACGGCTCTTATTTAACCCTTGAATGCAATTTCCCAATAGCACTCACTAATAATTAGAGTTGTATAATAACGTTGAGGCCCTATGAGTGTAGCAATTAATAATCAGGTGTCTTCGTTATATGTAACGTAACTGCCCTTGTTCCCAGAAACGATAGTCAGTGAACGTTGAAGAATCATAGTTTTGAATTTTGCATTGCTTAATAAATCATTCTATTTTGTTTATCATGCGCAGCACAATAGATGGCGAATACATTGGGAATTCTAAAAAAATCACGACCGCTGTTTTGCAATTCCACATCTGGAAGGACTCGCTGGCCCTTTTTATAGGCTCGGACTACTAGGACGAATAAAAGTTTCTGTGGGACAGATTAATAAGATCACATGTAGATAGTACAAATAAATAAATAAGTTGATGTGCTGGATTATTTGCTGAACATGGACAAAGTACGAGGTATACATTAGCCTAATAGGGCGCTACTCTTCGTATCAGGAACCGGCGATACCTAAAAGACTCCAAACCAAAACGCAATTCCGATGAAGCGAACATGCTGCAATAGGTGGAGGCTTTGTACCCTCCACATTGGGACGTCCTTGTCCATTACAGAAGTTCTCAGAAGCACTAAAACTTCATGCAGAGTAAAAGAGACAGGAAAAGAGCGAAAAAAGAGAAAGACGTAGACGGGTCAAGTAGTTGATTCACTGTAGAGAAATTATAAAGGAAAAATGACGGGATAGGTAAACCCCTGCTTGAGCAGCTGAAGTAGCCTAGTAGCCGCTGCACGACTCCCCATTAGAAGGCTTTCCTACTCGAAAACCGTACACGTTCTCTGCTTCTTTGAGCCATGCCAAGCCGAAGCCTAGGTTTCCATACGGCAACCACACATTCTGCTTCTACTGGAGGCAGTTTGAATGAATATTTCGCTTGCACAATGACTTCTCGGTAGCCAGCTGATGAACAAGACAGCGCTCAGCCCCCCCCCCCCCCTAGTCAAGCCTAGTACTAATGCAGCGATCCCGGAATAACCGAAAGCTTGGTTAGCATTGGCGATATCGGATCCTAGAGCTTTCAGTCGGATTGCACACGATAGCCGCCGCATCATAAGGCTGTGGAATAGGTTCCACAAATTTGTCGTAACGACCAATTTAGGAATCGAAAGACTAAGCGAAAACCGCGTAAAATCAGGTACTATTAAAAGATTAGAAAGCAGCAATCAAGACAAAATAGAAATGGATAAAGGCCAGCTCTAATAACTTTCTTTGCTAGATGCGCCAGGCAGTCTACTTTTGCAGTATATCGAGGAGACAGTTTGAAAGCAAATCTGACCTCTTCAACGACTTAGTAGTGGACAGCCAATCGATAGATTGGTGCCCTATTCTTTCCAGACAACTACCGTAGCTATTCAACAACCCCAGATGAGTAGAAGGAATATTTTGCATGGCACAGACCCGAACCGAGAGCCCCGGTTCGGAGTGCCCGCGTCCGCGACTGCCGGTGTCTCCTCCGACTGCGCTGTCGCGCGCTCCCTAGTTGTCAAGATCAACAAGATAAGGGTAGAAATTTTGATGGCCAAAATTTTTTGATGATCAGCTTGTTCTTGAACAGCAGAGAAGACTGTCGTGAAGCTGTCGAACTTGGAGAACTTCATCGAGGCTTTACACAACCTATTTTTTGGCGGAGTCGCGTTCTTCAGAAACTGAAATGCTAAGAGGAATTGGAGGCGTTACCCGCCCAAGAATCTTTTCAGGTTTCAGCACTTTCGAAAGCTAGTTTAGAAAAAAAGCGAACGGTTAGAACCATGAACTAGCCCTTGGTCCCTCTCATTGTCAGTTAGGAACATTTTGACTCACTCACCATCTGATCAAACAAATACTCATGGAAGAAATTGATTAGCAAGTAAACTGTAACTGTAAGGTTACTTTATGCGGGATTCAAAAGACAAAGAAGACACCGACGTTGATCGGAGTGCGCCATGCACTCTCCTTCTCCACTGCGACATGAAAGCGCGTTTAACCTATACAGTGGCTGGCAAATACTAACCACAGAGAAAACCAGAGTTTAAATTTCAGAAATTTGGCAGCAGCTAGTTGAACTCGACAGGGCTCCGGATGCCAAAAACCTATAGCTCTCTGGAGCAAGAGAGATCAACTGAAAGGCGCCACGATAGAGACATTTTGGTACAAATTTGAAAAGAGCGTAGGAGTTGGCCAGATCAGATTGTCGTCTGCACAGATATCTCAGCTCCGGGCCACATTTGACCGGGTGAGCCCTCTGGCACCGCGGCACTGCCACAGGAGACAGGAGAGGTCGGTGAGCGGACTCGTGTTTGAGTTCCACTCCTTTCTCTTCTCGTCGTCTCCCGTTTCCCATTTTCGTTTTTCCGATGTTTGACTTGACTACGTTTTGTGGAGCGGTTCATGCTTCGCCATTTTCCTTTTTAATCGTACACCATTCAAGTTCAAGCTGAACACTTTTTGAAGTAGACGTATTTGAGGGCATCTTAGAAGATCGCAAATTGATCTTTTGTTCTATGAAATTGTTTCATCAAGAATTCCTATTTGCAAGGTGTATCAAGAAGAAATTATTACGCTCTTTAACTTGGTATAAAATTAGTATTCTTTGACAGAAACGTTATCTTCGGGTGCTCATTCTATTGCACTGTAGAGCAAGTGGTTTTCCAGTGGGCGGATTCCGCCATCCATTCTTCTTCTGCAAGTTACGTTTATCTGATATAGTAAATGCTGACCAACTAGAGTCGTGCACTGAAGAAGTTGCGCACTTGCTGCTACTGCTTTCGCTGTTTCTACATAGATTTATGCCGCCGCCGACAATTTTCGCGTTTCTCTACATCTTAACGTAAAGGATAAAGGATGTCGTAAATTTGGGATGCGCCTCGCATTCTACTTCTACGAGGTATTGCGGAAGCAATTTGAACTTTGTACACAATGACTTACGGCAGTCAGACGATGGAATGGTCAGTGGTTTATCGTTCCCGGAGAAGTTTGGCACCAAATCTCCAACTCCGGAGAGATGGAGGCGATTCTGGGCGGAAAACTTGAAACAATAGCGTTGATTCAGAGTGCACGCTGGAGCTGGCGCCTGCTACGACTGCGCCAACACGAGCCCCAAGTCAATACACAGAGGTAGAACCTGTCTCAAAAACGAGAAATAGCAGGCCATTTCAGGGCTCTTAAAGTACACACTCTTGTCCGTATGGTTTCGTTGAATGCAAAATTTTGTCAAATTCACGTCAAGTCAACTAATTTCTTGCATTATGTGGTTTTATTTCGGTATGTCCTAAGGACGTGCACATAGAAGCGTAGTCGGAGGAGGCGTCGGCTGTCGCGAGCACTCCGATTAAAGATTCTTGATTCGAATTTCCCGCCAGCGCTAGCCAAGGCTTCCATCCGTCTGGGGTCAGTGAATTGGTGCCATTCTTGACCTGGAGGGATAAAACACAGGTTTGTGGATCAGCTGGCTTTCGCTTGCTTCCACAACATCGCGTTGTAGTATGCATAAGGATCCTAAAAGGGACTAATTATCTGTTCCTTGTCTTTTTTTACGTTAACGTGTAGATAAAGAGTGGTCTGATAAAGTCATGATTATCATTCTTCAATGGAAAATTTTAGCAAACATTCACAATCTCTTCACACGAAAAATTCTCTGTGTTAAAAAAAGTTCAGAATAAAAAAGCCTTTTTGACCTAAAAGGACCTAAAAATACGGCTTTGGCCAAGGAAAATAAAATGTAAGCTAATTCAAAAAGTGTCCACATTTTTTCGAAAACATCTTGTTCAGATTAGTTTTTTCGATTCGTGTCCGAAAGGAGGGCAGCATTGGAAGGTGAAACGCGGAAGTCAATCATAACCAAGTGGAACACCAATCGAACACACACAAGCCAATCACGGTGACGACCGCACATGCCATCTCTGGATTGTACGCCCATTCGATGCGGCCTGATTGGCTGGCGCGCTCACGCCTCACAATGGTGTTCATCTTCGCTACACGGACGGTTTAAAAAACCTTTAAAACGAAAATTAACGTTTCCTTTGTTGAAGTGTCTCGCGCCTTTTTGCTTTAGACACATCTAATACTACTTTAAAAGAGTTCGGTTAAAATGAAAAGAAAAAAGAAAAAGGACGTGTTCTTTGCCTCGAAGGAGAAACCACCGATCTGTTTGCTGGCCACCCCAGTAAACATATCGGCGGTTCATCGTTTAGTTCGAATACGCATTGAACATGCCTCCATGGTATCCCGTAGAAGCAGAGTGCTGAGTGGATCCCCGAAGGTTTTGACTAATTTTGACCTTTACCCCTTACACGTTATTCTTCAGACGCCATATATTAGATTGTAACGAATTAAATGGCACTGGCTCGCGCCATCCTTTGGCGCGTCTTTACGCGTTTGATCAAGAACAAACCGTAACACGTGGCATATCTTTTAGAAGCGCAAACTTTGCTCTACCGGCGAGTACCAAATTTTCCATGTAAAAGTGGGAAAACTTTAGAGTTTTATTGACTTTTTTGCAGATGGACAAAAGGGTAATCCGAGGCATTTACTTGTATGAATTCAAGCTGGGCACTACGGCTAAGGAGGCGGACGAAAAGATCAACGCCGCATTCGGTCAAGGATGTTCCACAATTCGGACGGCGTATCGTTGGTATCAGAAGTTCCGGAATGGGGATGAGAGCTTGGAAGAACATGAAGGTCGTGGGAGGCATAGTGATGTTGATGAGGACAAGCTGAGAGATGTGGTAGAGGAGGATCCTCACAAAGGTACCAGGGAGATAGCGAATGTTCTTGGCGTCAGTTACAACACAGCTGCCCGGCATCTCAAGGAAATTGGAAAGACCAAAAAGCTGAAAAGATGGGTGCCTCACGAGCTGTCTGAGGAGGAAAGAAACCGACGATATGAGATCTCGTCCGCACTGCTTCTACGGACGAAACGGACCCATTCCTTGATCGCATCGTAACCTGTGACGATAATGTACGACAATAGGCGACGATCGGCACAGTGGGTGGACAGCGATGAGAGCCCCAAGGTTTTTGCGAAGCCGGAATTGCACCAAAAGAAAGTAATGGTGACAGTATGGTGGTGTTCGCTGGGAATTGTTCACCACAGCTTCCTCCCTCCCGCTGAATCCATCACGGCAGAGAAGTACTGCATTGAAGTTGAAGAAATGATGAAAAAGTTGAAGGATATCCGGCCGGCCTTGGCAAACCGAAGGCGAGTTCTCCTTCTGCACGACAATGCTCGCCCCCATGTAGCACGAATGACGTTGCAGAAATTGAATGAGCTGAGCATTGAAACTCTACCACATCCTCCGTTTTCTCCCGACCTCTCCCCAACAGACTACCATTTCTTCAAGCATCTTGGCGACTTCTTGGTAGGGAAAATTCAAATACCAACAGGATGCCGAAAGTGCCTTCGAAGATTTCGTCAATTCCAGAACTTCTGAATTTTATGCTACTGGGATAAAAAAAGATTGTGTCACGTTGGCAAAGATGTGTAGAATCAGAAGGTTTTTATTTCGATTAATAAACTTGCCTACAAGCCGAGATATTAACTGTTTAAATTTACAGTGGTTCAGTGCCATTTATTTCGTTACAACCTAATAAATTAGCGCACTGTCGTTTTTTGCTGACGAAACGTGAAGATTCAACAACAGTCGCATTTCCATCATTCCATTCATTCGAAGCTACACCTCTATGTACGGAATGTAGTCGCTTACATACCCGTACATATTTGGAACTCCCAGGCTGGATTACCGCTCATCAATCGTTTAGGGACGTACGAGACCGGCGCAGGAACTGCCGCTGCGGGGTACTGGTTCTCTTTCTGAATATCGAGGTAAGGAATAGAACCCTTCAGCTGTTTCAGTCAGCTACTTTCTGGGCTGAGCGCTGTCTTCATGGCTCCTTCAGAATGCATGTATCGCCGCTAAGCTGGCCGCAGTCAAGAAGTTCTGCCGAATTCTTTTCCTCATCATCAAATCGAGGACATTGGGTGAGTAGCCAGTGACTTTCAGTTAATTGGCGAGAACCATACAACATATCAACAAGATGATGCGATCAATTATGAAATGGAATAGGCGATTAATCTGTCATCCAACGTGCGTCGAAATGCAGAAGAGGCGACACAGGTCCCGAGCCAAGAGCGTGAGTGTGTTCGTTTGTCTCCATTTTGTCCGTCGGCAGGTAAATGAGGCGATGTTAGCCGGGGTAGGGGCAATGATGATCACCTAATGGCGAATGATTTAGCGACTTTAATATTTAATTTGCGTTGGACTGAAGATCTGTCGACAAGTTGGTTACGCTTACGTAAAACTGCGAAGTGATGATATGTAGTTTTTCTGCAATTTTTCTACTTCACACGCGATCAGAATTTTCGCTATCAACGATACAAATGTTTTGGTTGTCGCCCTTCGGTTCAAATCCATAATGTCGGCAAATATGTAGAGTCAGCCCCTGGGCTATGTATCTTCCTATCGATTGTGGGATTCTTGACCGAAGGGAAGTTCATTCAACCGCTTCTGTCTGAATCCGAGGGTGATTACCAGCCGCTCGGCTGATTATGTGAGGCCAGTTCCTTACTCATCACTCACTTATTTTATTTATCTCTTTAGATTCTATAACTGCTAAAATTTAAGATAATTCTTAGACAGGTAACTACCTTCTTCAATCCCCTGCTTTTCTAGGTTCTGAAGAAGAAGGCAGTTACTTCGAAACGTAAGCCAAATAAGGCTTCACTAGGTTCAACAACTTCACGGCAATCCTTTCTATGGTCCAAAGGCATGCCCAGACTCAAGGGCAGTCGAACGAGGAGTCGCCAAGCCACTTGTTTCATGGAGAGTGCGGTGCCACATAATTACATTCACTAAAGGCAACGTTTATTCAGAAATTGTCTTTCGATTATGTAGGTTCAGTCACTTCCTCTTCGGCTTCTCAACAAACTTCTTGTCGTGAATTTCGCCGGGGAACTCCAGCTGAAATAAACAGTGACTCTTCCTTCATTTGCAGTGCATTCATTGTTCTCAGGTTTCCTCCTGAAAGTCTCTTCCTGCTCTAAAAAGATAGAACATGACTTTAACATATTTCTAGTCCTGACTTTAACATATTTCTAGTTTCATAGTCGATGTAACCCTATCACGAGCGCAGGCATTTTTGGATTTGTTTTCTGAGCCGGCGATCTCAGTTTTCGATGGAAAAAAAAGACAGAAAACGCAAGGTACGTTAAAGGGAATGAGTTAGAGAGGCTACTGCATTACTGCAATGGCTTCAAAGTTATCTACCTAAATTGAGTTTAGCATTCAAGAAATCTGAGAGTTTCAATTAAAAGCTGATGTTGAGGAGTTTCTTTGAAAGGCTTGATTAGATAATAGTGTCATGCTTACCTGAATATTGAGTGTTCCAAAGTCATAAGTTCGTCTGGCCTTTGATCCACTGGCCACATATTGGGAGGGGATGTTGTAGTTGAACTTGCGATAGCCAATCTGAAAAACAATATCTTTCGCGCTTTTCAAGGAACTATATGTTTAGGAAACGCCCTTCGGTCACCTCCACAAAAAGCACTTGGAGTCAACGAAAGTCGCGGTCTTCGTAAAATTCAATCGAAATTCTAAAGGCAGGTACCTTACAGTTTGAAGGATTCAAGTAAATGAAGCGTCTATTAAAGTTGGCCTTTTTCTAAGCTGGATTCTTTCAAAAAGATTTCTAGCGGAACTAAATTCAACTATAATTTCCATTCAAGCGCTGGTCTTAAAGAGCTGGTGAAGCAGTGGAGACGCAAAGCATATGAAAGTGCTACTCATATGTCATATGTCTAGTTTTCCTCCACAGTTTGCAAGACATCGCCTCAAATAGGAATGGAGATTGGACTAGATTCAGGATCGGCTGAACTGACTAAGGAATCCCAATTTTTCGGTACTTCAGCCTCTATCTAAAAGGTGTTCTAAATTCCATTCGCTAACCTTCTTCACTTTGGCCGGGTCTTCGTCACAAGTGTGATAGAACGAGACCACCGGTTGCATGCTGGTTTCGTTCAGTGGGAACCCGTTTGTGTTGCCCTCAAGCAGGAAGACGCCTGGTTTTCCGGTAGTCGTCTCGGCGAGGATTTGATTCAGATCTGAAAAAAACGAAAAATCAAGGAAAAATTGGTATTATTTTCGAAACATGTTGCGAAGACGCACCGTGGGGTGCGGGAACGCTCCGTTGCTGCTACAGTAATCGGGACAGCCAATCATATGTCCTGCTACTATGGCTGAGCGGTACCTGATTGACTGCCGCGATTACGATAGGAGCTGCGGCGAGTTTCCACACCCCTAGTACATGTCGTGTTCGTCACATGCACCCCATTTTTTTCTGTAGTGATCGATTGGGGAAAATTAACTTATTTGTCCAGGCAAAACGCGAGGCGATTACTTTGCCTTTGATTCTTTTGGGTACCTTCTAACTCATAGCTACGTTGCAGAAACTAGGTGGTGTAGTACTTTTGGAAGGAAATTTTTGCAATCACTGCACTAAACAGAAGAGCTTTTTCAGAAAATTAGTCATCTACTCTTTTTGTTACGCTCGCCTGGCTCGTCTGAAGCTGGCAAAACGAAGTTAGCTCACTCCAGTACTACGAATTCCCTTGAATGAAGAGATATCATCGTGAACCACATCAGCTACTCAAAATGTTGCCTGTCTACCCTGTTAATTACGGCACAAGCCAATCGCAGCCAGTTCCCCTGCAAACCCGTCGAAGTATGCTGTGATGTGTCGCCCCCTGCAGAGTGTACGAGACAAAAAGCGGCGCAGTACCGTCTTTTTTGGGCTGCTTGACGCGGAACAGTCGCACTTTGACGTTTTCAGCCGGTACGGAGCCACACATCAGTTGACCTCGAACGGCGACGGCGTGCTTGCCCGTCATGACGGCTGACAACGTAACGGCAGCCAAAGCTGCCAGCAGAACGACGACGAGAAGGCTTCGCATTCTGAATCAGCACAGATCAATGAGTTGAGCTATTTGCTGAATAAGCAGCGTGAAGAAGCGCAGGACGTGTGGTTGGAGATGAACACAAGCCACGAGCTCCGACTGTATGCATCAAGAGTGATCGTAACCTCTGAATATTCCAAGCCGAAGGAGGCGCCGCTATTTGACCGAACAGGCATCGGATACGTTGTCTAATCGATATAGGTGGATATCGTAATGATGATACGGCGACTTTGAGGCCGTTCATAGTCCGCGACTTCATTGATTATTCCAGCGATCAAATCGATACGTATGCTTTGCATGGGCCACTAATCGCTTGCATCGCTATCTACGAACATAGAGATGTGTGGAAATATTCTTCAGAATTTGATTCCATACAAACCATGGCCAGGTGGATGAAACATTTTTCACATTCAAACACGTACCGTATGGGTGTATTTATAATAAAAATTAGAATAAAACAAATGAAATGAGAAAAGCGAAAGGCGGGACGGAAGAGTTCAAAAATGATCGGAAACCCCGGATATAAAACAGGATAAAAGGATAAAGAACGGAGCTACTCAATCTCTTTTGAGCCGCGCATTCTACTTCTACGGGATGTTGTGGAGGCGATCTGAAGGCGTACTTGGCCATACAATGACTTGCGGTGGCCAGACGATGGACAAGAGTTCCGCAGTATGAGAGTTGAATGGTCTCTATAACTGGGAGCTCTTTGAGCTGGATTTACACTACAGCGACGCCCATCTGGCTATAAACAGCTCAAGATTCAAGGGAGTGGAACTGATGATGCGCTGGCGGTGAAGATACAGAACAGCAGTACCACACTGTTAGGAACAGTGATCCGGTAATGGAAGAATTATGTCCATACTCCGCTTGCTAGGCTGAACTCCGGGCCTCACCGCAATGAGCTGCCTCTGAAATATAATCTTCGTACGCCTGCGTAATGTTTTACCATCCTTACCACCCGCGTGACCGATGGAACTCCAGGATTGGCCAGCGCCCCTGGTGATTAAGTCTTGAACCGCCCAGGGACAGGATTCACACTGTACCGCGCCTGAAAACCATAACAGAAAGACCAGCAGTCTCGGGCAGTAGTCCCCCATGAATAGAACTCCATGAGAAAACTTCTACTGTTGAGTTGAAAAGAGCCCCTCCAAGACCTCCTGCTTCGCGGCGTTAGATTTATGGATAGTCTACAAATCACCCAACGAAACAAATCCCACACCAAACGTATTACATGTTCGACGACAGAAGACGACGTGGAGAAATGCTGGTAAAAAAGGCGATCAGCGTTCATTCACTTGCAACGCTCAGTGAACATTGTGAAGTCTAGGTGTAATTGTGCAGAGCGAATCATCAGACGACGCATTCGCTATCAGTACATCTTTCTTTCTACGATGAAAACAACAACTGATAAGACGCCATACACTGGTGAATCTCCGCAGTGGAGAGAAATTTTCAGGAGTGATTTGAACGGTGGTACATTGGACGGGCTGCTTTTCACATGAAATAGTTTGCCATAGCATAAATGACTCAGAAGCTGCCCAATGAGGCGCTCTTGTCTGGTCTGTTTTCAAGGTTTCTATAACTCCAGTGAGGAAACTAATCGCCTCAGACTAGGTTTAAGCGCATGGCAGTGCAACTGGAAGAGGTGCGCATCCTGAACCGACTCTCTTGGTTCGCCCTCATCTAAGCCAACTAACACTTCTTTCTATCTGGCCTTTACCACCAGACTTTTTTATTTTTATTTTTTACTTATTTTTCGAAACTACCATCAGAGCTGGATTATTCATGTACGCGCAACGCTCGTGAAATGTAACATTATCCCTAACCTTACCCAGCCCCATGCAAAAAAATAGTTGACCAAAATTTACTATTAGGTGGTAACGAATTAAACGGCACTGGCTCGCGCCATTTTTTGGCGCGTCTTTACGCGTTTGATCAAGAACAAACATGTGGCATATCATTTAGAAGAGCAAACTTTGCTCTACCGGCGAGTGCCAAATTTTCTATGTAAAAGTGGGAAAACTTTAGAGTTTTATTGACTTTTTTGCAGATGGACAAAAGGGTAATCCGAGGCATTTACTTGTATGAATTCAAGCTGGGCACTACAGCTAAGGAGGCGGACGAGAAGAGATCAACGCCGCATTCGGTCAAGGATGTTCCACAATTCGGACGGCGTATCGTTGGTATCAGAAGTTCCGGAATGGAGATGAGAGCTTGGAAGAACATGAAGGTCGTGGGAGGCATAGTGATGTTGATGAGGACAAGCTGAGAGATGTGGTAGAGGAGGATCCACACAAAGGTACCAGGGAGATAGCGAAGGTTCTTGGCGTCAGTCACAACACGGCTGCCCGGCATCTGAAGGAAATCGGAAAGACCAAAAAGCTGGAAAGGTGGGTGCCTCACGAGCTGTCTGAGGAGCAAAGAAACCGACGATATGAGATCTCGTCCGCACTGCTTCTACGGAACGAAACGGACCCATTCCTTGATCGCATCGTAACCTGTGACGAGAAATGGATAATGTACGACAACAGGCGACGATCGGCACAGTGGGTGGACAGCGATGAGAGCCCCAAGGTTTTTGCGAAGCCGGAATTGCACCAAAAGAAAGTAATGGTGACAGTATGGTGGTGTTCGCTGGGAATTATTCACCACAGCTTCCTCCCTCCCGGTGAATCCATCACGGCAGAGAAGTACTGCATTGAAATTGAAGAAATGATGAAAAAGTTGAAGGATATCCGGCCGGCCTTGGTAGACCGAAGGCGAGTTCTCTTTCTGCACGACAATGCTCGCCCCCATGTAGCACGAATGACGTTGCAGAAATTGAATGAGCTGAACATTGAAACTCTGCCACATCCTCCGTTTTCTCCCGACCTCTCCCCAACAGACTAACATTTCTTCAAGCATCTTGGCGACTTCTTCGTAGGGAAAATGCCGAGATATTAACTGTTTAAATTTACAGTGGTTCAGTGCCATTTATTTCGTTACAACCTAATATTTATAATCTTTCCCTTTTTGCTATCCACTAGAGAATCGATGACGAATGCATTGTTTTTATTCTTAGGTCTGCTCTTTAAAAATTGCTTCCTTTGTTTTTGTAAAATCTGGGTCTTAGTCAAATTGTGCTTGCGTAAGCGCTCCTGGTGTGCACAAATGAACAAATAAACTGCCTAAAAAGGAGAATTCATTGATGTGCTTATCAGAGGCCACAAGTCGGTGTGAAGCCGAAATCCACATTCAGATTGCTCCCCCCATAGAAGTAGCATGCGTGGCGCATCCTCCAGAGTACTCTCTAAAGCCTTCTTTATCTGTTCTCCATTCATTTGACTAGTCGTCAAAAATGTTACACTTCGCTTCGCATAGGCAGTGACAGGAAGACTCGTTTAAGGGTGTGCGCATACTTCACGAGCGATGCTACGATTCGCCATGCAATCGGTACGAATCGATTAGTGCCGAGCATTGCTATCAATCGATTGCGATGAACTGCATGGCGGATCGCCGGATCGGTAGGTTGTGGCGAGACCCCGCACGTGGAGCCCCTGTGGCGAGCGGTTTCAAGCGTCATTGAGTAGATCAAGGCCTGTCAGTCGATGGATGACCCACCGGCGTCGACGTACTCGACCTGGGTGCCGAGCGGCAGATGCAGCTGGCGCTTCTGCGCCTTGACCAGCCGCCTCCGGCCCTCAAGCTCCTGCTTCGCCCTCTCGGCCTGTCGCTCGACCTCCTCGACCACCTCGAGTGCCTGCTTCGGCGCCTTCCTGTCCGCCGCCGCCGGCTTCTGCTGCTCCTCTGCGTTCCCTCCTTTGTCGGCGACGATTTCGTTGCCGTCCTCGTCCACTTCCACCTCGACTATCTCGTACTCGACCTCTTCAGTCGTAGACCACGGCGCGATCGTCGTCTAAACAAATGCATTGTAGAAACATCGACACCTCTGTCATCATCGTAACACGCATACCATGGAATCACATACTTTTTTCGTTCTCTCACCAAAAAATAAGATTTGAAGGTACTATACGGGTATGGGGGGGGGGAGGAAGAGTGGGGTCGTCATGGCACACCGTGGCGCAAACGCATGGTGCGTAGCTGCTACATATAGTTGTGGTTCTGAGAAATTCTATCTAACAAATGAATGGACCAATTTTCTCGATGTCAAAAAATTTCGAACGAATTTATTGGCTCATCAATTTCTTTCGAATGATCGGAAATTGAATAAGCCCCATTATTGGTTTACTCGAATCCTACTAATATACATATTTTTAACCATGTTTCTGCAGATTATGCACTTCGGATTGGGACACCCATGATCTTTTTCTCACTACGTAGAGAACGAGCATGTCGGAGAATAAATCGCGGAGATGCGATAGAGGGTGGATGGGCCCATAGGAGCAGTGAAGGTTCTGCCCTACCATATCTCTCTGCATTAATCTATATAGTAAAACCGGTTTTTTAGTTAATAAAAGTAAGGAGGCCTCTAAAGGAGAATGGGGAAAGATTCGGGTCACCCGCTGAACGTCTGGTATTCGAATAACTTGCTCGAATCAGGTTCTGTGCTTGAAGATCTAAAATTTATTTGATATTCGAATAAATTTGAAATATTCGACTTTCGACTATTATCCAAATATAGCTAGCGGACAATTGGTGAGAAATTATATATATATATATATATATATATATATATATATATATATATATATACCTTATTAGAGAAGCATATAAGAAATCTAAAAACACTCACCCCTTTTCCGGAATCTGTAATATGGCTCTATGTTTCGATAAGATAGGGAACTCTAGGATGTAGGCAAATTTAGCGCGGGTGCATTTGTCGGACCACACCCAGGAGTCCCTTCCCCTCCCCAAATCTGCGGTCTCGTCCGCGTCAACGGAGTGAAGAATAAACTAGTCGTTCTTCCACTGTCTTGTCGAAGTGGGCAGTATTATTGTTTCGGCGCATTATGGATATGAGTTTAAAAAGCTCGAAGTAATTAACCGAATATGCATGGAGGAAGGTGGAAGCTCCCGACGCAAAATTCGGGTCCAATGTTCTGGCTAAGGCTAAAACAAAATTGGTTTTACCCTGCTCAACCCGTCAGCGCAGCTTCAGGTTCTATAGCCTTTGAGAGAGATTCTGAAAGAACTTCTTTCTTTATTTCTTTCTTTCTTTCTTTCTTTCTTTTTCGCCTGAAAATGAAGAAGTGATTGGCACAATTGTAGATTGGCGATCATTACGGCCGTTCGGTGACCTACCAGCTATTTGAATTTGATCGAAACTTTACCCAGTACTCAACTCTCCATGGATTGCGGCTATGTGAACCACAGGTGGGTCACTTTTCAGATTTTATTAGACCCACGTGAGGAAAATTGGTGATTGTATTCGGATATTCTGGAATCATAGCCCAGTCCATTCTCTATACTTACACTGCCTTCATTTAATCGGCCCAGACTTTTAATAGTCTGGCAACTACCGTACTGTATTATTTCTTTACCGACTTTTTCTTCTGACGACCTTCATAAAAATAGAGCAGTGATCGCTGCCTACGGCGAAGATAAACCGAAGGTTTCTCTAAAGCCATCGACGGAGAGAATCACACAGTAAATTTATCGACGATCCATACAACTGACGGTATTTGAGAAAAACTGTTGCCGACGGTGGCCTTTGAAATCTCACAAAGATACGAAAAACAGAAGAGGCTTTGTGCGTCTATTTCCAAGTTTATTCCAACTATTTTTCTCAAAATTTAATCACTTGATCAGCGAAAAAATCTGGTTCTTCCCATCCTTTCTAACCAAACGATTCTTTATGTGGCGTTAATATTCCTTCAACAGGTCCAGTTCTTTAATTTTTCTTGTTCATTGAGTTATACAGCGCTTTAGCCTGGAGGTGCTTTAATATAAGGCAATGTGATAACTTGAGGAGCGTGGTGGCGCAGTCGGAGGAGGCTCCGGTCGTCTCGATTCGGTTCTGGCCTCGTCCAGATCGACCGAACAGGCGAAAAGCGGCTCGAAAAGTCACCTGTATCATCTGTATCACCTGTCGTCCCGTTGATCATCGATTTGCTCGAGCGGGCTCCAGCAGCGTCTCCGTTCGTCTCTATCGCGTGCCAGAGTGCTACATGATCTTCCTCGCTCGAGGGACACGAAAAGCGTCATATCGTTCGTTCAGGGTTTTCACGAAGAAGTCCGACCAACGCGTTGGTGGGCGTCCTGGTGTTCTCTTGACATCCCGCGGAATCCAGTCCGTGACGGCTCTCGTCCAGCGGGTGTCTGCGAAGCGCATTATGTGGCCGGCCCACTCAATTTTCGACGACTTGGCCCATGCAACAACGTCTCTAATCTTCAAACCTCGACGATGATCTACGCGGCGCTGATGGGATATTCATCGTGCTTTCGCATGGCCCAGGTCTGAGGCATATGTTAGGCCAGGAAGAACAGTGGAGTCGAATAGGTGGGCACGGAGTCGGACGTTCGTCGGCCAAGCGAAGATGGTGCAGTTGCCGGCCGTCGACCTTCACTCCCTGTCTTGCCATTCTAGATCACATTTTCATTCTATACCCCCTCCGCTTTTAGCGGCCGAATCTTCCATCCCTCCGAGGTGAGGGAACTCGTGCCGTTCTTGTATGGGAAGAACAAGACATTGGCCTGAGTATCGGATGCCACCGAAAGGCAAATACGCATTCGAATAGCTTCGCTGATACAAGATGAGAAAGGCATTCGATCCACATTTGTTAACCGGCTAGCCATGTCTAATGGGGGTATAGGTCAAATAAGCATTTAAATTTCCTCCACAACATCGTGAGGAAAGTATGAGCAGGATCTGTAGCGACTCCCAAATCACTCAAGCAGGAGTTGAATAAGGGCGTTGTCCTTTATAAACACTTAACAAGGCTTTAAATAGGTAGGGAATGGAGTCAGTAGAAAAGCCGTTTCTTGCAGAAACCTCTTTCACAATCAAATAAATTCTTGGTTTGGTTCGAACCTATGTACACGTATGCAAGCTATTCATCTATTTGTGGTCTAAGAATTAATTCTGGATTTTTGTGGATAGGACAAAAACAGACCGCCTGACCTTAATTGGCCTACCAAGTCGAAAATATGGGATGTCATTAAAAATGTTCGAATAGACATAGACATATCGTACATACGCCCTAAGCCAAATTAAAATTTGACAGACTTTGAAGGCTACGGAAGCCAATATTTTCAGTTGAGGCATGTTGTATGTAGTACTCTTCTAATGACGGTTCACGTTTTTGTAAAGGAAGAGCGAAATACGTGAATTTTTTAAAATTCCGATTCCTGCAGCTGCCTTTTCTGAACCTTCATTTCGAAAAAAACCCTGGATATTTAAAATTATCTACTGTTGTGCATGAATGAGTTTGCGACTGATCAGTCTTGATCATCGCATCACTTAAAAGGATAACGATCATTCCCCGTTAATCATTGCCCTGTTGGATGCGCCGCGCATTCTACTTCTGCGGAGGCAATTTGATTGCATATTTCGCCTACACAATGGCTTGCAGTGGTCAGCCGATGACAAGTCAGTGTTTCTCCTTTCCAGACAGGTCTGACACCTATTCACGTACCGCGGAGAGGTGTAAGGCTTGGTTAGCCTGGGTCAGAAATCCAAACCAGGAACCTGGAAATGGGACATGCAACAGCGACACCATCTCCCGGCTGCGCTATCACCCGCCCCGTCCCCCTTGTCTTCGATTAATGCGCCATCAGCAGGATAGAGCGTTCTTTGTTCCATAGGGGTCTATAAAATTCTCTTTGTCGTTTGATGGAGGATTATTATTCTACTGAAGTAACTACTGTCCGATTGATGGTACTATAAGATGCATCCTACAGCGCCAGAAGCATGACAGCTATATAACGAGTAGCAACATGCATATCTTTTTCTGTTCAAGGAAAGCTTCCTGCGCGAAGCAGTTCACAAAATATTTGAACAAATTATAGGGACTGTCGCTTATTATCCGTTCATCACCATGAACCGTAGCATCGCCATGATCGCATATTTGACGGAGCGATGCGATTTATGATGAATAGATGAACATCTACGACGGTGTATGTAGGCTATGACGTCCTATTTTTGCAGAGCGTTGGAAACTATTCTGATTTAGAAACTGTCCGTAACCGAAGCAACGATCAATCGATTGCTACCTAATTTTTACGTTCACGTCATTGTACTCATTGTGGCTTAATTTTTGTTGGCAACTTTGGGTGTTCAAAGTCAGACTGTTCTTAAAACGACCTTCAATTGTGAAATGTCATTCATTTATTGCTGCAACCGAAGTGGGCCTTTGAAAAAAGCAGAGAAAAATAGTGACAATCAAGTAACAGTGCTCAGCTTGAGGCAACCGACACCAACAAAGTTGTGGGTAACTTGAACTGCAGCCGGTTTGGAGAACTTTTTTCTTCATATTATTCATTCGACCCAGTACATACAAAGGTTTTATAAATATCGAAATCAAAAACCGACGAAAATATAGGAAGCATAATGAGATGTCGAAATGTTTTAAATAAGATTGACATGAATAGAAAAATTTATGTCGGCACCAAAGCTGCAGACGTTAGCATTCAGTATCCCTATGGTGTGAATTCCTGTGAGTGTGGAAGTCATTTTCGAGCAGCCTTGGCGAAAGGAAGCACCCAGGAGTCCGGTCATAATTCGGTCATACCAAGGCCAGCACTAGCTACCTTAGGGTACCTCTGAATGCAGTTGGCATTCAACTACCATGATCAAGTGAACATCACGACGCGCTGGAGAAGCGCGTGGCGCGACCTTAGCATCTACCTGATATATCGGACAATTATCAGACTTTGGTCTTTATGTAAATATTAACTTGTTGCAGAAGTTTTCGCCATTTTCAAAACCACATTTTTTTAGTTTACAAAAAAGTGAAACACGTTAAGAAACGAAGTAACCGCCATCATGTTCTCACTCTTCCGCACCTTTCAGGCAGACTCCCGATCCCGTCAGCGTAGAACTTCTCTAGGTTTGATTCGAAAAAGCCAGTCAGCCAGGCCAGCGTTACATGTCGCCCTCGTCATCGAACGTTTTTCCTTGCATGGCAATGGAGAGAGACAGGAAAAGGTGGTAGTCTGTTGGCGCAATACCTGGGCTGTACGGTGGGTGGGGCAGCACTTCCCATCCAAGGTCGAGAAGTTTTGGCGAGTCACTCTTCCAATGTGTGCTCGAGCATTGTCATGCAAGAATCGGATTGCGCCATGATTCGGACGCTTTTCTGCGGTCTTGTCGGCCAGTCTATCCAGCTGCTGACAGTACAAGTCCGCAGTTAGAGTTTCGTTACGGGCCAGCAGCTCGTAGCAGATGACACCTTTGTAATCTCATCAGACAGAAAGCTTGATCTTCGACGGGTGAGGACCCTCCTTTGGCTGTGGCTCAAACTGCTCACCCTTGTAAATCCAGTGTATGCTCCTCTTGATGTCGACGTGCAGGCACCACTTCTCGTCTCCTGTGATGATGGACTTCAGCCAACTGTCTGTGCGCGTGTACGAGAGCAGTTGAATGGCCACCTCAGCACGTCGCTGACAGTCGTGTTCGGTGAGATCATGGGGAACCCGCTGTGCCAACTTGTGCACCTTACCCAGTTGATGTAGGTGCCTGGCGATGGTGGCATAGTGCACGTTCAAGTCCTACGCAAGTTCACGAGTAGCCCGCCCTCCGATGGGTCCGATTCCACCAGCTGTCGCAATCGGTCGTTGTCGACATCGGATCCACGTCCGGACCTGAAGAATCTTGAAGTTTAAACTCACCTCTGCGAAAGTTGCAAACCATTCTGTGCAGTGCGATCGGACACTGTGCCATCCCCAAATGTACCATTGATTCGACGAAGGAAGCGGCTGCTGACTCACCAAATTTGAAGTCATACAATAAGAGCCCTCGGATGTAGTCCTTTAAAAGCTCCATTTTTCTAGGAGATACGCGAGACTGAGTAGCTAGCAGTAATATTAGACTTATACATACCTGATCTCTTTATGCGAACAAAAGATAGTTTGCTATGAGATAGCGTTAGTGAGAAAAGTAGCACTTTCAAAAAATGGCGGGAACTTTCGCAACAACCTAATTTAATACAAATCTTTATAGCAGCCGAAGGGGTGAATGTTCTCGTATTAGAACTTTCCGTGATATTCGACAAATTCGCATTGAAACTCCGTGCTGGGTATCCATTGGGATTTGGATGCATGGCCTATCTGACGAATGAATTATTTAACGCATTCCTTTATTCTTTGATATCATAATTTGGCTGGAATTTTCTATAATCATCCGTGAAGGATAACGCCTGTTCAATCCGGTGCGCTGATTTTGTACGAGATAGCGCGACAACGCTGCTTCAGTGCGTCGATCACGCTGAGATGTCGCAACAGCGTGATCGCCAGTCAAGCACGGGTACAGTAACCCGTGTAACTCTAGGCTATGTCGCAAGAGTGCGACCTCGTCGCTCTCAGCTCCTCCCATCCTAGGGTGGAGGATGGAGAGCCATCCAGGTTACTTGCGCTAGCCGTGAGCGGTGTGCTGTATTCTACGCTCGTCCTACCGATCAGTTATGCCTACGTTTAACCCATTGACGACCGCGCGGCAAATCGTGTGTCTGGCGCGTGGGACCGCGCGCTGGGACCGCCTTGAGGCTCGAATCTCGTGCACTCACTACTTCACGGTATTCCAAATGAAGCCCCTCTCCAATGGGTGAGCCACATATTGCAAAAGGCCGGAACAGGTTCGAAGCAAAACCTAGAAGATGTATTTGCTGCTATAAAAAGGTCAGCACAGAAAAGGGCGCACGTTCGTCACGAATCGTGCAAATAAGGTGACCATACGATGTAGCAAGTGTTTGAAATATTTTTTCTAATTTGGGTTCAAGTTTTTCGCAAGAAATTTGACTAGATGTCTTAACCATGACCATTTTTGTAAGATATACGTAGCTGTTCGTGAGTAGTATCTATTTGTCTGAGGTTTGAATAGTGTGTTGTGCTGATTTTTTTATCAAAGCTTTCGTTAGAAGTAAATGATTCTCGGACCACTGTGCAGGTAGCATTGGTAGGATCCAGCGAATCTAATGAGTACTAGTAAACTATGAAAAATCGAGGAAGTGGGCCGCAGCGAACATTTTCTTAACCGCGGGCTAAAATTGGGCCGCGCGGTCCCACGCGAGAGAAAAACTGCGGGCCGAAATTGGGCCGCGCGGTCGTCAATGGGTTAACGGTACTTCTGGAGACGATCCGTCAGACAGTTCTGCTCCTAGCCGTCTTACTCAGTCTATGGAGCATGAAGAGATTGTTGAGACCAATGTGATTCGTCTCGATCCTCGCGATTTGAATTCTATTATTCAAGCGGTGAAAGCCGACGCTCCTTCTTCCTCGCAGCAAACCTCGGCTGCTTATTCGTTCAAGAGGGAAGGATTCGGACGTCAGTATGAGTTCAATTCATCGTTGGTTCGTAAGCTATCGAACGTGCACTGTACTGAAGACATCGAGGCCGTTATACCCGAAGTGATTCAAGAGCTCAATGTCAGAAACGAGACGCTGAAAATTGCCGATTCACATCCGCAAGTTTTCCAGTTTTTGGACATTAAGACCAAATCCGAATCTCTCAAGTCAATGGACCCCAGGCTTAGCGAATTCATGGAATCAATCAAAAAGAGCGAGGACGACGGCAAGAAAAGGAAACCATCCACGCTCCCAACGCCCTTTCGGAGGCAGGAAACAGCATGGCGACCTGTTTCCTTCAGCCGTCGTTCGCCAACCGACTTTTCCAGTTGGAGTAGACCATATGAAGCTAGGCGCCCCTCCGATTACGAAAAAAGGGATTTGCCCACATTCCGAGGATCGAGAGAGCCTCGCTATTCCTACAAAGAGATCCAGAATAGACGCAAATCATCGTGCAACCTATGCGGGAGAGAGGGCCACTGGGTCAAAGATTGCCCACGGAATCAATAGTGAGTTTTCAGCTGGTTCTATCCATGATTTTCCTCAGAAATGGTTGGCTCTCGAGCCGTCTGTATTGGTCTCGACCACAGTGTTGCATGGGTACTCTTTACCCTTTCAAGCGGTTCCTACTAAGCCGAGGAATGTCAGGAATAGAAAGTCTGCTCTCGAGCACATAGATTTTGTTAACAATGAAATTGCAGAACTTCTCAACACGGGAGCTATTCGCGAGGTAACGGGCAGCGCCCGCAAGTTCCTGCACATACATCCACTATCAGTTGCTAAAGGTAAAAAACTCAGATTGGTGTTGGATCTTTCACATCTGAATCAGTTTCTCGAAACTCCGAAATTCAAACTGGACGATTTGAATAACGTTATGCATGCTCTTCCCGAAGGGGGTTTCCTAGGAACTTTTGATCTCAAGTCAGGTTATCATCATGTGCGCATTGCAGAGCATCATACCATGTATCTTGGCTTCCTATGGGATAACGTTTATTACCAGTTCATATGCCTACCATTTGGACTTTCTTCTGCGCCATATATCTTCACCAAACTACTTCGTTGTTTTGTAAAGGTGTGGAGAGCCCAGGGACTAGGAGTAGCCATCTATATCGATGACGGAATAATATTCGAGATATCACAGGAAAGGTGTTCTAGATCAATCTCCATTATCAAGAACGACCTCGAACAAGCAGGCTGGCACTTCGCAGATGAAAAGTGCAGTTGGTCTCCATCCCAGCAATGCTGCTGGTTAGGATTCATAGTTAATTTGTCAGCAATGACTATTTCTGTCTCGACAGATAGAGTAGAAAGAGCTCGCGTCAGATTAGACAAAATCTGTGCCTCTTTGAAACCGTCGTTACACGAGAGATTACGTTGGTCAGGAACTATTTCGTCGCTACATATTGTGCTGAACTCGATCGACAAGAGAAATACGAGAGCAGTGGCAAGACAAGTGGCGGAGGCACAACGACAAGAGTTGCCATTATCACGATCATGGCTCAAGACAAGTGAAGAGCAACGTGAGTTACAATACTGGAGGAAAAGGCTGGGAAATGTGATTCAACTTAGTCTAATACCAGTACGATCACCTAGAAATTTCCGTCAGGTTATCGAGGTAGACGCCTCACAACATTCCGTGGGGGCGATTTTGAGGAATTACCAAGGCGACATCCTCTCGCGAACGTTCAGAGAACTTCCAGGACACTTACAGGGGGATTCTAGCACTGCTAGAGAGATCTTTGCAATGTGGTTCGCGTTGGATTCATATAAGTCCCTATTATCAGGAGACGTTCTAATCAATACGGATAGCCAAGCAGCAGTCACAATTTGCAGCAAAGGCAGCCTAATTTTGCATTTGCACCAAATGGCGGAGAAGATCTGGGCATTAGAAAATAGTCACATGGTTTCGCTGTCAGTAAGGTGGATTCCTAGGGAAGAAAATCAAGAGGCAGATATAGCTAGTCGCCTAGTGGACTATGATGATTGGAGGATATCCGACAATATATACGATGCTGTCGTCAACAGATGGGGAGCTCCTAATATTGATATGTTTGCAAATGACCGAAACGCTCGGTGCAGCATTTTCTTTTCTAGATATCAATGTCCAGGCACATCAGGAGTCGATGCATTCGCCCAGCACGAACCCTGGACAAGTGGACCTCTATGGTTAGTGCCACCAATCAATTTAATTACAAAGACACTCAAGTGGGCTCGCTTTCACCAATCATTTGGAATTCTTGGATGTCCATTATGGGATTCACAGCAATTTTACCCCATTGTTAAACCAACGAGTGTAAACTGGGCAGATTTCATATTAGACGGAGTATCATTTCCAACGGGTACCAAAATGTTCAAAAATCCTTCAGTGGCGGGTGCCTTTGGATCAGAATTTTCAAGATCGGATTTCGCATTTTTCCTCATCGACTTCAGACCTGGTCCGAAGATAAGGAAACCACTTAGGTTCTAGTCCCCCGGCTTTGCTATTTCCAAACCTCGGTGTTATGTAACAATAGTACAAAATAGATTTTATACCAGAGTGTAACGGAGGTATAAGTGGTATTTTGTACTATTGAGAAATCCACACACCTCGGTGTGATGTCGATCACGCTGAGATGTCGCAACAGCGTGATCGCCAGTCAAGCACGGGTACAGTAACCCGTGTAACTCTAGGCTATGTCGCAAGAGTGCGACCTCGTCGCTCTCAGCTCCTCCCATCCTAGGGTGGAGGATGGAGAGCCATCCAGGTTACTTGCGCTAACCGTGAGCGGTGTGCCCACCCACCCACCCAGGGAGGAAATTCGGGAAGGACAATGTAATAATTATGTTTTCAGCAGAAAGGTTTCAAGAAGCAGCCAATCTCGGACTGAAAGCCGAGCATATGGGTCTAAATAGCGTCACGCGAGCTATTATCGACGCGGTTAACTGTGACAGGGCACCAGCAACGATCAAGTCATATACAGCGGAAATGAAGAAGTTTCAAATATGGAGGAATGGTCAATACATGCGTACTATTCCACTTCCTCAAGCTCGAAATCTGTATCTCGCTAAACTTTCCGCCGACGGAAGGCAGAAATTAATGCCAACCGTCGTAGCCGCACTGAATTACTTTTATGGGAACCTCCAAGGAGCGCCTAGAGAACTTCAATCCTCCCTACTAGAAACGGGGAGACGAGTTCGCCTTCCTACTGTGACGAGGGCCAAAATCAAGCCCTGCGAAATGAACAAGCTGGTGATTTTGGGGATCGGGAACTGCGATTTCAAGGTGTTGCAGGCAGCAGCGCTAGCGCTTATCCAATTTAAAGCGTTGTTAAGAATAAGCGAGGCTGCCAATCTACCTAAGACCGATGTCATCCAGATTGACAGCAATTCCTGGCACCTAACCGTAAGAAGATCTAAGACAGATCAACACGCTAAGGGAGCTATAGTAGCATTTTGTTTTGATCCTTTGGAGCATCAGCTATGGAGCAAATACCTAGATGCCATAAGTACCAATAGTTTTCTGTTCCAGTCTAAGTCAACGGGGTTGCCATTATCTTTGTCAACCCTTCGGGACAGGCTACAAGGGCTGCTCACTAGGGCTAATCTTCAAAACCTCAACATCACCTCTCATTCGTTTAGAGGCGGTGCAGCAACTCAAGCTCTCAGTATGGGGATCCATCACCTCGATGTTATGCAAGCTGGGAGGTGGAAAACTCTAGAGGGATTCCGTAACTACATCGAACCGAAAGTGCTCAACATTTCCTCATCATCCCTCGATGTATAAGTTACAATGATATTCTCAACATTATCAGATCTCCTGCCAACTGTATATAGCATATACTATTTGTGTTGATCCTCATACATTATTTGTGATACGAGCGTATTGAATGTAATCACATATTGAAATGATACTCATCTATTGAATGACATTAAGTGCGTCCAAGCACAAACCACTATGTAATGCTTATATAACATGTATTCACTTATACATATCAAAGAACATGTCTCAACATAGGAGACAGCACGTACCAACAGCGCAATAAACCTCTTTCCAAACCTCGGTGTTATGTAACAATAGTACAAAATAGATTTTATACCAGAGTGTAACGGAGGTATAAGGCCATGATGCTGAAGTGACTAATACCGTGACTCGGAAGCCATTTTACGACGACGACGGCAGCCGCCGTCCTTGGCTTCCTTCCTCTTAGATCACAGGCCCTGAGACCGGGTGTGTCGTCCGCAGAGGACTGGTTTTCGGCGGCAGAATCGCTCGCTCCGCCGTCACCCCATCCTGATAGCCCAACCCGATGGAGACGTCTTAGTTCCCAGCTGTATGTGTTGTGGTTCGGTGTGGGAACAGCGTTGTATCTCCCTGCTTTCTCATCTCTTCAGCCTCCATTGCTGTGCAGTGATGCAGCTGATTCGCATATGAGCGATCTTCTTGCTTTAGATGGAGCTTCTTAACAATGCCGTAGAAGTGCGCCATGTATTCTACCGAGGGGTTAGGGGGTAGAGGTAGACTCTTTTTCATTCCTTGTGCAGAAATATAGAAATTCATCTCTTATAGCATCTCGTAAAAAACGATCGTCTTCATGTTTTTATTAGTTAGTGAAGAATTCGAATCGATTACTCTACCAGTACTAGGCTCCTCTGTAGATGTCTTACACTGAGCAGCATGTAACCGATTCCATTTCCCTGTTGCTCTGTTCGAGTTTTGGTCACTTGAATCCCTTACGGAGGAAGCTTTTCATGCGGCCGATTCTTTGGGAAATCGAGTCTGCGGCTCGATCGCTGTTTACAATCCTTTGCCGTTTGTCTCTCTAAAGACCTTAAAATCGGAAACACTTCAGTGTCGAAGCTGATAGTCTCATGGTAGACCATTTTTCATGAAGATGAGTGTCGAGAGTACTGCACAATTGCTGATTAAAATGTCCAGTATTCTGAAACTCTCCCGACTTATAAATGTTGCGTGCGTTGTTCTTATCCAAGAACAACCGGTTAAGATTGACACCCGTCAACCCGTTTGTAAGATGCGCCACGCATTCTGCTTCTCCCGCGAAGACTGTCTGAAAGCGTATTTGGCCTATGCTATGACTTACTGTGGCCAGCCGATAAACAGTCAGTGTTTGTTTTACCCTTCCCATACAATTCTGGTACCAATTCACTGACCTTAGAGGGGTAAAAGGCTTGGTTGGCTTGAACGAAAAACCTGAACCAAGAAGTAGGAATGGGTGCACGCGCATGCCCCTCCTCGAGCTGCACTACCACGCGCCCTATTCTATAATATTACGCTATTATTGATTGGATAATGCAGTACTCTTTCTTCCGATTTTCTTACTTTTCCGACTTATAAAGGTTGTGCGCATTCCTCTTATCCAAGGACAGAGGGTAACTGTCGACATTACCCAATTCGTCGATAGGATACGCCATGTATTCTACTCTTCACGATGTCGTGGAGACGATTAAGAGTACTGCGTGTTATTTTTTCACAGTCAAGTTTGGTACAACGTCAGGGGCCCCGGAGGGCTATGTTACCCTGGCGCGACACGAAACTTGAATCGATTCTGTGACAGCCAGTACTTCCTTCGACTGCGCTACACCACCTACTCATCTTATTATTACTGCCACACTAATCTCTAGCCGCAAAATAATGATGTTTCCTTGGTGGAACGTCCAGCACACTTTTTTCAGACGCTCTCCTAGTTTGGGTGGGGAAGGGAGTTATAGTTGGCACGATATGAAACTGCATCCTACTGCATCGCTGCGCTTTCTCCAAAGAAAACTATATGAAAACTGACAACTGACTGCTTCTAAACCTATGGGTAGCCATGAGGCAGGTGCTGAGGCCTTCCATCAAATTCAGATTTAGGTATGACGGAGTGAGACTTCCTCTATCAGGCATACGTTCGCAAAGGAGGCTGGAAAGCACGTACGCATTCAGCTCGCTCCCACCCAAGTAAGAAGGCGCCTACTTCGTTCTGCTGCTTGTATTATATTGAGTTGTGCTGCACTGCTTTCACCCCTGTTATACGGAATCTGATTGGCGTTGGAACGTTTGGGTGAAATAACATTTCCAGCAAAAACTCCACTCGTGCAGCCTCTGAAATAAGTCGGAACCTGATGAGAACTCGTCCCCGCGTTGAAGAGCGAGGTTTTTTTACAGAGTGCAATTCTCACCTTGTCGTTTTCAAACGTCGTAACTCGACCAACTGAATCAGCGTTAGGCAATGTTATCCAGATAAGTGTTCGTCATGAAAGTGTGACTGCAGACAAGAATTTGCTCTCATTGACTTAATGTTAGTCATCTAAGGCCTGAAGACTGCGTGACACGGGCTCACTTACTTTTGCTGTGCTCTCTTTATCAGGTGAATTTTTCTACCGAAATTTAGAAGATTCTAGCGATATTACTGCAATATGCGGTGTCCTTGATTCTCTTCGACCTATGAGATTCAAAGATAGCGAGTTTAGTGTGCTTGGTTAACGCCATGCATTATACTTCGTCTTCGAATGCGTTATTCACTTCCCTATTTGATAGAACTTCTGTTCTCGAATAGTCTTGCACCCCATCACCTACTTGGTGAAAGCAGAAAGCTTATTACCACTATGCTCTTGGTTCGAGCAGAATCAAGAATCAATTCAAGATGCTGACGAGAACCGACACCCCTAACCTCAGTCACTGGTCACAGACACCCACTTGGCCCATGAATGGAAGCCAATAAGTTAGAATAGAAATTTAGAGAACTAGTAGTATACCTTGTATTTTAGAAGGCCTTTCCTTAGCCAAGCCGGCAGCTAATTTTTTCTGAAAACATCAAGCCGAATTTTCACGGTTGTTCAAACGATGAGTGCGTGTAGCGCAGGCGGATGAGGTGCCGGTAATAGCATATACCCGATACCAGATTCTTGATTCGGAATTCCCGCTCAGGCCAGCAAAGCATTCCATCTCTCCGGGGCCGGTGAATTCGTACTAGACGTGATGGGAAGGATAGAGCGCCGACTTGTTCATCGGCTGGCCGCCCCAAGTCTTTGTATGGCAAAACACGCATTCATTTTGCCTCCATGACATCCCGTGGAAGTAGAATGCGCTGGCGCATCCCAAAGGAGACTGTTCCAACTTGTGAACAGAAACGAAATACTGCATTTGCCGAAATTTGCAGAATCGCTCTATTACGATTCATGCGTTTCTTCTCTTCTTGCATTCACAAGTGTGTTCTTATGAAGTTCCAGATATTCGACGCATTCTGTTCCACGACAGCACTTTTTCGCCCTCCGCGGCATTCCGACCCTATAGCCTCAGTTTACTTCTTTTTCCTCTCGCAGAAGAATGGAATTAGTCGGCGCGCGCACTTGATGAAAGCGAACCTCATAGAGGTTTGAAATGCGGTGACTCTGCATCCGGTTCCTTGCACATTCTGTGTCCAGTAGACGTTTAGATGCAAATACTGTTGGAACGTAGTATCAGGCGAACATTCGTTGTCACTCGTAAATGGTACTCGAGTTGCTTAAAAGCCTCAAGATTCAAATAGTGAGTGTTCGTCACAGCCCAGGGAGGAAAAGAGTGGAACCACCTTCTTTTCATCTTCGTCTCCCTTTCTTAGCCTCATTGATGGGTGAGGTGCTGGTCCGACATGCCCCCCCCCCTATGATTCCACCCATGGTTCGGGTTTTGGCACAGGCCATCCAGGCTTTCTAGACCTCTCAGTATCGGTGGTTTGGTTCTAAGCTTGTCTGATAACGACGCACCACTGTCTTGTTCATCGTTACATGGTCCAGGTAGACTTTCAAAGCGCCTCGTCGATAATCCTTGAAGTATTTAGAAAGCGTGGCGCAACCCAAAAGCTTTGCTAGCTTTTACCACTAAGTACAGCTCGTTGCAGGTTGGCAGTAGGCAGCTGCTGAACTGCAACTGTGTACGGTTCAAGGATAAGGATGAAGAATGGCGTTAATCAGTCCGTTTTGGGATGCGCCACGCATTCTACCTCGATAGGATGTGAATCCCTGTAGAAGTGAAATGTAGCCACTTTGAAAGCAATTTGAATACGTACTTGGACTATGCAATGACTTGCAGTGGCCAAATACGATGGACGGGGATGGCAAATCAGTGCTTTTTGCCAACGAGTCTGATGCCAATTCATCGAACCCGGCGGTTAGCAGGTTTAGTTGGCCTGTCTACGCTAAGAACAATATGTTTAGCCGAAACGCCTTCTCAGCCTGCTCTTGAGTAGATGACTTTCCAACTCCTACAAGCAAATGCACGGCAATTCTCTTCCGTCAGAACAGATCGCGGAATAGAGAACCATCACGTGCATCCAGTGACAGTGTAACATCATCTTTCTTCCACAGAGCAGGATTCGGAATGTAAAATCGCGGTGCTCCAAAAAGATCAACGAATTGATCCACCGTTTCAAAAACCCGTTTCCATTACCTCATAGGCCATTTGTAACCCCAACGAAAGCATAGGACTGTTCGGCAAGGAGTCTGCTGCCTCCTGCCCCCCGCTGGTGTTGTTCTTATCGGCAGCGTGAATGAAACCGGATAATCCTGTTCGGGCCATAAGCCGCATTCGGCAGGCGACTGCTTATATCCTATTTTGCAATTGAGCGTCGAGTAATAGCGCTACTCGTTTTCATGGTTACGAAAACGCATTCCATCTTCTCCTTCCTGATATACTTATGCTCTTCCAAAAATTTCGAATATTCGAATGGTTTCGAATACCGAAAATTTTCGAGCATTCGAAATCGAATATATTCGAAAAACGCGATTTCTCTGAACATTCGAATTCGAATGCATTCGAAAAACGCGATTTTTTGAATATTCGAATTCGAATACATTCGAAAAACGCGATTTTTTGAACATTCGAATTCGAATACATTCGAAAAATGCGATTTTTCGAATATTCGAATTCGAATATTCGATTCGAATATTCGAATTCGAATGAAAAATCAGGCTGTATTATAGACATGATAGAAGGCAACACAGAAGAGAAAAGGGAAGCAATACATAACGGATCCCTTCCTAGTGAAGCACGAGGTTTTTATCGACAGGCATCTCATAAACCCCCATGTGAGTCGTAAAAATGAGATGGAGAACTTACACGTAGAACGATCAAAGGGCTTATGGAAGCGTCTAATTTCCTTGCTTACTGGAATACGAATTTTTCTCAAAGGAATACTAGTGTTTTGTTAATTGCTGCTTATGAGGAACAAACGAAAGGCTTACAACACATTTGAAGGAAACATTATCTGGTTGAGCCACTGTAAGCTTCTAGGTCACTTTAAAACAATCTTTTTTGAAATTGGTGGCAGACTGACTGTTAAGGAACTTTCATGAAACAATGCTTTTGCCTAGCGGTAGCTAATGAAAGACTGACGACAAAGTACTACATGTAAATCTGTAGCAAGTCTGTCCTGCTCATCTACAAATGTGAAATATCACACTGTTGATTTTGCGGCCACAAAATGTATTACAAGTAGCTAGGAATAGGCTACCCATGAGGGCCAGTCTCATTTCGTTCTGGTGATTCACCCAAGTAAGTGGTAGGAATAAATATTTCTTGTTTGCGATGAACTTGTGAATGTAATTGTTCTCCAGCCAACATATTGATAAACTACGGTAAACTTCAGAAAAATAGATCGATCGATAACATCCGGCCGACATACACTGCCTCCCCTTTGTGAAGTCCGGCATACGGCCAACGTATCCATGCGAATCCCACTCCAAGTGGCCAATTCAGATCAAAAATCGATAAAATCGGTCGATAACATCCGGCCGCTTTTCGGGAAGTGAGTAATATCGATGAGGTGCTCAGTATCCGGGCACCGAGCCACCATCGTACCACAGCTTTGATTCACAGACAGAACCGTTTTGGCGACCCAAATTACCCTAGAAACCCACCAAGCCTTTTCAAAATACGCCGATACACAAATTCTTGTTGGGCATTCGAATGACACTTTTCGAATACTTGAATAATTTTTGCTTTCTGGGAAATTGCGAATATTCGAATGGTTTCGAATACCGAAAATTTTCGAGCATTCGAAATCGAATATATTCGAAAAACGCGATTTTTCCGAATATTCGAATTCGAATACATTCGAAAAACGCGATTTTTTGAATATTCGAATTCGAATACATTTGAAAAACGCGATTTTTTGAACATTCGAATTCGAATATATTCGAAAAACGCGATTTTTCGAATATTCGAATTCGAATATTCAAATTCGAATAAAAATCATTCGAATACCTATTCGAATGGGTCATTCGAGCATAAGTATACTTCCTGAGTCTTCTGATGTAGCTACGATGTGCCCGTCTATTGTGAAGAATGTGAGGGTTCCGTTAACTTTAAGATGGCCAGGTATGCTCCTAGGAATTTTGATTGAGAACGGTTTTGATTACCAATTAAATGGTGAAAATCAGGGTAAGCTGATGCTTAGAATAATTTTTTCCCAATAATTTATGACTAGTAAAGGGCGTCGTTAATTTATCGCTTTTGGGATGCGCCACGTATTCTACTTTGGGATGTCGCGGTGGCAATTTGAATGCGTATGCGGCCTATACAGTGTTTTGCGATAATGGCTAACCGATAAAGAAGTCAGTGCTTTATCCCTTCTAGATAAGTCGGTACCAAATAAATGACCCCGGAGGAACGGAATATTCGGTTGATCTCGGCGGGATCTGAACTAAGAGCTTCGATTTGGCTTGGCGTAAAAGTCAACTCATTTACCATTTCACTATTGTACGTCAATACATGTATTCATTGCAGTAAATTTTGCTCACCTCCAAGTTTATTTAATACTGTTGTTTTTATCGAAAAAATAGGTCTACTTTTAGAATACAGGCATAAGTGCGACGTGCGTGCAATAACCAGACCTCAAAACTCAGCTCAGTTTTTTCATTGCCTCAAAAATATTGCGCTCCTGAGCATTTGGTTTTGTCATGTACTCATAGTTAGATGTGATAACAAATGCTGGAATGGTGAGAGCGCTGGTAGTGATGTCGTTCAGGAGACGTTCTCTCCTGCACCATGAGTAGATGGAGCTTCAAATCGCGCTTAGGACAATAAGCAGATGGTGTAACCCTACCCGAAATAGTGTCAGCTATTTCATTAGACAGAATTGGGCAACACTTTGTTCACTCTTTGTCGGTGCTGCAGGTAGCTTATTGCTCAGTAGGAAAGGCGCCGGTTGTGGCTTGCACCACCTTCGGGTTTTTAGTTGGACTCCCACTCAGGCTAACCGACCCTGCCATCCCTCAGCGGTCTGCGATTTGCCACCAGACTTGTCGAGGAAAAATACAACTCTGCTTTATAAGTTGGATGGCAACTGCAAGCTACCGCCAAACATCGTATTCCAGCCACCTGAGCGATTGGCAAATGAAAGAAGAATGTATGGCTCCCCCCACAAATCGATTAATTAACTAATTAATTAATTAACGAAGACTTTTACTTTCTTTTATAAGTTTTAGGACACTATGTACATGACTTCTTGTTGCATATCGGCCTCATTTCCCTTCCTTTTCTTTGGATCATTTTTGGAACAGCATATTTACTACTGCTCCATACAAGTGTTTGTTTGAAATGAATTGTTGACTGCACCGATTACCGTCTTGAGAAACCTATATGCTAACATAAGTGCTTCTATGAATTGAACTAGAAGTGTAAGCATTTCTAGAATTCTTCCTACGGTCTGAATGTTTCGTGATCAATGTGTAAAAGAAATTGTCAGGGAGTGATGAACTGAATGGTTTCTCGTTGTGAACGGCTGGCTGCCTGAAGACCAGTATCATTTGAGCATATGTTTAGATATGCGTCTAATCATTGCGGCAGTCACTGTTGCGGCTGTGTTCGCCACATCCGACTCGGAAACACTGACGAATGGTAAGCTCACATACATAGTTTTAGTTGTGTTAGAACTGCATTATACTTTGTTCAAACCGTTCCCTCTCTTCATGCGACGACTTGCTTCCATAGAACGAGCTACATCTCGTCATATTAGGGGGGGGGGGGGGGCAAAAGTAATGAGACACCCCATGCCGTTCCATATATCTCGTGGCTGGAGTCTGGATTCCTACTTGTTGTATTTGTATGTTTGTATGCTACTTACTGAAGGCCACCTGAGAAGTTACCACTTCCGCCCTTTCCAGAAGCATGCCAAAAACCTCAGCCTGTCTCATGCCGAAACCCCAGTCTGACGAGTCGACCTGTGTCGCGCAAATCTCCCCCAATTCCCAACCCCGAGCAGCCTGGGCTCAATATTCACGCAGGATGAGAAGTACGTCTTCTACCTTAACCCTGCCAAGCAGCGAGTCTGGGTGAGGCCTGGTGACCTGTTACCGACCTTCGTTCGGCGAGATGCTCACGGCGAGAAGCACCTTTGGAGCTTTTGGATCTGCGCCCACTGATCGGTTTACCGGTAGCTGTTTTCCAAGAGCACTACGATGAACTCCAAGGCCATAGTGAACGAAATAGAGGAGATGGGCCGGCGACTCGCTCTTATTCATTCGCAGCGCTTCAAGAAGGTTCTCCTCTTCGACAACGCCGCACCCCATCGGGAACAAGTAAGCACGGATAAGCTTGGCCAGCTGGGCTACGTTCACATGCCTCATCCACCGTATTCGCTGGACATCTCTCCATGCAACTACCACTACTACTTGAGCCTACAGAACTTCCTAGTCGGAAGGGACACAAGAACCCAAGCAGTCCTTGACAACCATATCGAGCAGTTGATCAACACCAGGCTCAAGCAGTTCTGGAAGGATGGGACCAGGAAGTTGGTTGAGCGATGGCAGCAAGGTCCTTGCTCTTAATGGCAAATACATTCCTCAGTATCGTTGAGTTGTAATTGAGTTATAAAGAGATAAAGATTTTTTTTTCATTTTGTCTCATTACTTTTGCCCCCCCCCCTAATATTACCTTACCAAATGCCAGAGTAGCACAGTGAGTCCTGCTTGCTCGGTTCTCGTTTTCGATGAACTACTGTATTTGCAGCCCATTACGCGATCCACCTGACTGCCGTTGATTAAATGCAAATTGCACCTTCTTTGACTTCAGACGTAAGGAGCCGTGCTATTCCGCTAATGTTCCGTCTGATCGTCCGTGTGAGGTGGTTACCGAAACCTTTTCTAACCTTGGCAGGGACCTGGTTTCCGTGGTGTATCTTAGTATTTCGCACTTTCGTGAGCATCGAGATAATGATTCTCAAAGTGTTCGACTCACTCGTCAGAGAAGGCCTCAGAGATGCTAGCTTTGATGACATTCGGGCATTATGGGCTGGTCGTCGGCGCATGCTGCACGATGGCCGTAGGAGACTTGGTTCCGTGCAATGTCAACTGAATATTAGGGGACTTACTAACTCGTTGATCAGAGGCCTTTATGAAAGCTTCAGAGAAAGTTCTCGTTCTGCCTGTCCCACAGAGAATAGAGCGACTGCAGCACTCTGACACTCGACGGGATGATGGGAGACGTTGACGGTAACCTCTCAAACAAATTGACGATCATACAAAAGAATAAGCAATAAAGAACGGAGCTACTTAAACTCTTTGGAAATGCGTCACGCATTTCACTTCTATGGGATATCGTGGAGGCGATATGAATGTGTATTTAGCCTAAAAAATGTCTTGCGCTGAGACAAAGCTGCTACTAATTTACTGACCCCGGATGGAAGGCTTGGTTGGCCTACATGGGAAATCCCGGGTTTGGGTGCACGCGACAGCCGTTACATTCTCCAAGTGGGCTCTACGCCCCCCTCCCCCAATGATGATTGCATCAAATTGAAATCTGATAGTCTATACTCGAGCAGTTCTTCCGACGAGGTTGGCAGGAGACGCGAGTGCAGTTGTAGCATTGAGAACAGTGAGGCCGAAGTGGAGACAGCACCGTGGTCTTCGACTTTCTTACAAAGTCGACACTTCAAAGTTTTTCGAACCGTTCCTTTTCTTCAGCGGTGTATCCAGTTATTAAAGAAATTTCAAGTAAAAAAGGTCATGTCGCGAAGACGGGCAGCATATGGAGATGAAGCGCGCTAGCCAATCATAACCAAGCAGAGCGAACACACTCCAGCCAATCAGGGTACTGCCCTAGATGAATTGTATGCCAGGTTAATGCGATCTGATTGGTTGGATATTGGTTTCAGGATATGACCGCCACTGGGGCTTGTGGAAATCGAAACTGCACCGAACGCTTCCTGTGCAAGATCTCCATGCTAAGCGATTGTGGTGAATGATACCCGCGACACGAAAGTGAACTGAAATCGGCAGATCTCCGTGGTTTTTCAGCGCTAACGGATGGATTGCGTTATCCAGTCCTTCTAGGTTCCTAGTCTTGACCGTATCCCTGCACCACCGTCGATGATAAGCGAACGGACCATGGAACACTCCTGAGGAGCCAGAGCAAAAACGAAAACTCAGAGGCTGGGCAGCTCAATAGTTTCGGTGCGCTGTTCCATAAAATAATGGTGTGAGTTGTGGCGGATGTCTTAAGCCGAGGCTGCAAAAACCATCGAAATACCGTTGTATTTTAACTCAGACCTCTTTGTGCAGCGACTGAAAACTTCAGGATGTGGCTGCTCCAGGCCAGAGTAATTACATTCAAATTCGAGCAATAGTGGTTCATATTTCGAATGGAGCTCAATTTTAATTTAATTTTGTTACAGTGAACTCCTTCGACTCTGTGGATACAGATGGAGACGGTTCAATCGACTTCAACGAATTTGAGAAGTGGCACAAGACGACTCTAAACGAGCGAAACAACGAGAAAATCAAGAGTAACCCTCCTTTTTCATATGCGCACTTTGTATTCTATGCCTTATTCTACGGTGGAGAATCAGACATCAACACTGTGCTTCTTGGGTCTAGCGAAAGCCCTCTTTTGTTGCTCCTTTAATTTGTTGATTGGTTGACTGTCACCAAGTTATCTGTTGGCTCACGCAAGTTTTGTTTTAGTTTTGAGAAAGCTGTTAAGCTTTCTCAAAGCTCTAGAACGAGAGCATTTTTCCGAAGAATCCGGGGTCGTTGATCAGAAGTCTTCGTTGTGTAAAAGCACCACAGAGCGCAGATATTACCAGATGCGTCACAAAACGGCCTTAGTCAGTCAAGAACTGTCGTCGTGCAAGTGATCTTTCGTTGACGACATGTAGTCGATAGCTCTGACTATTCTTCAAGGGAACGAGGAGAGCATATGACACACGCGACAGAGGGCGCCAGTTTTCGAGTGCACCGTTAAGCGATTTTAGGCCCAGCTCTTGCCAGGGTAATTAGGTCTTCCACCCCTTCGACACTGATAGGCTGGCAATGGATTTGTCTATCGATTCTGTTCCTTTGGTCACATTCCCTGAAGGCCGACTACGCGTTCAACGTAGCTCTATGATTTCCCACCAATAAAATGCGTGGCGCATCCCAAGAAGAAGAGCAACAGCCTTGGGATATGCTTTGTCCTTCACTTCTATTAATTTCAGAGACTTTTTCGAAGTTTGACACATCTCGCGACCAGAAGTTGGACGTTGCCGAGTTCGTACCGCTTGCGTACGAATACAGCCAGAAGCCCGTTGACACAGTTGAGCAGATTTTCCGGGTAAGAATCGACAGGGGAAAAATTCGCTCCCGAAAGTTGCCATTCTTCCATTCTTCACGGTTTCGGTCGCGTGGCCAAGTGCTTAATTTCCGACAAAGAAATGGAAACGACACCGTTTTTTGTCACGAGCTGTACACTTAATTTATAGCGTCTCGACACGAACGGCGACAACATTGTTGATACGAATGAGGCCGCAATTGCACGAAAGGAATTCGACGCAGGGTGAGTGACAAATCGAATTGAACGTCATCTTTCGTGCCGCTTCTAGAGTTGAAAAAATTGAGTCAGAAGTTTATTCTTCGGACGTCCAAGAGCGCGGTGGTATGAGAGAGGTATCGATCGCTCAGGTTGTCCAATCGATATCGATTGTCCCAGTAATGCAGTACCTAGAGGCTGCCTAGATATCTCCAACTTTTACGTCAAATAAAGCGTTTATCAAACCACGTTTATCCCAATCCCAACTGAATCAAATGAATGTTGGGCAAACTGAAGACGTTTTCGGAAAGTGAAAATGAGCTTTTAATTTTGAAAAGTTTGTCGTAATTGTTTGTCTCGTCTAATGTCTAAAAATTGGTCTCCTCTATTCATAAGCTTTTATTCTTTCAGCTACACAAATGATTTTAGAACTATTCAAAAGCATACAGATGCAGAAAATTTGACGTTGTCTCGTGAGGAGATTGCGCTATGCTCTTGCAAATTTTTAGGGCACTTCTTGATTGCTTTTCGGTACGTTGCCATTCATTTGGTAAAGGAATATAAAGAATAAAAAACTGCGTCAATCGACCATTTTGTGGGATGTGTCATTCACTGTACCTCTACGGGATGTGATGGAGGCGATCTGAATGCGTATTTGGCCTATAGAATAGCATGCGATGGCTAGTCGACAGTTAGTCTTTGCTTTTCCCTGACAAATCTGGACCAACGTCCTAATCTCGGAAGAAATGAAGGCTCAGTTAGCCCTCGCAGGCCCGGAAACAAGAGTCTTCTGGGCGGCACTTCCTCCTATTGTGCATCTGCATGAATGACATAAACCTTATTTGTATAGTAGAGAACTGCACATTCTTTTGTGACTCCGCTGCTATACCGCACCTCCACATACACCTATTTTCACCACAGATCAAACAAAATGGTGTAGTAAACGAGTGCATAGCCCAATCTATTAGTAGAATGTACAGAAAATTTGCTATTTTTCGCAATTTAGAGTAATCTTAGAAACACTATTTTTGACACATGCCTTCAATTCTAGGGCTGAATAATTTTTGAGGTCGAAAATCTATTTTAACCTTTCAAAAATGTGTTAATCTATTAGGTTGTAACGAAATAAATGGCACTGAACCACTGTAAATTTAAACAGTTAATATCTCGGCTTGTAGGCAAGTTTATTAATCGAAATAAAAACCTTCTGATTCTACACATCTTTGCCAAAGCGACACAAGCTTTTTTATCCCAGTAGCATAAAAATCAGAAGTTCTGGAATTGACGGAATCTTCGAGGGCACTTTCGGCATCCTGTTGGTATTTGAATATTTTCCCTACCAAGAAGTCGCCAAGATGCTTGAAGAAATGGTAGTCTGTTGGGGAGAGGTCGGGAGAAAACGGAGGATGTGGTAGAGTTTCAATGCTCAGCTCATTCAATTTCTGCAACGTCATTCGTGCTACATGGGGCGAGCATTGTCGTGCAGAAGGAGAACTCGCCTTCGGTTTACCAAGGCCGGCCGGATATCCTTCAACTTTTTCATCATTTCTTCAATTTCAATGCAGTACTTCTCTGCCGTGATGGATTGACCGGGAGGGAGGAAGCTGGTGTGAATAATTCCCAGCGAACACCACCATACTGTCACCATTACTTTCTTTTGGTGCAATTCCGGCTTCGCAAAAACCTTGGGGCTCTCATCGCTGTCCACCCACTGTGCCGATCGTCGCCTGTTGTCGTACGTTATCCATTTCTCATCACAGGTTACAATGCGATCAAGGAAGGGGCCCGTTTCGCTCCGTAGAAGCAGTGCGGACGAGATCTCATATCGTCGGTTTCTTTGCTCCTCAGACAGCTCGTGAGGCACCCACCTTTCCAGCTTTTTGGTCTTTCCAATTTCCTTCAGATGCCGGGCAGCTGTGCTGTGACTGACGCCAAGAACCTTCGCTATCTCCCTGGTACCTTTGTGTGGATCCTCCTCTACCACATCTCTCAGCTTGTCCTCATCAACATCACTATGCCTCCCACGACCTTCATGTTCTTCCAAGCTCTCATCCCCATTCCGGAACTTCTGATACCAACGATACGCCGTCCGAATTGTGGAACATCCTTGACCGAATGCGGCGTTGATCTTTTCGTCCGCCTCCTTAGCCGTAGTGCCCAGCTTGAATTCATACAAGTAAATGCCTCGGATTACCCTTTTGACCATCTGCAAAAAAGTCAATAAAACTCTAAAGTTTTCCCACTTTTACATAGAAAATCTGGTACTCACCGGTAGAGCAAAGTTTGCGCTTCTAAATGATATGTCACATGTTGCGGTTTGTTCTTGATCAAACGCGTAAAGACGCGCCAAAAAATGGCGCGAGCCAGTGCCATTTAATTCGTTACAACCTAATAATTTGCTAGCCATCACTTTGTTCGGGAAAACATGCCTTTCGTAACGAAAAGGGTTAATTTCACATAAAATTGGAGTGAACCCTGCCTAAACGTGACCTCAGCAAAAAAATAGAATTAAACCTTGAAAAATTAATCCATTTTGTCTACGAACTTTGGTTCAGAATTATCGATGGTGTGCTAGCTGTCGCCGATGTGAACAACGATGGTCAGCTAACTTATGAAGAGTTCACTGCCCAGCTGAGCAACAACAGGCCAAAGAGCACAGTGGGTCCAGCTAAGCATAACGTGAAATTCCACCTAAACAGTAGGTATTATTTCAGAAGGAAGCCAACAAGGAGATGGCTTATCAGGTGCTGAACTACATTGACGTCAATCAGGATGGAAAGCTGTCATCGCAGGAGATCTACACATTCGCCAGCGTCTACAATAAGGTGAGCGGAAGGCATTCACTGTCCACTCTGAGAAAACGGAACGAAGCGAGGAACTTAGATCATTTACTTACAATTAGTTCTATGCAGGCCAATGGCCGTTCTACGTACATAAATTTCAGTTTGTAGATGCTACTGCGGACTTTTCTTACGTCTCTTTGCTTAAGGCCTCTGAACGCCTAGTTATCTGTAAGCTGGAAGGCTTTGAAGCTCATGAAAAACTTTCCTAGTACCTGCCCCGAGTCAGAATTTTACACAGTTTAAATTCTTTTAAGCAACGTTAAAAGAACCTAAACAGTGAAAGGCAGGCTACACCACTAATCTTAAAAATTCGAGCTCCATCTAAATCTTCACTAATTTGAGAACATCTTCAACGACATTGTTTCAGCTTTCCAAAGCCGAAATTGCTCACGTGATTGAAAGCCTGGACGCGAACAAGGACGGCTTCTTGACCGTTGGCGAACTGGAGCGAATTCCCGGAAAAATAGCTCAGTTGGCTAACGTTCAACCTCCTCCAAGCGTCTAGTCAGAGCCACTGAGTTCGTCGGGCTGATGCTGACATTCCGTGACTTCTGCTCCTTACATCGACTGCCTGTGTCGGAGTTTTGCATGTACATACGGAACACTGCGTATTTGACTTGTCCCTTCAACAACATTTAGTGAAATAAATCTTGAATAGACCTCTGTAGTTTTGCTCTAGTTGTGGTTATAAATAAACATGTAAATAATATATGTCGATGTGGAAAAATTGCCAATGAGGTCATGATTTCCTGAGATTATTTCAGTCAATTTCCTCTGAACATGCTGGGGTACATGCTTGGATAGTACAATGAAATCCCATGATTTGTCTGTACGTAAACTGACGTTTTATAGTTAGGAAATTTAGGAAATGATCGCGAAAAAGATGCATGTGATGAGCATTTCTATTTATTGTTTTTTACCGACTCGAAAAAGCGGGAAGTTCTGCTCGTCTAGACGAGGAGCCGACCAGAAGTTACCTTAAAGCAATGCTTTGTGATGGAATAATCTGTCGGAATATGTATCCTTCCAGGTGTTGAGAGGCAAACAGTAAGTGCAATGTTGTTCACGTATTTTTGCAAGGTTCAACAACAGGAGTACGAGAGCATGTAAGTGCAGATTTCGTTTTTTGAAAGTTGAAAAAAGAATTTAACTTGAAGATTCCTTCAAAGAATACATCCCAAATAAGAGAAACTAAAAATGTCTGCCTGAATCCTACGAACCGTTTCGGATGAGAATATTCACCACGTTGTCATGTGGTGAGTACTTCTCGGTTTGAGTGGTGAACGTAGGTTCTCAAAACTGCGGTCTCCGAATTATTCGTTCCTGCGTTGTTCTTTTGCTCTAATTAGAACAACTTTAGCAAGAAAAATCCAAAAGCCGGTTCAGAATGGGAAAACTATTATACAGCAATTATACGCTGAGATAGGAGCGAAAATGGTTGAAGACTAGTGGGTACTGGCAGAATTCCGTAGAAGAGATAGTGTTAGACTTTTCTAGCCGTTCACAGTTCACTATTAAACTTGAAAAATGATGGCAACTTTCAAACCATAGGATTTGGAATGAATCGTACAAAAGACGAAAATCTGGGTCTGTTTTGTTTTTCAGCTGCTCCCGCTGGAGCACACGGCTACCGCTGTCGTTTACAGCACTCAGCCCCAGACACTCGCGGAAGCTGTTCAGTCGAGACGACCTTCAGTGTAGCTTCTTTATGAGAACGCCAGACCCATTCAGGTAACACAAAAAAAAATGAGGAGCTGGGCTGGGAGGCCGTAACCCATCCGACACATTTTGCTGACATAGCGCCTCAGGCTGCCAGTTGTTTCGCTCCCTAAAGGCTTCCTTGTTTAAGAAAAGTTTCCCAAAGTTTGAAGACTTGCGATAAGTGAGTAAAGCCTTATAATTGTGATGCTTTAATTATAAAAGTACGGAAAACAAAGAACTAGTCGGCGGCCGCCAGTTTCGACTCCCTGTCTCGACAGTTCTGGGAAAAGGGGACCACTTTCCTGCCCACTAACTGGATCACTATAGTGACTAACAATGGCGACTATATTGTTGATTGATTTGCATTGTATACTCAGTAAAGAAATAACGAGAAATAACGAAGAAAACCGATCAAGACCTTTCGATCAACTTAATATAGTAGGTGAAATGATCTCTGCTATCTTGCTCATTAATATAAGCTTTAAAACTTTAAATGATTAAGGATAAGGCGCGGCGTTACTCAATACCTGTTGAATGCGCCACGCATTCTACTTCTATGGGATGTCATGGAGGTGATTTGAATGCGTATTTGACCTACAATGACTTGCGGTGGCCAGCCGATGAGCAAATCATCGCTTTCTCCTTCTCATACAAGTCTAGTCCCCATTCACCGACCCCATAGGCATGGAAGGCGTGGTTCGCCTAGGTGGGAAAGCCGAACCAGGAACCTGGAATCGGAATCGCGTGCACACGCGGCGGCCGGCACCTCTTCCGTCAGCGCTACACGTGCCCACCTTTAACACTTTAGAAGTAATTAGGTATTTTATCACCAATGAAGCAGTTTGAGCATTTTTTGAGGCACTCTACGGTATAACACAGATATGTGAGGTCATTCAAGGTTCATGGACGATTTTGAAAAAAATCCAACTGCTACGGCTTACTCATCCAGAAAGAACGTGCTAGTGCTGCTCCGCCTCGGCTCCGACCGAAGTTGTACGGCGCATTTCTATGCCATGTGAGTTTCCGGTCGGGGTTTCTGTTTGATGATCCGCAGAGTCAACCCGAAGAGAAATCGCGCGAAATCGAGACAACCGCGACGGGCAGAGTGAATTCGGAGCTGCTGCAGCTCACCGTGGCGAAGTTCCACACACGAGGTGGGGGCGGACGAGTCGCTGTCACCGGCCGTCTACAGCACTGCGCGGCGATGGGTGAAGGTGCACGTGTTCGGCTCGCGGACGATGTATCCACGACGAGGAGCCGTCAGCGATCGGATGCGACGCGGCAGACGAGCCAGGTGAGCCATCAGAAACCGTTGTTTTCGACGAACGCATCCCATTCACAGGATTGCAGGGCTCCGACACGGCCACCATGAATTTCCTCACGGACGATCGAGTACAGCAGGTACGGTCTCGTGTCTTCAGAATACTCGGCTGGTCCCTATTCCTCCTCCGCAAATGCCCTGCTCGCCCTTTGTCATTGAATTTTCTTCTTTTGTGCCGCCCTCTGTACACTTCTCCACCTGCCAGTTTTGTTCGCCTCCTAGGAGCTCCTCAGGCAACATCGCCGATTCCGTCGGGTAGTCGGTCTATCAAGAGACGTTTGCGATCTCTTTGACATGTCGTGCACACCTCGCAATCGTTCGAGCAAACACAAAATAGGCGAACCCCATTGTGGGCGCACGTCTGCCTACAATACAAGAAGTATCAACTGTCTGCTACGGGCAGTGATCGATAAATCGATTGAGGGCAGCTTTTTGAACGGGAAGAATTAGATACGAGCTAATCAATTGCTTTTAAAATCCTTTCGAAGGGCGCAACCGATCAGGGAGCAGAAGAGCTCTTTCTTCTACACTACTCTTCCTAGCTAGCTTTCTTCTAGTGACTAGCTCTTGCTAACGGTTAGCCTCCTGTAGTTTTTGATAACCCAATTATTACTCTGCCTTTCTAGATTGTAATATAAGCGCCATGGCTTAAAAGGTCTGGGATAACCAGTGCCAAGTTATGTCCCTCTCCGTTTTAGGAAAGTAAAATTTACGGCGCATCACCTACTCTGCAATACTCCAACCTTGTCTGCTAGTTAGATGCAGGTTGTCCTAAAAAAGAGGGATGAGGTAATTGCCCTTTCTGAAATGCGCCGTGCACTCAACTTTTACGGGAGACCCTTTATATAGTTCACAAGAAGGCCCTTATATCTTTTTCACGCGAAAACAGCAAAGCTCAACAAAAATCGGAAATAAATGACTTTAAGCTAACCTACATAGTGAGCAAATCAGGAGTCTATAGAGGATCTTCTCCGTGATTGGTTGTATTTTAGTTCCCTCACCGTCAGTCATGGCAAGGGAACTCAAATACATACCAATCACGAAAACGAAGCGAAACTATCCTAGTCGGGAGGGGGCGACCAAAAAGTGACCTTTGCGTTCGTCATTCCATGGCACGCAAACATATCTTCTGAATTAAAATAAGAGCCTTCGCATAGAAGGGCAGCAGCTGAAGCTATCGTGGAGACTCAAGTAAGGGATTGGAGACTCAAATCACTATATGCCTCCCTCCGATTAATAGAGATCCGCAAAAGCTAGTGCATAGATCCTCTAGTGATCATCATACTCTGTAATAACGCTCTAAGCGATTAGTCATACTACCGATCGGTTCCGCCGCAAAAATTATAAAATATAGGGGAAAACTCGGGGGAAAAATAGGTGGAAATGGGGGGAAAATTACGGTGCGGAAAAATAGCGGAAAATACTCAGACGTCTTCTACCTACCCGGAAACTTCAGCCCTGTGGTAATAGCGGTAGCTGAACACAAATCTGAAATTCTTTTTTGAAGTATCGATCGCCATCAATCGATATTGGTGAAATTATCGATTTTTTGTGGATGTCATTTAGGTGGTCCGAGACTTTACCCCCTGGGGGTAGTCGAAGTCGCTCAACACGAATCTTAAGTCCGTTTTTGAAGCATCGATGGCCATCAATCGATATTGATCAAATTGCCATCACACGCGCTAAGCGATGAGTCATACCATCGATCGGTGCCGCCGCAGAACTTAGCCATAAAATAGGGGGAAAATCGGGGGCGGGGGTGAGGGGAAATGGGGAAATTACGACACGAAAATTACGAAAATACCTAGACGTCTTCTCCCTGCCTAGGAACTTCGGCCCTGGGGCAATCGAGGTCGCTCAACACGAATCTGAAGTTTGTTTTTAAAGTATCGATCGCCATCAATCGATATTGATCAAATTACGGTACTTGCACTTGTTTTTGTATAAGCACAAAGCTATGAGAGCAAAAAAGTGCTGCAATAAGCTAGCAAGACTATCCTGAAATAAAGGACGGTGCCAATCCATCCTTTTTGGAATGCGGCACGCATTTCACTTCTACGGGATATCATAGAGGCGATTAGAATGCATCCTGCCTATACAATAAGATGTGGAGACCAGTCGATGGGCAACTCAGTGCTTTATCCTTGAGTTTTCTTCTCCATACAATTCTGGCACCAATCCAATCTCTACGGAGTGATAGAAGACTAGGTTCGCCCCGACGGGAACGGAAATCTGAAGCGATAAACTAGACTGCACGCTGCAACCGGCGCCTCCTCCGACTGCGCATACCATACACCCATATAACGTGTCTTTACCAATAAATATGCTTTAATTAAAGAGATATAATGGCTTCTAATACGAGCGGCTGAATTACTGGTTAGGTTATACGCTTTAACTTAGAAGGGCCAGCCCATGATTAAATCAGTGTTCTATCCTACCTAGATGAGTCTAGTACCAATTCGCCGACGCCTGATGGATGGATAAGTTGATTGGCGGCTCGAACTACGGAGCTTGATTTGTGATGCAGGCGCTAGGTACCGTCCTCTCGGTATGCGCCCACCCCCAAGCTCTACAAACTGCCTGTACAGGAATTGCGCCAGAATGCTTGATTTACCTGGAAGAACTTAAAAGAAGCGAAACGAACACTCTTCTGCAGATGCAGATCGTGCTTCGCTCTGCTAGGTCGTGTCCTTCACACCATGAGCATGACCGACGAGGAAGACTCTCACCCTGCACTCCCCGGCTGCTTAGTCAGCTTCGCTGGAAATTGTTTGGGAGCACGTCTTCAGGAAATTGTGTGCGCTCGCAATCTTGTTCCCGCTCGTACCACTGTAGATGTTTGCCCGTGCTAGTCGATCAGCTGCCGTGTAAACAGCGATCCGGGTCGCTTCATTAAAAAGAAGCCGACGCTTGTTCTTCCGAGGGTAGCATGCGTAAGTAGACCCCATCGCATTAGATTTTTCATTTAGAAGTCTCTCTAAAATCGAGCAGGAAGGCTAGATTGATGGTCATCGAACGAGTCAAAAAAAATGCAACCAGAAAGCAGTTGGACAACTAGGAGCTATGACTATGTATGCGCGCCCATAGCCGTAGTCCATGCAGAAGTTTGTTGTCGATTTTATGCGTAGTGCTACAAGCTCTTATAAAACTTTCTCATATAGCGGGATCTTAAGGTTACTAGTAGGCTTACTGGGTTTTCTATTATTTATTTATTTATTTATTTATTTATTTCTGCCTAGCACACGATAAGGATCTGACGGACGAAGGAAACGCAGAAGTAGGTAAACTACATATCGAGAGCTATTCTCCAGGAAGAAGAATAAGTGGATTGAAATATGTAACTGGGAAAGTTAATAGTAGGTCCTATTCTACTTTTTAAAATTTATTCATTCATTTTAGGCGTGAATTACAATCAATCGCACGTATAAAAAAGCCAGCAAATTAAAGACAACTATGCATCTAGAACCTGCAAAAACTTTTTACGTGAAAGATGGTAAAATTATTCTTCACGCAAAGGAAAAATATGCGATAAAGATGCTTAAACTAAGGTCATTACATGCGTGTCTTAAATTAAGCATCTTTTGCGTACCTTTTTTCCTTTGCGTAAAAGATAATTTTATCGTCTTTTGATAAAGGGTTTTACAAAAGATTCTAGGTGTACAGTTTCTTTTTAAATTGTTGTGCTTCGTGTTTTCTACACTGATTATAATTCACGCCTGAAATAAATATTACGTGCGCGTAAAAATTATTTATTTAAATAAATATTTAAAAAAAGAACTCACAAGAACATTATGTTTAACTTTCCTAGTTACCTCAAGAGCTTGTAGCATTTTTCAATACGTGGGCCGCAGAAGCGCACCGTTTTCTACTGAGCTCGCGTACGTATAATTGAATGCGTGGCGCATCCCAGAATAGGATTGTCTGTCGCCGACCATCATCCTTTATCCATTCAACGTGCAAACGTATTTTAAAGCAGCATCTCCTATAACAAATGCACCAATACTTCAACCGTTTTCTGTTTTTATGGGGAGATTTTTGGGCACCGGTAGAGCAGCAGAAAACGCCGACCCGTTGTATAAATGATGAATCCAACTTTATGCATTCGGCCCATATCTATTGGGCTTCCCTTTAAAAAGAATTGGTGAACTGGTACTAGCTTTTTGTAAGGACAAACCGACCCTACAAAAGAAATCTAGACGTCGGCTGACCACTGCAAGTCTCGAAGTCAAACATATCTTCTATAATAATTGCCTTCGCGATAATGCGTAGGAGTGAAATGCAAAGCGCATCCCAAACGAGTTGATTGACGCCTTGCTATCCTCCCTCCTTTGAACTAACGGTGCCGTGCTAAAAGGCGGTCATTGTGTGGTTTGAAAGAAGCACTGTTTTCCTCAATAGGAGCATAGCGAAATTTGTGACAATAATTATGGGAGCAAGTACATAGGCCTAGGATACACTCCCATGTCGCGCCGGCGACGGGCTCAGGGCAACTGTCAATGACGCGCCTTCGCTGCAGTGGCGGACGGCGCAGTGGGTGTCGCGGTTGTCAGTTGTCGCGCCGTCGCTCCCGCGACGCGTCGCAGAGGGGTGTTATACCTCCAGATGGCGGAAGAGAAACATAGTCCAGCACTTTGGCCATCGCTGGCCGTCGCTCGTCACCATGCAATGCACAGCGACGGACGACGGTCGCGGAGGGGGAATCACCCGTCGTGCACTACCTTTGCACTTGTTTCGACCTGCGCGTCGCGATGCATCGCCGTCGCTGTGCAATGTCGCGTCGCTGCAGTGGACGGGAGTATAACATAGGCCATAGGTGGGGCGTGTTTGCCATATTGTGAGGCGAGCGCTGTCACGAGCACCTTGAATTCAAAGTTCTTGGTCCAGCTCCACCGAGGTCAATCAAGCTCTCTGAGGGTCACTGAATAGGTACCAGACGTCAGGGAAGAATAAAACACTGACTTGCAACGGCAAGGCAATATATAGTCCAAACACGCACTTTAACCCTCTGGATGATATCCCGTTGATATAGAACACGTGGCCCATCCCAGAATTCCCCCAGAAAATTGGCTAACGTCTATACAATGGATCTGGTCAAAACATTTTGGATAATTGGATGATTCGGTTAACGGCGAGTTTGCGGACCCCGGATTTTTGGAGAGTCGGATACGGGCAATTTCACAGTCCTCGGATTCTTGGATAATTCGGATCCGGATATCCGAATCGGATATCTGAAAATGATTTGTTTGGATTCGATACATACTAACCAGGTACTTACTTGTGGGAAATGCTGTACCGTTCGTATATTACAAGAGATATTCCGCCGCTTTCATAACGTTTTACGCCCTGGCCCACGGGCTGGTTCATGGGGTGTTTAGCTCATCTTGGCTAGACTGATAGCGGCCGGGGTGAGTGTTCGATGCGTCCCCCGAGAGCGCTGCTCGCCGGGCGGCTTCACATTGTGTAGCTGGCAAAATGCGCTGAGTCAGAGGCATCTGCTGATTTGGCAGCGCTGAAGTGCGTCCTCGTTCTCTGGTGTGGATGAATAATTACGTGCAATGGCAACGGGACAATTTTGTACATTTCGCAAATACTCAGTAGCTGAGCCATGGGAGTGGGTGCACAATCTTCACCTCAAGGAAGAATCTTTTCAAACCAAGCTGGACGGTCTCCAGGCGCGACTATCGTTGAAGCTCTGCATCGGTGTTTCTTGTTTGCTGAGGTTGATTTAGCCACGCGAGGTTGATAAGTCCTTCTATCAGCCGACGTTTCGGCAATATGCCTTCTTCAAGGACCTAAATGAGACAGAACATTCACAAAGTTGAACGACCAGATCCCTCGACAAAGTTTTGCAGTCGATCCCTCGTGTTTACAGAGGAGTGTTTCGTTGGCGTTACTGTAAGACTTTGTCAAGGGATTTTGTCGTTTAACTTTACGAATGTTCTGTCTCATTTAGGCCCTTGAAAGGGGATTTTGCCGAAACGCAGGCTAATAAAAGGATTTACCAATCTCGTCAAATTAACCTCAACAGATAGCAAGCTGAACACTTTTTTCATCAAACCTAACGCATTTCCAACTCAAAATTGATGCAATTCAAATTAAATTAGGCACGTCCTAGGAATGTGAAAAAATTTATATTAAAAGCATTATTTTCATACTTTGACTTCCCTTGGAAATTTTGAAGTTTTTTGTTCTTGTCCAAAAATCGATCGCTCTAAATGTGTGCGTAAAGTTCTGGTCCATGTCGCGAATGTGGCCAGCATTGGGGGTGGGAACGCACCAGCTAAACATAACCAGGCAGAGTACCGGCCGAAAACATGGCGGTCAATCTGGGAGCCGAGCGTATACGCCCGCCCTGATTGGCACGCACATTGGATGCAGTGTGGTTGGCCAGCTCCTAATGCCGTTCGCCTTCGCGACGTGTGCCGAAGCTGTTCTCTATTTAGCTAGAGGAATGTGGTCGGATTTATCATAAAGTGAAGAAGAGGTATACTTTTTTTTACAAATAACGGATTGCGCATTGTACTCGCCAACTATGTACAGTACGACTTTTGCTTTTTTGATTGTGAAAATCCTGTTAAAGGACAAAGAACGATGTTAATCACTCTCTAGTTGGGATGCGCCACACATTCTACTTTTACAGGATATCGTGGAGGCTATTTGAATATGTATTTGGTCAATACATTTTTTGCGATGGCCAGCAAATAAGAATATCATAGTTTTATCCTTCCAAGACACATCTGCTACCAATTCGCCGATTCCGGACGGGTGAAAGGCATGGTTGCTCTAAGCGAGACCCGAACCAAGAACCTCGATTAGGGGTGCAGATGACAACCCACGTCTCCTCTAACTGCATCATCACGCATTCAGTTTGCTTTACATTCCCTGCGTTTAAATCAACCGAACAGCAGAAACATTCGACAAGAAATGCGTACCATTCCACTGCGCAGCTCCAGGCCAACGGCATTTGTGGTGTCGCTCAAATAAAATACCAATTCATAGGGTGAGTGCGATGTTGCGATCTTTTCGTGTGGTACATTGGAAAGTTACAGTTTTTCAGACTCTAAAAGAGGGCTAAAAGCAATTTTATAATTAGAAGAAGAAGAATTCTATCTTACAGTGTGGTGAATTTTTGAGGATCTTGTGTGGTTGATCTATAATTTTCCAAGGAAAGTCTAACAAATTTTCGGGATCAAAAAATATTTTGAACCGCTTAAACACGTTTATTTTAATTTTTGCAGGTGCATTTTGGTCCGAATGATGTGCTGTAAAATTTCAAAAGAGCTCGTTACGATTACAAAAATATCCAGTTGATTTTAAAGGTGTCCTGTTTGTCTGAAGAGTCGAGACCCCAAAAAAGTCTTTTGCTTCAAAGGGGTTGTTTGATTTTTGAGACATCCAATTTGATTCGGAAAGTGTCTAACGTAATTTAAAAAATGCCCACATTCATTTCAAAAGTAGCGGGTTCTGTTTCAAGAAAAGTGCAGTTCTGTTTGAAAAGTGCCTAATTTAATTTGAAAGTTATACAGTTTGATTTGAACGCGCTCAGTTTGTCTTAAACAGCGTCCAATTTGGTTTGAAAAGTTTCCAGTCTAATTGGAGGCACTCAATTTTATTTGAGGTTTCCAGTTTGACATGAGAATGATTTTTTCCAAACGTAATATAAGCTCACTCTCTTTAGGATCTAACTGCTGCATATCCACGGTTGATGACCTTTTGGTAAGTTTTACCTCGATCCGGTCCATGTTCCTGTGATCTCCTCAAGATAAAATCGCCCCTGTTGCACCACGAAGAACCTTGAGGGTAACCTATGAAAAACCGAGTGACGTGTCCGGAGTGTGCTCTCGTCTTCTAGCAGTCCAGTTGGGCATCTTCCTCATAGTGTAGGTGTGTGGTGAAGTACGTAAAAGTCCCCCTCTTCGAGCTCGATTCTCTTCTCCAAGGAGCAGGTACTAATCGCAAGAGGTGGCCAGCCCACTTCCTCAGCACTCGGCAGCGAACGCGCGAAACACGAACGGGGCACCGTGCGGGTCGAAAATGAGCCCCGAAGCGCGGCCATTGTTCTGGAGCCACAACACTTGACTCCTCATATGGGGCCGCTTCGGTTCGCCGCCACGTCTCCGCATCGATCCGTCGTCGTGGACTGGGGCGTGCCCTTCCAGAAAACCAAGTGAAGCCGATGCCGATGCCGTCGCCGATGCAGCTGCTGGTGGTTGTGCCGTAGGCGCGGTCGAAGCCCCGTCCCTAATGCCTCCCAAATTGTCTCTGATTTTCCTCGCTCACGGCGTGCACGCACCCCTGGGCTTCCAGAGAGCCCTTTTTCTTCGTTCGATGGAGCGCCTTGCTGCTCGGTCTTTGCCACTCTCTCGTTAGGGATTAAGAGCAGCACCTGTCGCAGTACTTGTCCAGGCTTTTATTCAAATTCAGCGTTACATTACTCACACTTTCCTGTTAGAAGAATAGTTGTTCGCGAGCGCCACTAGGTTGCTGTGCGACGACGACACTTTCCCAGACCTGCCAGGGAAGACTAGGTGAAGTAGCTGCAGGCACTTCCGCTTCTGCTGTATTTTTCCCCACCCACACCAGCTCCTTCTTTGCTGAATTTGAACCTTTTGACTATAAAATTAGTCAAAAAAATTAGCAGCTCGAAATTAGCAGCCATAACGGTTATAGGGGATAGAAATATCGAATCTTCTTTTTTTGGAATAGTAATGCAGCTATTTTGACGTGCTGTGGCGGACCCGGTGGGCGGCTTTAGTAGCATTAATTTTGGACATGAAACGCAGTCAGAAAAAATGCCGACCTTCGCGTTAACCCGATACCAGGCTCTTGGTTCGAGATTCTCGCCCAGGTCAAGAAGGCGTTCTATCCCTTCAGAGTCGATAAATTGGTTCCAGACTTGTCTGGGAAGGGTACATAGTACACTGACTTGTCCATCGGCTGGCCGCATGCCAAATACGCACTCGGATCGCTGCCAAAGCAAAATACGTTCCCAAAAAGGGATCGAGGAGAGCCGTTCTCTATACTTTATGCCTGCCCTCATTTTGGAGTCGTAGTGTCAGTATATCTATCTTTGACATTTTGTCACGCAAAAGTTATTGTACCTGCCAGATACGCACTCATATTGCCGTGTTATTTCGTAAAAGTTTAATGCGTGGCGCTTCTCACAGAGCTAGTCACTAACGCCGCTTTTTTATCCTTCATCCTTGGGCCATATTACGGCGTTTTGCCTCAGGCTTCAGCAGTTTCGCACCACTGAATTCAAATGGCTCTAAATTCCTTGAAATTGGACCTTCTTCCTCGTATTATAGAAAGGACCATATATCGGCATACCACGGGCAAAAAAACGCTGGAGCGGTTATTCCAATTTTGCATAATTGGACTGCGAGAGCTCATGAACTCTCACGAAAAGGTTTTGATACCTTGTTGAGTCTGCTAAGGCTTCTCGTCTGGGCGACTTTTCATAAATTTTAAGAAAATAACGTACTGCAAGCATTTTAACATTCTTAAAAGTTATAGCGGGTAAAATGTGTAAAAGATTGAATCATTACTGCAATAACTGTTTTTCAGTATTCAGCATCTTGTGCTATTTGACCTTGTTGCACCAAGATGTAGAAGCTTTTTTTTCTGAAAGCCGATTGCCACAGATTTTCTCGCTTTGCTCTTAGTTTCTCATTGCTAAATTATGTTACTTCGTCGAGCTTAAGATGAACTAAATCAGCAATAGCAGTAGCTGAGCCCTCGGAAGCATTCAATCCGACCTGTCACTACTTGCTTTGCATGTACATTGTATTTGGTTTGAAACGAAGATTTCGCCGTTTTTTGAATATTTGATTCTGCATTTCGCTGAAAGTTTCTATACCATTCAAAGGAGAATGTTTTTGATTTTCTCTATCGGAATGTATGTCTCGTTTTTTTCTAATACGAATTTTTGTCAATTTCTAGGTCATAAAGTTGTAAGTCAGAGAAAAAAAGAAGAATGACTTTCACGTTCCTCTCTGATTGTTTTGAGATTTTCTCGCAAAGTTGTATACCTGCCGAAAAAGAATGATTTGCTCTGCAAGATCGTTTCCTGCCTTTTCGCTCATTTTGATTTTTATTACTTTTAGTGCATTAATGTGAAGTGTCCAGAAAACATAGATTATTCTTATCAACAGCTCCTTCTCTTTGCTCGATTTTTTTTAGCACAATGCCATGTGTCGTTTCAAAGAGATTGCTTCGTTCTGTCAGAACGTATTTTTGTTCTTTGGTCATGCTGAACTTCGTTAATTTTCGGGTTATCAAAATTTAGTGAAAAATTAATTAAAGGGTATTAGCTGCCGGTAAAACATGGTTTATGTCATTCCGAACACTTCTATGCCTTCTGTGCCTCACTGCAACCCAACACACGTTCTTGTAGAGCAGTTCGTGCTCTCTCGAGTGGTGCATAACCTTGCAAAAAATGCAAACGTAAGCAGAGAGAAGAAGCTGCTGCCGGCAAAGGTACATTTCCTTTTTTGGAGTTCCACTTTAATGGCCTAACAATCAATGAAAAATAAAAAATAAAAACGAAACATATTTTCTGATAGAGCAAATCAAAGCCATTCTTTTCAAACGGTTTATAATATTGTGCCAAAAGTTTCAGCGAAATACATAATAAAATGTCTATAGAAGGAGGTAGGATATTTAGGCCCAAACCTAATAAAATACACACTTGCGCCCAATCCTTTATCAATGGCTATTGTTCACATGATTCCGTTTGAGAAATGCATTTGATGAGCGGAGCGGGGCAGCGCAGTCGGAGGCGACGCTGACTATCGTATGGACTTCTAATGAAAACTGCTGGTTCGGGTCTTTGTCAAGTCAGTCGTGTCCTCCACTCTTTCGGTGTAAGTAAATTGGTGCTAGACCTGTCGGCGAAGGTTGACTGACTGACTTGTGAATCGGCAGAGCAGTGCAAGTGTAAGCTTAATTGTAAGACACATTCCAAATCGCTTTTACGATATCCTGAAAAAAGGTATGAAGGAAGGATGCGTAGCGCATTCTATGAATGGACTGAGTAGTAGTTGACTTACGATGACCTTTATCATTTGAGCCTTATATTGTGCGCTGAAAACTTGAACTGAAACAATGAAACAGAAGGAACCCATGAGCAAACTTGATGAAACAGCCCAACATACAACAAAACCAAGCTGAAGCACCACAGAATGCTAACATAAGTCTTAAGAATTTCGTATTAAAGGTGACAGAAAATAAGAATGGAAAAATGAGAATAAGATAAGAATGAAATAAGAATGAGGGGCTGAAGAATCAAACTTTTTCTAACTGAATCAAATCTGCCAGACGTCCGTCCACGATGCGGTTGTCACGTTTCTCGTTCTACTTTTTGATTCACTTAGGAGAAATCGTTTCTCGTTCTTCGACTTTCATTTCATTTCTATTGATTTTAGCGCAGCTCACTCTTAAGACACTCAGAACTATCGTCAGAGGTTTTGCCACCTCGGGTTGGTCACAGCCCTTTTCAAGCTCAAACCCTCATTCTACTTTCTCTTACTGTGCTGAAAACATCTAAAAACTTCTTGAGTAGCTGGAGCTGAGTGTGTCTGCGAGATTTCAAAGCTCATCTCGTTTCTTTCGACAAGCTTCTTTACTCTCCTTTCCTGTGAAAGGCTCAGATTTGTCTATTCGCGGACGCTCAGCGGTGATTCATTCGACGGAGCTTATTTGCGAAGTCATTAGTGCCTTAGTGCGGAAGCACTTTGCCGCCTCTCGAACAGCTTCCAGTCGTCCGGGCTCACGAAATGTTGCCTTCCATTCCATTCCGCCATCGATAAACTCATCAGTCATCGTTTTCGGCAAATATTTCTCGTGTTATGGCCGAAACGGTTGCGCCATGAAATCTGCTTCACGGGAAATTGTCTAGAGCGCTTGGAAGCATATCTGGGTTGTGCAAGTAGTTGGGACGACCACTAGGCAGATCAGTGGTCACTTTCCAAGGCAAGTCTGGTGTCATTTCACCTACTCAATTGAATATCCGACACGCCATCTCGTCGGTGAAGAAACGTACAGCACCCGGTCCCGACAGGATCAGACCCGAACACCTGAAGAACCTCCCGCCAGCGCTCATCAACACCCTGGCGCGGCTCTTCACACGTTACCTGTCGGAGTGCAAGGTTCCATCTCAGTTGAAGACCAGCAGAACCGTCTTGCTGTACAAGAAGGGAGACGTGCACGACATTGGCAACTATCGCCCGATCTGCCTGCTGTCCGTAGTCTACAAGCTGTTCACTCGAGTCATCCTGAATAGGATTAGTAGAACGCTGGACGAAGGACAGCCATGCGAACAAGCAGGATTTCGGAGAGGATTCAGCACGATCGACCATATACACACCATTACGAAGCTCATCGAGGTATCGCGAGAGTACAAGCTGCCGCTGTGCCTTACGTCATCGACCTGAAGAAGGCATTCGACTCCGTCTAAACTGAATTGGTCATCGACGCCCTGCTCACTCAGGGCGTACCTACTCAGTGCATCAGAGTCCTTCGAGAGCTGTACAGTGGATTCACGACCAAGATCTCACCATTCTACAACGACGTCGTCGTCGACGTGAAGAGAGGGGTTCGGCAGGGTGATACCATATCCCCGAAGCTCTTCAGCGCCACTCTCGAAAACGTCATGCGCGAACTAGAATGGGAAGACATGGGAGTGAAGGTCGACGGCCGGCAACTACATCATCTTCGCTTCGCTGACGACATCGTGCTCATAACACCGAGCATCAGCTAGGCGGAGCGAATGCTGGCCGACTTCGATCGTGTATGTGGGAACGTTGGACTGCAGCTGAATCTTACGAAGACGATGTTCATGAGGAACGGATGGGTTTCTGATGCCCCATTCTCGCTCAACGGAACGAACATCTCCGAATGCTCCAGCTATGTGAGCTATGTGTACCTGGGTCGCGAAGTCAACATGGCCAACGACCTAGCACCAGAGCTGAGCAGGAGGAAAAGAGCGGCTTGGGGAGCTTTCAAGAGCGTCGAAGAAGTCGCGAAGAAGACGAAGAACGTCCGACTCCGTACCCACCTATTCGACTCCACTGTTCTTCCTGCCCTAACATACGCCTCAGAGACCTGGGCTATACGAAAGCAGGATGAACACGCGATCAGCGTCGCGCAGCGTGGAATCGAGAGGACGATGCTCGGAGTGAGACGACTTACGCAAGTGAGAGAAGGCCTCCGGAGTTCCGAGCTTCGTCAACGTTCAAAAATCAGAGACGTTGTCGCGTGGGCCGAGTTGTCGAAAATTAGGTGGGCCGGCTAGGTAATGCGCTTCGCAGACACCCGCTGGACGAGAGCCATCACCGACTGGATTCCGCGGGATGTCAAAAGAACACCAGACGCCCACCAACGCGTTGGTCGGACTTCTTCGTTAAAGCCCTGAACAACCGATATGACGCTCTTCGTGTCCCTCGAGCGAGGAGGATCCATTGGACCACTCTGGCACGCGAGAGGGACGAATGGAGACGCTGCTGGCACCCGCTCGAGCAATTCGATGATAAACGGGACGACAGGTGATACAGGTGGTGATCTAGGCGGTACCTGAAATTTCAATCGATTGGGAGCTATGCCTCCTGTCGATTGCGCTATATATACCTCTACTCTCTGTACATTTAAAAAAAATTCCTCCACTATATGTAGGAACTTTCCAAAGATCTAAACTTACAGAAAATGGGTACTTTCTGTAAGTTTAGATCTTTGGAAAGTCACTATGTGTGTACGAAAAAAAATTACTTCCATAGAATTGATTGAAACATGTGAGGCATTGATATAGTCCCACTTTGACTTGCATTCAGGCGCGCTGACGCTGCTATGACACAAGGAAGTACATAACTGACGCCAAAGATTATGGTAGATGTATGTGCATTGACTTGGAATCCTGATCTTGAGCATGACTTCCAATGGGTTTCGGGATAATTCCTCTTCTAACCGAGCAGCACAATAATAACGAAACTTAAGGGATCTTACCTTGTTTCTTGGCGTTATTCATCTATGAGCTATGAGTTCTGGCTCCAGGAGCTAACTCCAACGCAATGTCGCGCGCTAGCCGCGTGAAATGTTCTCAGTGTTTAAGTTCCCAGACCACATTTCTAGCTAGGAACTTAAAATCCCACAGAATGTGGTAGGCAACAGTCTGCAGTAGGACAATTGATCTGAGAATGAATGATAGTGACCTTTTCCGAAGTATAACCATAGTCACGGGTAAAAATTGGCCGAACAAGTTGTAGATGGCAAATGCTGACGCTAGAAACCATCCACATGACCAGGATCCCGGTATAAACTGTCGCTGATCGTCCCACTGAAACCACACTCATATACCATCTCCAAGAAGCGTGAAATGAGGCAAAGGCGTGCCGCATCTCCCTGTAGGAAGCGTTCCTAGCCGTCGGAAGCATCGGAGCGCGACAACTCGTCCAATTTCGTCGCGCACCGTGCGCGATGCCAGGGGGTTCGCGCAGCGTTGGAGTTATGTCTGCCCCCGATGAGTTCTTGAGTCGTCGTAGCGCTGTCTGAGGAGGTGCTGGCTCACAAGTCCACCCACCATTAATCAAGGCTCGTGGTTCGGATCGGACCAGTGTCGGCCGACACCACAAGGTTGGCACAACATTGGCATGTGTATCGACTGGCTATCGCGGGGTCGAGCGTTCTACCCCCGCGTCCCTGGCTCGCCCACCCCCAACCCCGTGGGCTTGCTCGAGAGCCCAGTGGCTGCCTGACGAGATAGTGGAGACGCAGACATTTGCCACGCCCCTGTTTAAAGGGCGGGGGGGGGGGGTAGAACGCCACTCCGCCCACAATTGTCGCAAAAGGATAAAAAAATACTCGTGGAATGGCTCAAGCGTCTACACGATATTCCTCAAAGATGAAATGCGTGGCGCGTACGAAAAACGGTTTGTTCAACGACGACCTCTGCTCTTTATGTGCTTTATTTTTGGGAAAATGGGTTTATGTCTTCTTTTTCAGTCTTACATTACATTTACATTTCACACTTACATTCTGTTCGATACATTTCTAGCCCTGATAAAGGATGAACAAGGCTCAGACCTCGAAATTTCTCTCCGGCTCGAGCGACGAGCACAGCAGTCGCACTCGTTGGTGGCCAGCCTCCATATCCTTTTTCATTTCTCATGGGATTCCTTTCGAAGCACAGTTAGCCAGTATCAGTGGCTCTTTTTGAGACACGGAAACCCTATCGATGTGCAGCATTCGAGGCGCATACCGCATGTGTTGGGGAAATTAGATTCATTGTAAAAAGGCCGACGTGTTACGGAATCTTTCTCGGATCTATCCTAGTCAGGAGAGGCAACCGGAAAGTGCCAATTGCGTACCTCACCCCATGCTTAAGAACCCTGTTCCCTGAATTTGAACGAAAATCCTCGCGTCATGGGACAGCGGCTGAAGCTCTGTTAGAAACTCCAAGCTGGGAATGAATACCAAATTATTTTGTGCCCCTCCCTCGTTAGGATATGTCCTCTTTTTCAGCAGGAAGCAGCTTGGAACAAGTTAAAGAACAAAGGTCTAATTGTAAGGGTCAATAATCTCTTCTCTGTAGTCCTTCAAAATCTCTCTCACTTCTGCGCAGTTTGTGGATTATGTTTCGATTGATTTGGGGATATAGCAGGAATATAGAAGTTTCACGTCGAGTTGGACACTTTTCAAATCAAATTGGACACTTTTCAAACCAATTTGGACGCTCCTCTAAGCCAGCCTAAGAAGCAGATCGCGGGTTAACACATTTATTGCAGTTGTTTCTTGTTGCCTGTCTATTTTTTATGATGCAATTTTTTAGCATGACGTTTGTTCTGGACATCAGAGTTTATTGTTTTATGCAGCACTTCTTTTGCTTTTCGTTATGCTACTTTTTAAAGAATGCATAATGTAGTTTTCGTCATGACCTGAATAAAGATAAAGATAAAAGATAAAGGAATATACTCTGCTAGAAGGTCGAGACGCTGATTGCTCGGATTGTTCCTATGCAAGAGTTTTGCTCACCTTTGAAATTCCTAGCGTTGCACTGTAAGTTTTAGAATAAGGTCCGTTAGACGATGGAAACCACTCTATACGTCAGCGTACGAATTGGATGAATGAAGCAGAATTTATCGTAGATATCCTGCGCCTTTTTGATTAATATACCTTTATCATTAAATGAAAGCGCTCTCTATTTCTTTCCCTGGTTCGCACTACGCATTGTAATCTGCACGCATAATTACGGCAAAGAGCAGTGAGACAGCTGAGAAATATCATGGGAAGTTACCTTGTGAAAATATCAATCTTTGAAAAGCCTAATGCTCGCGAAACGTGATTTTTCTTCACGAGAACATAGTGGGAAATGCGATGGATAAAACGGTGCCAACGGCACAAATGTATTAGGTTGGTGCACAAGTTCTCGGACATTTGGGGCATGAAATATTTATAATCACAACATAAGAACAACAACATCAAATCATTTGAAGTAACCACCCTTTGCATCAATTGTCTTTCGCCAACGTGCTGGTAAGTCATGGATGCCTTTTCTCCAAAAGTGGCCGGTTGTGATTCGAAAAATGTGAGCAGTGCCTCCTTGACATCCTCTCGGTTCCTAAATTGCTGGCCGTCCAAATAGCATTGAAGGCTTGAAAACAAATGATAATCAGAAGGAGCGAGATCTGCTGAGTAAGGTGGATGTGGAAGAACGGTCCATCCGTAGTCCGCCAACTCAGCCGCCGTCGCTCTAGCAATATGCGGTCTAGCGTTGTCGTGTTGAAAATACACCTTCACTTGCTCTCCTCGTGTGGTTTGAAGGTGGGCCCTCAACTTCCTCAGTTGGTTGACGTAAACCTCTGCCGTCACTGTTATCCCTTCGTCCAGCAGCTCCCAGTATTCTACGCCAAGAACGCTCCACCAAATGCATAGCATCACCTCTTTCACGTGAAGGTCGGGTTTCGGAACGTCCTCTGCCTCTCCAGTTGCGTCAACCCACTGTGCATGCCGGTGATAATTAGAGTAGAGTATCCACTTCTCATCCCCGGTGACAAGGTTGTCCAGCCATCCGTGTGGTAAGGAGAGACTGAGCAACATCGGCTCTGCGATCCATGTCATGTTATGTCAAGTCGTGAGGTACCCAGCGACCCAATTTCTGCACCTTGCCAATCGACTTCAATCCTCGAACGACTGTTGAGTGACTAACACCAAGAGTGCCTGATAGTTCGCGAGTGGTTTGGTATGGTTCCGCTTCCACTCTACTTCGGAGGCCATCCAAATCCAGTGTCATCGGGCGCCCTTCTCGTTCATTATCTTCAACGGAGAATTCACCAACTGCAAACTTCGAGAACCACTGCTACACAGTACTTCGAGCAGGAGCACTCTCGTTGTAAACATCCTCCAGGCGACGATACGATTCGTTGGCATTGAGGTCAGACTGATGCAGGAATAACATGACGTGCCGAATATGCGTCTCAGTTGGGATGAATTGCTTAGCCATAATAGCTGACGTTAACAACGCAGAAGCAAATGTTAGGAACAGTTTTGTAGCCCTTTCCCTTCTCTATCATTTTGATCATTTACGCGTTGATGCATGTGAGAAATTGGGCGGGAAAATGCGCTTTCAATTCAGGAGGGATCAAATGTCCGAGAACTTATGCACCAACCTAATATTTTGACAGTAAGGAGTCGAACTCATTTTCGGTTTTCTTCAGAAGTTTTGCTCTAACAACGAAATCTTTAATAACAGAAGTCGCATTCCTAGCGTGCTGCCGTCAGGTCGCCCAATTTACGTAGGCCACTGTTCTTGAAAGATCAATGGGGAGTACAGATGTGGGTGAGATGTTCAGAAGATTAGGATTATTAAATAGGCTCGCCTATACATCTATTACATAGAGAGTAGCGGGTGGTCAAAAGAATAGTTTAAGTTAACAAAAAAAAAATGAAGAAACCTTAAGAGGAATTTAACTCCTTTGCAAAGCTCCTGAGTTTGAAAAGTCACATTCAAGACACAGTGGCTGGAAGACAAGAAGTTTCGTTCTCCGTTTGCCACTTCTCCTCATCGGGATGACGGGTCCGTGCGAAAAGAAGTCACGAAGGATATGCAGATGAAGTTTGCGAAATATGGCATTTCATGTCCGTATTCAACTCTGTTGAATACTGTAACTGTTCTGCTTCTTCGCAACTCATTGCAGCTGTCTATCCTCAGAGCAGTTACAAAAATCTCGATGAGAAGTCTAATTATAAGAGCTCGAAAGTTGGACCAGACAGTAATTTTGGCGCAAGCACTCCAATTGTTCTTCAAAAAAAAGTCTGCAGGAAAAAAGGTTTGGGAGAAAAGCATATCACTCTACTGATTGCCATATCGTAGATCGCATCATGAGCAGTGGTTGAAAATGTTGTTTGAAAAACGAAAATTTTGCCCAGCTAGAGGAATTTGCTCTCTTGGCAAAATTATCCGTACGTGAGCATATAAAGGACAAAAGTTGGTGTTGATCAATCCATTTGTAGCATGCGCCACGTATTTTCCTTCTATAGAACATCGCGCAGGCAGTTTGAATACCGTGCAGTGATCCCCGGTGGCGAGCTGTCCTAATTCACCATTGTAGCTAGAAGAATGAAAGATTTGGTTCCCTTTGGCAGGACCCGAACCCTCACTTGCGGCATGGCGGCGCCTCTTCCGAATGCGCTGGCTAATTGCTACAGAGTGTGTGTGTGCCACCAAGCTAGGGAGGATTCAGAACACATTGTCAATATTGTAACAATATTGTACAGAAGTTTTATGCGATTTCAATGTCATAGGATCGTTGCTCTATATATTCCATTGGAGTTCTTATTGCCTTAGATTTTCCGGCGCATACATTGTGCAATCTGTTATATCCAGAATTTAGCGTTCAGAATGAAGAGCGTTTTCATTGAGTATGGGCATGGGTTCGTTTGGAGGATTTTCAGAAATAGAATCAGGATGACCGTTTTGTTCCTAAGGCTGCCTAAGGGCTTGCAGAGTGGTCATGTTATTAACCCTTTCCAGAAAGCCCCAGACATGGCTCCACGGATCAGAGATGAGCACAGCTTGATTACTGTATTTTAGCTATACAGACACCGCAGTCAAGAGGAAGATAGTGAATTGGTGTCCTGTCTGGGAGGACTTGTCAATTGAGTGGCCAAATACACATTCAAGTTGCTTCATGACATCGCGTAAAAGTAGAATGCGGGGCGCACCCCAAAAGGGGAGCGGCTGACGCCGTCCTTTAGCCTCTATCGGTTTACCCCTCAAATCGGGGGAATGCCGGCTGCGTCGTCCGTGTGTGTCTGTGTGTTTTTTCTCGTGGATTCCAGCCACTCCACGTGCGTGCGGAATGAGAGGGGGTGAGTGTGCGCGGCTGATGTCTTACCACTTTGCGCTGGCACTCCACCGCCGCCCCGACCGCGGCGGGAGCAGCCAGTTCCCGGCCGGCTTAGCACTCAGCTAAGCGCTCTCAACCTTGTCAGCTTATCTCCACCGCCTGGAACTGTTTGTGCTTCTCGTTATTCCTTACGGCATCTTCAGTCCACGTATCGAAGCGTGCCGGGAGAATTCAGTGAAACTCAGTTGTTGACTTCAAGGGACCTACTGGCTGGGAAGGAACTTCCTCTAGCTTTATAAAGAAACTAGCCGTGCGTAGTTAAGGCTTTCTTCAGAGAAGATTTGTTCAAACCTAGGAATCTTTCCAAAGCACACGGTGCTTTTACGACGGCAGAACAAAGTTTTCCTTCTTCTAGAGATACGAAAATGAGCACAAAAACAGATTACTACCTGTTGCCTATTCAAGCCGTATGCATTAATAGATGCATGACAGCTCCGGTCTGACTTTTTCTGCCGTTCTCCTTTTCCCTTTAAAGCCTTAATTAGATTCAGCCAATATATATGAGATATATTCCCCCAAGTGATCTATCTTGATCCCGATCGAAACCTTATCAGTTTATCTACACGGCAACTCTACTGCTTATTCTAAAGAGAATTCTCCGATGCGTTTTAGCAGTTTCACACTGTGCTGAACATCTGTTGAACAAACCTGAACACTTCTTACTTCAAAGTATACTCCGTTCAAATTGGCACATTTTAAGGAAACCAAAACGAGGTGTTGATTTGAAGTTTTTTATTTTTATTTGAAATTTTATAGTCGCCTATAGAGAGCAAATAAGAGAAGGATAAAGGTCGGCGTTAATTAATCTAGTATTAGCCCCGCATTCTACTTTTACTGCTTATCGTAGAAGCTATCATATTTGAATGCGTATTTGCCCTGTACAATCATTTGCAATGAACAATTCCGTGTTTTGTTCCTCCCAGACAATTCTGGTACCAATTTACCACCCCGAAGGGCAGAAAGCTTGGTTGGGCATGGCAGGAGATCCGAACCAGGAATCGGGTGCATGCGACAGCTGGCAACTCTTCCGGCTGCGCTCCACGCTCTCCAGGATAATTATTCTGCTCAAATGCCTAGATACGGCAATAAGCTTGAGCTTGTTTTAAAGCCGTAGAGGAAACTAATTTCCACTGCATCACACGAAGGCAAACCGCCATGCACTTCTTCAATACATCACCTTTTATCTGATTGGATGGGTCAGTGCAGTTTACGTGGAGCGTAGTGGAAAATGCGCGGTTTTCCGTTTGCTTCTGCCTCGTCGTACATTATTATGCATCTTTATGTAATTGGAATTTTCACTATCATAGAAAAATCGCATCGCTTCGGACGACTACATGACGCAATCCATTGTTTTGAACATTTTTGCTATTCTGCGCCTCTGAGTTTATTTATTTATTTATTAAAGTTATCCCAAAGAGATTTCATGAACATTTTTTCTAACTTTTTGGGAGCAAATGTGTAGCGAGTTGCTCAATTTTTGCACTGGCAAAAAATTCTGAAATTTTTCGAGTTTCTTGTCTTGATTTGAAAGACCTTCATTTTGATTTGAAAAGTGTTCAGACCCTGTATGGCATAAAAACGGTGTATATGCATTAGAAAGTTGTACCATACACTCGTTCCAGATATGACGATTCTTTCTTTACTCAACTACACAGTGGAATCAGTACACATGTAACCTGGACTGAAGGTTTGGACACTTACAGTGGCTCAAACTGTTTCACCGGAACTTTTAATCGGGTTTTCTCACTCCTCATTTGCACCTATTTGCTTTCCCGCATATCTGTTTGCCCGAACTCCCTTCCTCCTTCAACTTCAGCAGGGGCGTTCCGAGTGAGGGGATAGGGGTGGGGAAATCGCTGCTTAAATCTTTAACCTTATCCCCATATTAGCTTCCCGCTAGGAACCACTAACAGCGAAACTACCAAGCGATAAAAAACAATGCTTTAAACGTAGAGAGTGCAGTCTTTACAGGTCATCACAAAAAGCTATTTCTTACTTTTCGCCAAAGTACACCATTCATCTTCTCGTCCCTATATCATGGATCTGTTCATATTTATTTATTTATTTTGCTGTACGTAGATGGCCATGCAGACGGAACTATTTGCAACCAGCCATTCAAAAAGCCAAAACGAGATATACACGACGAGAAGAACAAAAACATATGCTTGCGTGATAGGAGAGTGCAAGCAACATCACCCTAATGGATCATCCTTTGAGGTGCCTATCAATGAGCTTTCTAAGTCGCATGGTGGAGTTTGGTAGAGCATATTTTTTGGAAAATTCCAAAGTGCCGCTAATGTCTTTGATATACCTTTCATGTCAGTCGCTGGGTAGCACTGTAGTTTGAACTCCAACTGAGCTGGATTTTCGGACAGGATTGAAGGAGAAGTCGTGGTCAACCGACCATTGTTGGGATGCTCCACGCATTCTTCTTCTATGATGTGGTTGCGGGAGAATTTTGGATGTGTTCTTGGACGATGCTTTGGCATGTGGTATTCAGCTGTTAGACTAGCTAGCCATTTATCGTTCCTATGCAATTTAAGGACCAACTAGCCAATTCGGTGCATTAGTAGACCTGTTGACATAGGCACGAATCGAACCTAAAATCGATTCTCTTTGCACGTGACAGACGGCTCCTCCTGCGAACTGCGCCAGACGTGTCTTTAGCCCCTCATTGTGCTTTTTGAGGGCTTGATATTCCATTCGAAATCCAATTTTCCCATTTTTGGCAGAAAATGTGCTTGGACGAGTCTCTGTCGATTCCGTGATGTGTTGATGCCCTTCCGCCAGAATTACTGAGGCAGCAACCCATTAGAGTAATGGACTTGCCTTGCATTATACCCTACTGACGGTACGAATTCATCTCACCCGCATATACCCAGTGCTACTACAGTGGAAAGCTTAGTCTACTTCAGACTGACTTTCTGGGCATCCACAACTTCAGAATACCTCATCTGCCTCATATATACCAGTTTCGCGTTGAACTAGACACTTTTCAAGTCGATATGGACACTCTTCTAAGCTAGTCTAACCATAAGACTTTTAAAATCAAAGCGAGCTCTTTCAAATCGACATGCCTTCAGGAAGGCTAAACTAATGACCTACTAAGATAGTTAGAACAGCTTCTTGTTCAAGAAAAATTTGGTAGAACTTTCTTTGAGGTTGTTACAGGATGTTTTGTTGCGATCAAAATTCTTGCGCCAGCCGGGACTCGAACCCGCATCTTCTGCTTTCCGGGCAGCGATGTTCGCCTTACACCACCTGCGCTGTTTGACCAAAACATCCTGTAACAACATATAGCCTCTCTTCCAGCTGCTACAGGCTTAAGCAAAATGTGTTAAACATTGTTTCTTTGAAGTGTTTTACTTCACCTGCCCTAAGATGTGTAATAATCTTATACAAATTTTATTTTTCGAGAAAAATAATTAAATTTTGTTTTAAAACGCAGCAAGACAGCAGTCAAGTAGTGCATTAAAAGACTGGATCGCACCGTGCACTCAAAAAATTCACCGCAACGTTCATTTGATTGATAGTGTAAATACTGCCTACATGCAGCATCAATGTAAAGACAGGGTGTTTATCATGATTGTTTACGTTGCTTGAAGGTGTGAAACTCCACGAGAACGAAATTTCGCTATCAATCGAATAAAGAGGGCGTGGCGCAATCTCTGTTTTGGCACTAAAAAAATGGCCGCCATCTTTAAAGCAATCTTTAAATCATTTTTTCTCAAAAAATAAAGTTTTATAAAATTTCAAGCTGTGCGTTATCTTATTGGGAAGTAAATTAAACCTCCAAGAAAACTTATACAAAAATTTTGCTTGAACAAACAATGATTATAACCTTTTTGCAGGGTTTCTGCAGGGTTTCTAATTTAATGTAAAAGAAGCTCATTTTGATTTGGAAGAGTTCACTTTGATTTCACTTGGGCTAGATTCAAAGAGTGTCCAATTTGACGTGAAAAGTTTCTAATTTGGTTTGAAAAGTGTTCAATACGACGTGAAAGTGGTATATATAAATTGGTGACCCATTCACTAATACTGAGTGAGAGTGAGATCTCTTTTTCCTTCTTCGTCCCTCCTCTCTAGTTAAGCTTCCTACAATGGTGTTATGTGTTTTTGGATGAACTTTTTCGATGATCTGCCCTATTTCTGCTACCCTAGCGCAGCCCAGCGAAGTGTAATACAAACGGAGTTTCGCGACAAGTACTTTATAGTAACTATCCGAAGTTAAAATGCGAAGCACCTCTCTTGTTTCTGCCCCCAAAAGAACCAATTTCTAGTCAGACGCTCTTACAGCTGTACTCGAAATAGACCATTTCTACATCAAATTGGACACTTTTCAATTCAAATTGGACACTATTTTAAGCAAACTTAATGTTTTTGAGATCAAATTGAACTTTAAGATAGAGAATCTTTAGGTGGAGGTAATAACTTTTGTTCAAGGAAAATTTGTTGACTTTCTTTGAAATTTTTCGATTCAATTGCTACAGTAAGTGTGAACGCTGCTTGAAATTTTACGATTTTTTAAAGAGAAATAATGAATTAATGTTTATTTTAAAGCGCGAGAAGACGGCAATCATTTATCATCATCATTAAGCGCAGAGATCATGCACTCGACTAAATCGTTCCGATTTTCAGCTGATTGACAGCGAGCGTAAATGCTGTTCATTTGAAACGACAATGTAAGGATGTATGTGTTTCTCATAGCCTGTTCTTGTTGCACCGTTTACATCCGTGTTTCTCCACGCAAACAGAATTTTTGCTATCAATCAAGTAAAACTCGTGTCGATCTAATCGAATGTATGACGCGATTTCTTCTTTTAGTACATTAAATGATTACTTCCTTTTTGGGCTTCAAAAGCATAACTCATTAGTTTCCGTCCAAAGGTGAAAATTTTATAAATCTTCAAATATTCTGCTCAGTTATTGGGAAGCTGACTTTGAGAAATTTAAAAAAATCGTTCTAAATCTTTCTTGAACAAAAACATTCCTAACCATCTTAAAAAGCCTCTATTTCAATGTGGAAATGCTAGATTTGATTTGGAAGATATTTAGTTTGGCATCAAAAGCGTCAATAGGTCCAGGGGCCAGATTCATCAACGACTTACGTAACTTTAACCGAGAATTGTAAGCGAAAAGCTCAGATAACGCGGCTTATTGCTCACCAAATCGCTTGATAAGCCGCGTTATCTAAGCAGCTTTAGCTTACAATTCTCCGTTAAAGTTACGGAGGTCGTTGATGAATCTGGCTCCAGTTCGGTTTGAAAAAGTGTCCAGTTCGGTGAGGAAGTGTATATAAAAAACCGTCACTGCCTCCATAATCTGATCCTTCCAATGGGCACCAAGAGGCATTAAAGGGGCTCTCTTGTTAACAGCTAGTGTACCTATCATTCTCCAAGCTCTCTCTATCTCTCTCTTCATAGCCCAGTTGCTCCCATTAAGAACCACTATAGATTAGCCACCCTACTATGTATGTCGTGCCAGCTGCTTCGCAGCTCGCACAGAAGTAGCCGTCAGCTATGATGTTCTGTGTAATTGCGGACACCGCACTAATCCTCCACGCCGAATTTCTCGGCTCCACCTGATTATGGACATGTGAAGGCTTTAAGAACATTTTTGATTGTTTTGCATTTTTTCTGGGCGGATTCCTTGTCCTAGCAGTCGAGCATCGACAGCAGCTTGAGTTGCTCCTGATTTGCTGCGAGTAACTGAAAAACGCCTTTCAATTTTTACTGCTCAATTTCTGCACGGTTAATAGCGTTTTTTACAGGAACGCCGGGGGTACTCGACTGAGTACCATTCTGATCTACGTGAAGAAGACGAGGACGAGGTGGAGGAGGAATACGTCGAGGAGGAGACGCGTACATTCAGCGAACGTATTGTCACAAAGCGTCACGACTACGGCGGAAGAGACGACTACAGTTCAAGCCGTGGTATGTTCAGTGTTCATCACCATTTCACTCCTTATTTTGGTGGGCATTGGGCTCATGCTTCTTCCGTTCAACATGTCACCTCCGCCGCAACCCCGTTCCTTCCAGTGTTTGACAAACTTACAACCGAAAAAAAAACCGTCTGAGTTGTCCACAGTAGTTTCGAAGTGAAATTCAGGGAAATCGTTACGAGTCCGAGTTGCCTATCCCTCTGCTAATCAGTCGCTGCAGCTAGCGATATTTGCTTGCATGCTTCTCCGGCGCAAATAGGGTCGGGGGGGGGGGGGGTGGGCTTTTGATGGGCAGAAAGTGTCAAACAGTATCATAGCGTCGTTAATGTCCTTCATCCCTGGCTCCAATGTATAGAGCCTGTAATAAGGGTGTTCCATGGCTAATAAGAACCAAGTTTGAGTCGTGCGGCTGTGGGCGTTGCGCACTGGACAACTCGAACGGGTTTTTTTTCGGTTGTAAGTGTATCGGCGAGTTTCCTTCCTATGCACTGTTGGAACAGGCCTGCCCTTTTGGATAAGAATAAGAATAACTCCTAAAGGTAGCGAATGAAGGCGTTGATCACATATCTTTTCTCACACTTAGAAACCACCGAAGGCTCCGTTTATACTCTGACGTCGAGAGACGCGATGCCATGTATAGGAATGCAACATTAAAGTACACCCAACTGCCGCTAATCCCCACGCCGATTAACAATGGGACGTGGAATCGTTCGGGGCGCCATGCTGCTTTAGCTCCCCCCCCCCCCCCCCCCCTCATTTCGTTCACTTATCCAACATGGCCTGCCTGGTGAAGCGTTTTACTGCAGTGCAATTCGAGTCCTTCTGTGAGGGTTTAGCTAGGAAATGACTTATGCTGGCTAGAAGATGAACTCCAGGGTGTGGTGTATGCTCATCTGGAAGCTGTTTTCGTCGCTCAGGCGGAGTTCGCGGCTGGTCGTTCATTGGACCCGGCAAGCTACTGGGTTCGAACCGCGAGCGTCGGTTCGCTTCATTGGTAGCTCTCTCGTCCTTAGGTGCAAGGTGTAGTACTTAACAGGCTGCTAAATCCATAATGCAACACCAGAGATCAAGGATTAACGACGCGGTACGAAGCAATGACGAGAAACCAAACGTGCATGACAACTCAGTAGTGTGGTGAAATGCTTCATGGAGGTGTGTTATAAAGTGATTTCCTAACTAAACACCCACAGAAAAAGTTGAATTGTGGAAAGAACAGCGGTAGAACGCTTCACCAGGCAGGTCGTGTTGGATAAGTGATAAAATGTCAGGGGGGGGGTTAAGAAACATGCGGCCCGAAAGTTTCCGCGCTCCATTGCTAATCGACGTATGGATTAACAGCAGCTGCATGGACTTTAATGTTTTTCCACGTATAATGGCCGCACTAGTGAAGCAATGCGTTCAGTTAGTTCGCTCGTCATCCGAAGTATAAACGGCGCCCAAGAGTCAGGAGAGCATTTGCGGCCCCCTTTGTGCGGGTGCTCGAGTTTTTGCAAAATATGGCAACGACAGCTTTATGGTTTTTTTTTGCCTTCTTTATGAAGTGCGGCTTGTATTAGACTTTTCGTCCTCTTCTTTAATTAAAGCTCCCTCTTTACGCATTCCATCTGACAGCTCACACGGTTCAAACGATATTTTCTTTTAGAAAAGTTGAGTAATGCAAACGGCTTGTGGATTTCGTTAGTGTGGGAAGCATAGAAGAATGGTCTCTTGTTTACAGTAGTAGCAGAGGTAACATGTGATCAGATTATTGAAGAAAACAACGCTCGTGTGATTCAACTCTGTTAAGTGATTCATCAGCAACCAATTCAAATGTCTTGGAGATTTGGGAAGTCTCTTTCTCATGTTTCTATGCGCTTTTTGGCGTTTTCATCTTGTTAGGGTCTGAAATAAACGTCCTGGCGTTCTAGTCAGTGAGGATTCATTGACCTAGAACGGTATCTCCACGGTCCTGGACATTATTGCTGTCTTGGGGCTCTGTACTTCTAACAGGCCTTGAATAAAACGAAATTATCGAACTGTTAGAGCAGCGGTCACAGTAAGCGGCCTACATGACAAGACTGTAGATATAGAAAGGGAAATTCCACATTTTTGCGTCTTTTCATATGGTCTCTTCGTATGAAGAAATATGTGTTGTTGTTTATCCTGTCGTTATATAGATATCTCCAGCAATTTGTGGAAAATGTCGCTTCTTCAAGCTTCGAGAGAAATATTTTAAAGGAAACTTGTCTTGTCCTTTTAAAGGAAACTTGTTCATATTCTGTACTTCTAACAGGCCCGCACTGGTTGCTCCGATAGATTTTTTTGCTCTCTTCAGAGGCAAAACGGACTTATACTTCAAGCTTGGCCATAAAGGGTAAAGGATAAAGGTCGGTGTTACTCACCATTATTTTTTCTTGGGATGCGCCACGCATTCTTCTATTACGGGATGTCGTGGGGGCGATTTTAACGCGTATTTGGCCTATACAATGAATTGTGGTGACCAGCCGATGAACAAGTCAGTGCTTTATCCTCCTTAGACATGACTGGTAGCAATTCTCCTACCTCAGAGGGACGGAAGGCTTGGTCGGCTAGGCCGCAGATCCGGTCCAAAATCATGGTATCGGGTGTACACGACAGCCGGCACCTCCTCCTGGACTCCTCGCGCCATTTTGGTTATATTCCCTTATATTTGTTGTACCTTTCACCTGCTTTGTAGTTAGTAACTGATGGATTTGCCTTCGATCCAATTTCGAGTCCAGGGGCGGACCCCCAGGGAGCTATGGATGAGCAAGCAGTCGCTCGCTGCGCCCTTTTATTACATGTGCCGTCATAAGGGATGGCTGAATACCCATTAGCGTCCTGTGAGCGTGGTGCGATCCTGCTCTCGTTGGCATGTTCAAACTGTTGCACTGTATCTGTGGAAGTGATAAAGCTAACGTTATATCTTTTCTAGAGTACGATCATCGCCATCACGAGCAAGAGCAATCGCGCCAGGAAAAAATGGCCGTGGACTACTCGTCACAAGATTTCCGGCAGTCACTAGCTGCTATTGATGCCGCTTCACGAGATGGTGTCACATCCAGAGAAGGTGAGAGCCCTGTTTGTAGATCGCCATATGTCAGGCACAGTTCTTTCTTCTTAAAAACTACTGTGATTACAAAGGTTGTTACATTTCACTTCCTTTCGCGCCCACCATCTGTGGAAGATTAGCCGTCATAATGGCTTTTAGGTTCTCGAATTGTTTTTATTGATTTTTCATATTGCTGGAACTTTTCCTTTCATAATGTTCCGAATATATTTGGTAGCGGTTCTAAACAGGCTGGTGCCCGCTGCACACCGGCAAGGTACCTTAAAACGGGTAATTTAGATCATTCAGATCCCGGAGTTCCTTCCCTTGCCAGCATAGAAATCGTGTTTATGTGACTGTTCCACGACCATGTGCGATCTCAGAGTGGGCACCAGCCCGCTAAGTACCTTGGTAGTTTAGCTTCGTACTTCCTCTTCCAGTAAGAAAAGTTTCTTGAGAGTTACTACACCTAAGAAATCCTATCACATTGGATTGAAACCACTTTGTTTGCATCTGTTATGCTAAACACAAGTTTCAGGTGTTTTTAACGCTCTCTTTTTGTGCTGCTTGTCATTGTCTTTTACGAGATCATTCGCTCATATCATCTGTGGTTTTACTCAATATCTATCTTACAACCTTTCTTCACTTCTTGAACTAAACGGTGCACTGTCTTGTATCGCTTTGTTAGGAAATCATTGAAGCTTTGAATCTTTCGAGCAGTCTTACAGCAACGGTGTCTGCTAAACTTTCCTTGTGCTCCTTCCATGATATTCATGATACCCATTTCCCCACGTGTCGATTATCAGATTCCAAACTTAGATTTTTTGAAGTCGAAATTTCAGTGTTTAAAGTCAAAGGATTAAGAAATACTCAGACTGCACTGCATTTGTTTCGTATCATTGTTGAAGGCGCATAAGTTTCTGCAATAGCTGATAGTATCTTGCTCCTTGCAGGAGTTCGTATTCGTCAACAAGGAGACACTACTATTGTGACGGAACACCGGGACCCCTACTCATTTTATTGGCAGCTCGACCAGGTATTTACAATGGTGCATACTCTCCAGTAGTTCACTGATTTCTGTTTGACTTTAGACCAGACGACGTTCCGAATCGCCGAAGCGTTATCCGCCACCAACAGACTATGTTATCGACGAGGAGGAGGTTGGTTCTCTTTGTTAATGAGAATCGTCGGTTGTAAAAAGATATGATTTAATCACCATCGTTACTTCACCAGTAGTTGCAGGTCAATGTAGATTTGTCCACATACAACATCAAACTCGGCAAATGTGTTTTTAGTGTTGCCTCTCCCTCCCCTTGTCAGTTAAAATATACGTAATTTTAACTATCTCCAATTTCATTTCTTGCACATGAACTTCAGCTCCTTCCACTGTAGTTTAATTTCACCACTGATTATTTTTCCCGAAATCTATCTCACAGTAGCATCGCGATGCGTCAGTCATACCTTGCTGAAGCTAAATTCTAATTAAAGTTCAGTAATTTCAAGATTTCGAGCAAACTATGTTCTTCAAATTCTTTGCTTTAATTTAATCCAGAGTTCCGTCCATCCGCAAATTCGATGGTCTTTCATTTGGCTCGAAAGTTGTAATAAGTGTGGAGCTGTTAAAACTTCAAAATTAACTGTGGACTTCTGTAAGTACTCCCAACCTTCGTATTCAATTTCAGGTTCTGGAAACTGTATTGTCGCCGGAGTCACACGATTCCGGAGTGGTGTTCGAAAATCAGTACAGCAAGCCGCTCCGGGTCAACCCACCACCAACACTACCTCCTCCTTCCATTGATGAGGAACCAAAACATTTACCTCCTGGTTGGGAAAAACATCAAGGTAGGGTTTCACTTCGGGTATTAATAGCCTAGAAAGCAGCAGTTTTTCTCTCTGATTGACCTTGGTTATAAAGAGTGGCAGTCCTTAAATGTAGCTTAATGCGACTCATAGAGAAGATTAATGCCTAAACAACCATCATCTCGATAACTGACTTTATCTCAGCTAATCTTACACATCTGAGACACTTAATAGTGCCAGTATCCTTAGTAAATTTTACAGCTTCTGATATCGCATATTCTTCCAAATCAGTTTGGTTCGTATGTTGCAGCTTCTAATTCCATTTCCACTGCACTAAAGAACTACCTTCGTCATCGGGAGGTAATCTACTTCTCCTAGTAAGACTTCATTTTAAGATTTTGCATCACTTTCGTCCGAGATTGGATTCTCGCCGTGTCCCCTGCTCTTGTTGTCAGATCATTATCTTTTCAATGGTGGCATTATTAGGGTTTATTGTAGGCTTTTGGTCTTCCGTTTGTCAGAAGTGGCTTAGATAAGTCTCTCTGACTTAGCTTCTAACATTTGCGTTTCACAGCGATTCTTATTCTGAAGTCTGAAAACGCATCAGAAGTAGTGATGACCTTTAACCCTCACATGAGGGATCACAGACTCAGACCTGCGATAATTACAGTCTTGCTTTTAGATCCCTCCGGATTCTCCTATTACTGGCATGTTGACAGCGGGACCATCCAGCGTGAGCCACCGGTTGGTTTGGTTTCGTTTTCTCTGTCTCATTGAAAGGGTGGATACTGAAATGAGTCATTGCTAAGGTTTCTATACTGTACTGTGTACTCTTAATCCAACGCTGATTCGGACGATCCGGAACCGTCATTTTTCAAGGTCCAGATAAACGATTCATTGGAGTGACAACAATTTAGAAAAACCTTCTTCTTAGGATGACTTAGATAAGGGCATTTTTCATCGGACGGGGTTTCAGATGATGCAGATAACTGTTTTTAATCAGAAATTTGATATCTTATCCGGATCGGATATCCTACACCGCTCCGAAGAAAAGCAATTATCTTAATTATCCCAAATCCGTTCTAGTGTATGAAAAATCAGAATCTGAATCATTAGAATCAGGTATGAATGAGCTTTTCAAAAAACTGCGTTACCGGAATGACCCCTTTAGTCAGAATTTGCAGTAAGTCGGTGTCAGATCCAGTGTATGCCCTACAATATATACTGAATGAACCACTTTCGGAGATCCGACCGAATATCCTGCTCTTGAACATCCAAAAATCCGAGTCCCGCGAAATTGCCCGTATTCGAGTCATTCAAAAATCCGGGCTCCACGAAATTCCCGTTATCGGAATCGTAGCTGGTGACCCCGCAACCACTGAAGAACCGGGGCAGGGCGATCGGTCAGCCCCTCCAAGTGGAGCAGACGAGCAACCTGGAGGTCGTCCAGATCCTCCGAGTGGAGAGGGCGACGACTATCCCTTTGTTGAGAAATTCGACGACGTGCCGCCAACGTCTGCATCCCTACCGGAGCTGTCGACGCCTTCGCTGCTTCCACTCGTTGTGATGCTGGTCGGAGCTCTGTGAGGAGGTCTGAGTTTTCAAGGGGGTTTGGATTCGTACTGATGTATATAACACCAATGGTAACATTCGCAAGTAACAGGGTTTCTATTCGAATTCGCTGTTCGATGTTCTGCGATAAAGTTTGAATGCCATCCAGTTATCCGAAGATTCGGTTGGATCCAATGTATTGAATGAATCATTTTTGGACATCCGATTCAGTTTCTCCGATCCGACTCATCTAAAAATCCGAAGCCTGTGAAATTACCCTTATCCGATTCGTCCAAAAATCTGGGGTCTGCGAAAATAGCATCATCCGATTCATGGTCTGTATAAGTTTCTAGGTTGTGAAAAATGCGGCAGTCAGACCACCCATAGATAGATAGTACACGTGAGTTCGGACTGAAAGCTGTCCGCTCGCGTAAGAGAACTGATTTAAAAATAAATGTTCAGTTGTACAATCCCAGAGTTGGGAAGGCCGGGCGTGATTTTAGTGCGACTGACTAACCGCATTGTTTTTGTAGCGCGCTCAGACTCCTCCGCGCAGCCCATCACCACCACCGCCAATATATTCTAGGACTACTCATGTAAGTAACACAGTATAAGTTTCTGCGTTATCTTTCCGCTAATAATTTTAGACTTTGTTTGAACTTTAGTTTACACCCTCAACTTCTCTACTGTCCCTCTAATGATTGCAACTGCATTTCCATAATTGCTAGCTCAAAGGCAATCATGTATTTTTTTGCAGAGTCGCGAGACGCAAGCAGATGCTCCGCCATCTCCGCAGGTATGGTTTTCCGGAACCTTGCCCCTATGCGGGGTAGGTAATCGTGGGTTTATAGGTCATACAGCTGCCGCCTCATCAACCCGTCATCGAGGAGCACGCTTTCAAGCAGACGACGACAAAACGTCGTATAGAAACTAGCCAGGAGAGCGACGGTGAAGAGGAGTTCGGACTTCGTAAGGTGAATATTTTTATGGTGCTAACTGATGGCTTAATAAAGAAGGCAGGTGACCTTTATGAAGTACGGCCTGATGATCGACCTTTTAGGCTATTTTTTCGAAGGGTTTATTATCTGGTCCAGAAATACGTTTTTAGACGTGCCAGAAATGCTCAATAATGCTTTGGCCGTGATGCCGCGTTCATGAAGAAAGGTGTGCTTCTGCTGCTGAATTAAACGATTCTCGAAATCAATAAGTGGGAGAGCTAGTGACGAAATTGGACAGAAATGAACGAGCGTTCTGAAAAGAAATCAAGAGCAAGGACAAAGAACATCAGTGACGAAGAAGATGAAAAAAAAACATTTCGTCATTTTGTTCTTCCTTTCGACAGATGTGGTCCTCCTGCCTACTCCGACTGGAACTTCGTAAAATGGTAGTTTTCAAGTTCCTGTACTAAGCGCCTTTCAGCCTTTAAAGGAAAGGCATCAAGACATCTATGCACTCAGTCGGCATTTATGGAACCTATAAAGGTTTTCTAGGACCTATCCGAGGAAGGAACTGTGGACCAGGCGGTCAGGGGACGGATAAACGCAGCCTGGCTCAAGTGGAGGGAGTCTACAGGGATCCTCTGCGACCGTAGATGCTCCAGGACGCTCAAAGGCAAGCTGTATAGAACAGTTGTGAGACCTGCCCTCCTCTACGGCAGTGAATGCTGGGCCCTGCGTAAGGCGCAGGAGCGGCAACTGCACGCGGCGGAGATGAGGATGCTGAGGTGGGCATGTGGATGGACCCGTCGGGGCAAGGTGCGAAACGAGGATGTTAGAGCAGTGATGAAGACAGCCCCGATCCAGCTGAAGATGAGAGAGCAGCGCCTGGACACGTCCTCAGGAGGCTAGAGAATCACCCCGTAAGGTTGGCCCTAGATTTCGGGGCACCCGGAAAGCGTCCGAGAGGAGCCCCAAGGAAAAGGTGGAAGGACGTCATCAAGAGAGATCTCGGCGAAGTCGGCGCCACGGCAGATGACGCCCTTGATAGGATGAGGTGGCGACAGATCACAAGAACAGCGGACCCTGCGACTGCGCGGGGCTAAACGCTCAGGAGAAGAAGAAGAAGAAGAAGAAGAAGAAGAAGAAGAAGAAGAAGAAGAAGAAGAAGAAGAAGAAGAAGAAGAAGAAGAAGATAAAGGTTTTCTAGAGCGTGATAGCGCAGTCGGAAGAAGCGCCCGCCGTTGCGTACTTCCGATTCGAGTCTGGGTTCGATTTCTCGCCTAGAGCAATCGTCTTCCATCTCTTCGTTCATTGAATTGGAATCAGATTTGCCTAGGAAAGAGAAAACACTGATTTGTCCATCGTTTGGGCACATCAAGGCGTTCAAATTGCATCCACGGCATCGAGTAGAAGTATGGTGCGTAGCGTATTCCGCATGGGGATTTCCTAACGTCTATCTTCATTCTCTATTTTTATTGCTAAGGTTGTTTCTTAACCTCCGGTAAAAAAGGTCACAGAGGCGATGACCCGTCCCTTATTAAAGACTCTTTCACTTTTGCTGCTTATGCTGCGTGGTGCTGCTAGAAGCCGGAAGCCTGCTCTAATAGATTATAACTGAGATTGCGGGAGATTCAATATTTTTCATTAGCGCATAAAATATGTGGATGGCTTCGCCGTTGAAATAGAACCGCGTCTTCTTTCTGTCGGCACACGTCGTGCGTTCCTCCAATGAGTGATTGCACTCCATTTATTCCATTCTCACGCTATTTCTTCATCGCCTTATATGGTGCACTTTTATCGCCATCATCAGTCCACGCATTCTGTCGAGTTCGACCGACGTCTTTTCATTGAGCATCCATCGCCGCTATTTGTCGTAGCGTTTGCTCACCGATGAGATTAGTAGATGATGCCAAAAGAAGCGCCGTTGCGGCTCCCGCCGACTTCAATTGGTGAATGGCGACGAAAGTGATGCATTGCGGATTATTTGTTCGATAGATGGGCGCGTACACATGTTAGGACTCCCCTATCGGATTCCCTGCGCGCCCCGTCCGCCGATATTTGGTAGACACTGACAAACTCTACCAGTTATTAAACGCTATTATAGCCTTCTCGGATATTACTTAACGATGTCGTTTGACACGGTTATGTTGGAGTTTGTAAATGTATTGATTCCACTTTGAATTCAGCAAGTGTTGCCACTCTCCATGCTGCGCAACTTGCAGCTTTGTGCTTCTGCTGATTAAATGTTTATACTCGAAGCTGTCGCATGACCCAGCAAATCCAGTCAAAACTTTCTTTCTTTACCCGAATGACTACAAACGCTCGCCTTGTTACTCTTTAATCGTTATCCCCAGTGCATATACATATTCCTTTCGAGTCAGCGATTGTCACATCGAGAAACGCGTGCCTGAAGAGGTGAGCAACGTATCGTTCCATTCCACTGAAGACTTTCTTCACACTCAAACCAGTATTAAATGGGGGCTACGACGCTGACCGGCCTCATTCTGTACATTAGACCCGCGTTGATGGTGAGCAATTTTCTACGAAACTCGCTGACAACAGGTTTCTGTAGTCTTACTAGTTTTTGTAGTTTATTTAAACCAATTCCCCGTTCTGATTTATTCTGTAACTGATTTGAATTTAAGCCAATCCGGTTTGCTGTGCGATCACTTGGATGGACAGAAATTGCCGAAGAAGATCTAACTGCCGAAAGAAGTTCGCGAGCAGTAAACAGGTGAGCAGATTCGAAGTCTGAAAGTGCGGAGATAGACTTTGATAATTCATAGTAATTCGAAGTTGGGTATGGACCTGAAAATTGGGGGAATAAGGAATTATTACTTTCGCAACTTATCATGAGCTCCGGTGTTCACATCGCTTCCTCTGGCGACTAGAATCATTTACTCTGCTTAGATATTTATATACGGATTTTCTGAGGAGCTCTTTTAGGAATAGCACAGCGACTGTGCACTGGTAGTAGGCTCTTACACTCATATCCGAAGTCGATTTTATTTATTTGTCTGTTTTTCCACAATGAGCGCCACAAGAGAGCGAGAATGCAAAACAAAAATCAAATGCAGCACCACCGAATTAAGTAAGAATCCTACATAAATGACCTGGGATTATTGGCTGCAAGTTTTCAAAAAATTTTGGACTGTAATCTCCATGACAACAGTCTTCTTCTTCTTCTTCTTCTTCTTCTTCTTCTTCTTCTTCTTCTTCTTCTTCTTCTTCTTCTTCTTCTTCTTCTTCTCCTGAGCGTTTAGTCCCGCGCAGTCGCAGGGTCCGCTGTTCTTGTGATCTGTCGCCACCTCATCCTATCAAGGGCGTCATCTGCCGTGGCGCCGACTTCGGCGAGATCTCTCTTGATGACGTCCTTCCACCTTTTCCTTGGGGCTCCTCTCGGACGCTTTCCGGGTGCCTCGAAATCCAGGGCCAACCTTGTGGAGTGATCTTCTGGTCTTCTGAGGACGTGTCCATACTGCCTCAGGCGCTGCTCTCTCATCTTCAGCTGGATCGGGGCTGTCTTCATCACTGCCCTAACATCCTCGTTTCGCACCCTGTCCCGACGGGTCCATCCACATGCCCACCTCAGCATCCTCATCTCCGCCGCGTGCAGTTCCCGCTCCTGCGCCTTACCCAGGGCCCAGCACTCACTGCCGTAGAGGAGGGCAGGTCTCACAACTGTTCTATAGAGCTTGCCTTTGAGTGTCCTGGAGCATCTACGGTCGCAGAGGATCCCTGTGGACTCCCCCACTTGAGCCAGACTGCGTTTATCCGTCCTCTGACCGCCTGGTCCACACTTCCTTCCTCGGATAGATCACTTCCGAGGTAGCGGAATTCTTCCACCTTCTCGATCGTTTCCCCTTGGCAGTCTAGGATCGATCCAGCGCACTGCTCAGAGCTGATGAACTTCGTCTTCTTCACGTTCAGCCGTAGGCCGTTGTCTGCGAGGGCTCTCTGCCACAGCTGCACCTTCTCCTCCAGCTCCTCCTGGTTGTCGGCTACTAGGGCGATGTCGTCCGCGTAGAGGATCGTTCTGAGAGGGTTTTCCTCAAGGTGGTTCACTATAGAGTCAAGCGTCAGCAGGAAGAGGAACGGGCTCAGAGCCGACCCTTGGTGTACCCCACTGTGATGTCCACTTTCCTTGTCACCCCGCGTGGAGTTCGTATCGCCGCTTTCGAGCCTTCGTACATGTCCCTTATGACCGTGATCAGACATTCCGGGACACCCCTCCCTCGAAGGGCACTCCAGATTACGGCCCGAGCTAGCCTGTCGTAGGCCTTCTCCAGGTCCAGGAATGCCAGGTAGCACGGCTTTCGTTTCTCCCGATATTTCTCCATCACCTGACGAGCGATGAAGATGGGGTCTGTGGTGGACCTCTCAGGCATGAAGCTTTCCATGACAACAGTAATTTTTAAAAATTGGGCAAACTTCGTATTTCGTGCAGGATGAATAAAGCGCAGGCTTATCGCCAGCTGTTCACCGCACTTCAGAAGTAGTCGTGGTGTCGCATAGAAACTTAATGAGTGGCGGATCCAATATAGGACTTGGTTGACGTTAGTATCTATTATTTTCTCCTTTTTCTTCAGTACCTCTTTTCAGAGCGATTGTCGATCTGTCTACGGGACGTAATGATGTTATGGATAATGTGAGCAAGTGGGGTGATGTAAGTGCTTTTCATCTGAATCACAGCGCTTTTTAAATCGTTGGGCCAAGCTATAGTACAGAGTGATGAAGACAATTTCTAGGGTCGAGAACTCATAATGGAGCTCGACGATAATGAGCTCAGCCTGATAGATCCGGACACAATGACGGTTGTGCACTCTGAGAAGATTCAGCAGATCCGTGTGTGGGGTGTTGGTAGAGACAACGGAAGGTGAGTATAGTCCAGTAAGTGCTAGGACTTTTCTTGTTTGGACCAAATGCGCATTTTCTGTTTGTTTTCTAACAACTTCAACTCTTTTTTCATTGATTCTTCAGAGATAGGTAAGTGAAAGCTATAGTGACGTGTTTCACTGTTGTGTATTGTGTTAGAAGCGCATATATAGGTTCTAAGTGTGGCTTGACTTCTGATAAGGTGGCTTCAGTTCGATACTTCATCTATGGGAGATAATTATGGCTAACTAATGTTATGACCTATAATATAATTAGTGATCCTTGCCGAAATTATGGAATAAGATGCGAAAGGAAGTATGTGAATTAGTAATGGGATAAGCAAATTACAAGTGCCCATTATAAAAGGGCGTTTTGTGGACCACCACTATTATCCCAGAAATGGGCGTAAATTATGGGCATAAAGACGTCTGATGACGAAAATCGATGGAAATGGTACCTCATCTTTACTGGAATGGAAAACTTGTGATGAATGCTTTTTTTTCATCTGTAGCTCCACTTATGGAGTTTCCCTATGCGTGCTCTTTGATTGTACACTTTGCCGTAGCCCAATAATAGTAGAGGCTTACGCTAACATCTGAATTACTACGTATTTCAGAAAACGTATGCACTGTTATAATGTTCATAAAATTCGCGTACCTTTAGCTACAGCAACGCTTTATAGCTTCTATCAAGGAGGAATTAAACGAAAACTTGCTGGCGGGCTAACATACGAAATTGCGCTACGCACTCATGCGGTTTTTGAATATTGAGGTTGATTTATTTTGGTAATTGCAGTCATCTGGAGTATTTCGGTAAAGTGTTAAATACGTAGATCTTTGCATTTAGCTTAGCTGATCCTTTATGTTGTCAGGATTTCGTTTACCTAACAAGCAAAGGTTCCCAACTCAAGGTGATCTTTTGCGATGCTATTTTGAGAGAATGGAGAGCCGTGTGAGCGGGGTCCAGAATAACGGTTAGTTTTTGCTGAATGGTTTTTAAAGACCTGAAAACGAGGTCTGAAAGTGTGCGCGCAACTGTCATTAACCCTATGAGACCCACCAAGTGTGCCTCGGCGGCGCAGTTGGTAGGAGTGCCACCTCATAGGAGCACACGTGTGGGGTACTGAGTTCGAGTCCGCGTACTGCCGACATTTTTGCACGTGTTAGTTTGTTGCTACTGCGCTTTCTCACCATTACAGAATCAATTTTAGACCATCAATGCTTATAAAAACCAAGGTTGTCTATGTACGCCTTCATATGTTCTAGTTTTTCAACAATGCCTATCTGCACCATATCATTTCTCTGGAAATAGAAAGCCCTGTCTTGCTCTTCCCTTGTAGTCAACAGCTATGGTACAAGTACAACACAAGCGCTTTATCTCCACAGATGCCGTCCAGAAAGTGTCCTTTTATGGCATCCGCAACCACAATCTCTCTCTTTGTCCGAGAAGTGAAATCCGGTGTGGAGGTGTGAAGTAGCCAGCCGACAACACGCTCAGGTTAGAACGACATTCCACGTCCGACTCTCGATGAACCTTGGCATTTTTGACGTCGTAATCGACGAGTGCTTGCTTCAGCGTGACCAAGATTGGAGAACGACATTTTTAGCATAATTATGTACCGATATGGCCCGGGTTCATGATATTCAACCGTAAGGTACCCGTATTTGTGTGCAATTACTGTATCATTGGTGATATGGTATGACGTGGTGGTAGAGCAGATACAAATCATTTTTAAAAACTAGCACATATGAAGGCGCAAATAGACAGCCTTGGTCTATTATAGGCATTTATGGCCTAAAATTGACTCCTGTGATCATGAGAAAGTGTAGTAACAACAAACTACATGTGCAAAAATGTCGGCAGTACGCGGACTCGAACTCAATACCCCACCCGTGTGCTCTTATGAGGTGGCACTACTTCCAACTGCGCCGTCGAGGCACACTTGGTAGGTCTCATAGAGTTGATGATGGTTGCGCGCACGCTTTCGGACCTCGTTTTCCGGTCTTTAAAAAAGCATTCAGCAAAAACTAACTGTTATTCTGGACTCCGCTCTCACAGCTCTACATTCTATCAAAATATAATCGCAAAAGCTCACCTTGAGTTGGGAACCTTTCCTTGTAAGATATCCCACAAATTTTTGAGCTTGATCTGCTCTAGAAAGTTGTGTAGTTACGTTTATTTCTCGTTCAACGAGAACCTTCTTGACTGAAACAACTCCCAACTTATTTTGACAATGAGCAGTCTTTCCTACGTGTGACGGTAGATGAGAAGACGATCGGGAACTTGTGGCGTATTTTAGTAATCCTATTGTCACTACTATAACTTGACAACTGCTTCAGTCAAAATTCTTCGCTTATGAACGAGGAAATGTTACCCAACTTTTTGGTTTATCTCTATGTGAATGCGTCTGGCAAGAGGCGTTATAAATGATTTTGGGCAGTCGAACTTGCAAGTGAACCTCTATGTACATCAATGCTTAACGCGAAAATTCATGCAGTCCAGTACTGAAAATCTCAGTGATTGACGGGCACGTTATTGATCGAGCAAGCATCGCAAAATGCTTGGGCAGCCTCATCGTTTAACACATTGGAACTTTACAACCCTAAAGCTCTCTTATAGTTCAGAGGACAAGGGATATATGATTACTAAAACAGTGTGTGCATTTTTGGGCATACCATCCATGCGCTTTTATGTGTTTGGTGTGTTTATTTGGTCAATATGTGTAGAATTCATAAAGTTGATGAAACGACAGGAGATAGATGTGGTTTCCCATATGTGTCTTTAGATTTTGGTGGACATTTTTCTGACCATTTGATCTGAAAGAATCTTTCGATTTGCGTTCTCCGTCGGAGGAGGTCCATCAGCCCCTTAATGTACCCACGTTTTCTTAATATTAAGAGCTTTATTCGCTCCAGTTTCGGCTTATCACAGTGGTGTTGAAAAGTGCTGAACCTAATTTCTGTACACTTGCCACATGAGATTTTTCTTTCTAAGAGGCATACACGTTTAGTTGTGGGTGTTGCTTTACTGTGAAACTTTAATGTGAAATGAAGCAATGGTGGCCTTTGCGTTAGTAGCGGTTTCTCTGCCATAAAGCCATCGTTTAGTCCTGAATGCATGATGTTTTGTTGTTGTTGTTGTTGTTGTTGTCAAAGAAGTCTAAAGCGAAGGTGGTCGTCATTCGGAAGTGTCTGTTTTAGGGATTTCGCATATGTGGCACGCGATCGCAATTCTCGCCGATTCATGTGCCATGTGTTCCGCTGTGACACACCGGCGAAGACGATCGCGAATACTCTGCGCGACATCTGTAAGCGACTGATGCTCCACCGAAGGCCGTCGAGTCTGCATGCGATTGACGCTGTGCCGGAGAGGCGTGTGATTCGAAGTCAGTTCCAAGCCTTTCACTGACGATGTCTCCCAAGCCAATGAAAGCTCTTTCCTCCAGCAGACGGCTTAACAACACCGAACGAGGAGCCGAAGAAGGTCATTCGGTGTCATTTCCTTGGAGTAACACAGGTACCCCGAGCCACCGGCATCGAGATCCTCAACGAAGCCGTCGACAGATTGGTGTCCCAGGTAGGAGGGCTTCTGCGCGCGTTTGTTAAAGGAGGACAGGACGGTATTGAGGTTTTCAGGTACGACCAGAACGATGGATTCTCTCCGACGTTTCAATAGCTCCCTCTACTATTACGATCGCTGAAGTCGGCGGCGGACAAATAGCCCAATGCCGAGTGCGCTACCTATCGTTCTTGGGCATCGGACGTGACGTGAAGTGAGTGCTATTTTAATCGCCTTCTTCTTGCTTCTAGGTAAACAGATAACTGCTACTGGGGTCTATCCTTTTACCTGATTTCTGCAAAGAGGAAAGAAGCTTCTATGGTTAGAATAGTGCTGAGTTACGAAGAGACTGAATTGAATCCGCCTACCAAAATCCTAGAAGAGTGCAAAATGCAAATGCCGATGGTTCACGTTCCTCATGAATATTGAGATCGCGCGAAGTTTTTTTTAGTAAGTTGACTTGTATGAGGCAGAATATACCGTACTTTCGGTCATGGCTAGTGGAGTTATTTACACCAGTCACTCCGCCATGACCGGATTCATTGTAGTTCTCCTGCCATGAGCAGTGTCAAGGTAAGGCGTAACATCATCTCATCCAAACTTCTTACATGTGAAGAATGTCGCGTTGAAGAGTGAACTGTACGAACTCCCATCAATAGTTATTTCTCATCACTTACAAACGATTTCGCAATTGAATTAGGGATAGGCAGGGCTCATACCTGTGCGATCACAATTGGACGGAGGGCTGCTTCACCAAGTCGCACTTATGTACTCTTTCAAGTCGTCGATGGAGCGCCGAAACTTGAGAACGCATGTGTAGGAGGCAGGTAGTGGCGTCTATCTTCCTGAGGAGCATTTTTCAGTTGATTCATGTTACTCGGGTTATCAGACGTGGCTTCTATCTTCCTGAGGAGCATTTTTCAGTTGATTCATGTTACTCGGGTTATCAGACGCTCAACGCGCTTATCCAGAATTGAGATAGCAGTCACAGAACTATGAAAGGGCCGTGTGGTTCGTATAGTTCAAGCTAATACGTTCCATCTGATAGTGCAGGCACAAGCACTGCCGAGTGGCCGAGAGTGGTTCAGCACAAGGGTGCCGCACATCTGCTAACAGCTTTGCGTCGTTTGTCGTAGATTCGCAAGATGACCACTTCTCCCTTCTCGAGCCACTTAACTCTTTACGTTCCACATTATGTCCTTTTTGGTCACATCTAGGTATTCATTCCACAGTAAACGAGATATCGTCGTGCGCCTAGTGCACACTAACCTTAGATTTTGAGGTGATATTGCACTTGCCACAAGTCGCTCTTCTTCCATCGCGTCGGGCCTCGCATGCACACTAAACGACATTTAAAGCTTAAACACTTCTTCCAAGTGTTTAAGCTTTAAATGTCGTTTAGTGTGCAGGCGAGGCCCGACGCGATGTGATGATAACGTCCCCTATCGATTAGGCACCGCCACGAATCGATATGGGAGCCTATCACTGCATAGCGTGCACACTAAACGCTCCCTTAGGGGTCGTTTAGTGTGCATGCTATGCGCGACGCGATGTAGTGACGTCCCTTATCGATTAGGCAACGCCACGAATCGATATGGCAGCCTATCATTTCGTTTATGCTTGTCGCGCTTCGCAGTGGTGGGAGATTCGATCGATATCGATTATCTGCGCCATATAATCGTAGTTTCCGTTCGCGTATTGCCGCGCGGTGCTTGTCGCCGTGAGTATAAAACTTGATTAGTAGGGTTATAGTGTGTAGTATTAGCTTTAACTCTTCTTAAAGCCTAAACTTACTATAAGCGCATCTGATTCATGAGGCGGAAGAGTTTCCCCTTGTTTTGCATAGAAGCCGAGAGGCGAGGAACGAAAGCAAAATTATATTGGTGATGTCAGTTTTGAGCGATTTGATCCCTTTTTCCATGACACGGCCTTTTAGAGCAGTTTTCTGTTGTTGTGTTTCAACGAGTTCGTTCTTGAGTTCAGAAATGCTGCGATTGCGATACATTACGAGGATAACATGCGGTGTTTCAGGCACTGCGCCTTCATCATGCACACGTCGTCGGAGAACTTCATGTGCTACGTGTTCCACGTCGAACCGTCTGCGGCGGCGATGGCGAAGACAATCGAAGCCGCGTGCAAGTTGCGCTACCAGAAAGTGCTCGACGCACACGCCGGGCGCGCTCCTCCACATCTCGGCAGCCATGACGCTCCGTCTATCGGCAAGGTTTCCCAGATTTACACCTATATCCTCTATCTCACTTTCCAAAAGCACGTACTAACAGCAGTCTGTTTCTCTGTCGTTATCCACACCATACATAGATAGCTTTATTGTAACGTAGATCCTGTAGGGAAGGTGCGCCTTGTCCTCTAGGCAAAATTGAAGTTCTCTATCGATCAACTTGCCCCAGCAGCTTTTGTATCGATCTCTAAATGTTGTGAATTGGTAAAGAGCCCAGGGTGGGTGTTGAAGCGTTAGTTCGGAAACTGACCTGTGATTAGGTGCGCGGGTGTCTCTTGTGGGATTAAAGCACTAAGGGCAGGTTCAAAGTTCGTGACGAGAGCGACGGAAGCGGTTTATCGGCCAAGCAAATCATACGTATCGATTTTTGCTGGGCGATTGCTCGGCGAAACTCAAGGCGTGTTCGTGTGTGCTTAGTGTTGTGAGGGTGCCGGCACAGAAAGGTTGGATTCTAAAACAGAAACGGGAGTATGGAATTACACGGATTCCAAGTCAGATGTGGTTCAGGTTCAGTGATCCACTCGCTAAAAGATTGCTACCTTTGCATACTTTAAAATATGCTCAAAATCGCATTCTTCCTTGCAAATCTTTATAAAACTTTTGTTGTTTCACGTATTAGCAAATGCAAATGTGGATGAAGCTCGTTTTAATATGAAAAGCGTCCAGCTTGACATCAAAAGCGTCATGCTGACTTAGAAGAATGTCCGTTTTGACTTGAAGTGCTCAATTTCACGTGAAAATGGTATATATTCTGGAAGAACCGAAACATCATCCGATTACGTTGAGCTTAGTGTTCGAGGCACCCTGTAGGCGTCCACACGATGGTCTGATGAAAGCTGGAGAGCAGCGATGCGTCCGTTGTGTGGCTTAGAGTCTACCCGCGCCAGTGTTGTCAGAGCGGTGAAGGTTCGAGTGCTGCCTGTGACGACAGCATGCCTTGTTACTGAAGCGAATCGTGCCAGCAAGATTAGTCTTTCTGAGGCTCGCCGAGAATCTCCTACACCGCTCTGAAGATCTTCTGCAGTTCTTTTGTCATCCTCTAACAGACTTCCCCTTAACTCTGTTGACTGCCACCCTAGCCTTCTCCTAGCCCGACAACAGATACCTTTCCAAGCCTAATCGCCGCTTTACAGGGCTGGACAGAGTCGCTGCGTGATGTGTTCGGCTCGGTGACCCAGCGGATAGTGCCGTCGAGATCACTGCAAAGTATTTGAACGCCGTTCTCCGATCGTCATCGATTTGTCTTCCCATCACCTGGCTCGCCTTCGAGACGTCCAGTCTTCTGCTACATAATGGATCTGTTGTTGTTGTTGTCATGTATATTCGCTACTTATAGAGCTAAGAGCTACGATTCTCTGTATTCTCGATAAGGTTCTTCTTTCACTTTCCACTTTTCAACAGTTTTCAACTCACTGTATTCGACTTAATTGTTCGGCTTTAGAAGAAGAACAACATCGCATATGCTTTCATAAGATTTTCGTTCGTCAGTTGACGGTTGTCCATCGACTGCTAGATTAGTTTCGTCTCCGAATTCTTGAATAACGCTCACTACATAATGCCTTACCACCGATACTACATTAGGGTCATTAGTTTCGAGATAAGAATGGTTTGTATGGCCGTTGTGTGCAATTGAATAGCCAAAGAAATGTCGCCTAATCAGTGCTTGAGGTCTTTTTTTTATAGAATGTCTATAATAAAATGTCGTAACGATGTCAGGTCACTCTGGTGTTGTTTGGTGGTACCACCTATGTCTGTTAGAAAACAAACTAGTAGTTGCGATTATGAGATCTCATATAAGGCGGTTCAAGGTTTTGACGGAGAATGGCTTCCTGTATCTAGCGGGATGTTGCCCCGTATCTTAGAAGGATCTCCGGAATCGGGCCTGCCAATATGCCAATATTGGACACATTCTCGAGTCTGTTCCTTTTATCGGTCAGTGCTGTCTTTCGAGGAGACTGAGCTCCACCAAAGCGTCAGCCGTCTGTGCGTGCACGGGGCAACATTTCGTGAACCATCGTTTTCGCTTCCTTGAAGAATAACGGATGCATGGGTTTACTTCATTAAGTTTATATCGAAGTAGGAAGCACCTTTGAGTCACTGCTCAGGGATCTGCGTTTTTGTTTTTGTGCTACGAAAATCGAAACGAAAGGATCCAAAAATAACCGTAATAAGGAGCTCGGAAACGGAAGTAAGGCATTCGCCCCTTGTTCAAATCTGCATCGAAAACGGAGCTAAAAACTGCTTTTGTTGCGTTTTTTCGTGCGCGAAACTTCCAGCACAGCAAGCTCTTTCACAGATTTATGCAAATCCTGATCAGGGGCCGGATTCATCAAAGTTACTGCAGTAACTTTGACGGAGAATTGTAAGCAAAAAGCTCAGATACGCGGCTTATCAAGCGATATGGTGAGCGATAAGCAACGTTATCTGAGCTTTCATTTACGGTTCTCGTTAAAGCTACTGCAGTAACTTTGATGAATTCGGGCCCAGGACGCCACATAAGAAGCGCATGAATAGAATCAAAGCATCCGAAGCATTATTCTGTTGTCCTTTAAGCTAATGATAGATATGTAGTGAAGTAGAACACACGCAAAGCCTTGTTCGACTCTAACAACGTCAACCATATTCAAGCTCGCCCGAACTAACCCCGGGCAAGGCTTCCCCACCTACTTTTTTGCTGCCGCAGTCTCATCTACAGGGTGGCCCATAAGTCCTGCAACAAAATTATGAGACCTAATTGGTTGTCTTTTTCCAATTGCAAAAAAACCGCATACCAACATTTATGTAGCATATACTTAGTGCTATACTTCTGGAAAGTATCATGGTTGTAGCTGCTCTTATTACAAAGTAATGCGCTCTCACGTAAATCTACCGAAAATTCTTCTCTGGCCCGTGGCGCTTCCGTTCCGATGTGACTAAATTTCGGAAGATTGGTTGTTGAACATGCAGTATGATGGTATTGTGTAGGGCAGTGCAGAGGCTTCTCAAGGGTGAACATTGGATGAACGGATCTGAACTACAACAGAAGAACGCTATTAATTTTCTGATCATACACGATGCAGCAACCAGCTGGAACAAATGCAACCTTCAGCCGTGTGCGTAATCTGTTACTAAGCAGTATGCAGTTTCTAATAAACTACAAGGAAAGCTCTACAAGCCCACAAGTGAGACGAAGACTCAGCTATGAGGAGAAGAGAGTAGAAGGAAAAATTTGCGCAGTTGGAGCGCGTCATTTGAAATGGCTATTCAGCCTCTGCCTCATTTGATGAGAAATTTCTCAAAGTTGAGCGATCCCAGAACGGTCAAAATAATAGTGCGTTTAATGCTAGCTTTGCGGGAACCTGATGATATAAACACAACGGCCACGCATGCCAGGTTTTTGTCATACACGATTTTCCAAAATGTCTCCCCACACTCCATAGGTTTTTGTGTAAAAATAGTGAAAATCAATAAAAATGTTCGTTTGATAGGAACGAAAACCTAACACCATATATTAGAGACTCAATCGCGCTGTTTAAAGGCAAAATGCACATTCTGGTAAAGCGATTCCTGTAACAGCAAAAGAAAAGGATGTGGTAGCGGTTCTCAGTCCATCTGCAAAATATTGCACCTGCGAAAGACTAGCTGTGAAATTCCTAAATCTTTAGATTTTCAATCTTTGTTTATTAACAATCTTAAAGAAAATGTCGTGCTCTATAAAGACTGGAAAAACTATTGTTCAATATCTTCTTTGGAACGAATAAGAAGTACAACTCCGTAAGAGGGGCTGCGACGTGAGCTGCAAAGCAACCCACACGATCTGAAGGCCCTTATCAATCCAGGAGTGGTCCCTTATGAATAATACCACTCCACCATAATCTACAAACCATGGGCAAACAAGGTTTAAAAGTCAAGGTGCATTCTTAGCCTTTTTATACGCCTATGTTTTTGTTGCAGGACTTATGGGCCACCCTGTACTTAAGATTTTTTTCGTGAAGCCTTAAACAGAAACTGCTTCAGAATAACCGATCCGTTATTTTTCGTTAGGCAAACAAGTTCTCTAGCTTAAATGGTCGCAAAGTTTCAAGGAACTGGATGAGGGATTATGCCGTCTGAACAACTATCCTTTCCCAACTTCAGCAAATCACCAAAGCTGGTGATCAGATTCTGTTCTTGGATCGAAGTTGGGTATGCGAATGACTGGTCGTCTAACCCTCGTAGAACTGGATGGAGCGTTCCAGTAGACGTTGCGAACGTGGTGCATTCTTCTTCTACCGCTGCCGTATCAATCTGGGGGGAGTGAGTCATATAGGAGGAATCCCCACTCCTCAAATAGCGTAAAAATATGTTTCTTTTTTTTGCCAAGTCCATAAACCCAAGGAGTAGGGGGTCCTTGAAGTTACTGTGGAATCGGCGTGTCTTGAGTGTTGGGGTCTCTTGTACTCTCTCAATGGCACACCAAGCGGCTCGGGCGCAGTGGAGAGTGGCGTTGCTTCATGCGAGGGAGTCGGGGGCAGGTGTGTTCATAATTACGATTTACGATTTACGGCGATTTTTGGCAATTTTTTTTTTACGATTTACGATTTGCCACATTTTGGGTCGTAAAACGTAAATTCCCGTAAATGCGGACAAGCGCTTTTCCCCAACCCAACCGACAGAATTGATGTAAAATCGTCAAGAAACATCATTCATGACTGAATTCAAGGTCAGCTACTAAACTCTCATGGAAAGAAAAAACTGCTGAAGTTTCCTCCAGATTACCAAAGCACCACACAAACTAACAGAGGCCGGGCCCCCTACGTCGCGCAATAAGCGTCCTGATTCTGAATACGTGTCAACGATGTTTGCCGTGAGCATGGGAGGACCACTAAGGGGGTGGTGGAGAAGGGCGATAAGGGGGACCTCTAAGGTGGACTAGGAGAGCGACCAGGAAGAAAAGGAACAACCTGGAGAAGGGCCAAGACGAGGAAACCAGCAAGAAGAGACCAGTAGGGGATCAATGGTGGAAACCAAGAAGTGGGCCAGGAATTGGGACCAGGAAGGGGGGGGGGCTAAAGAGGGGGAGGGAAGACCAGTAAAGGCGGACCAGCAATTAGATCCAGTAGGAAGAAACGAGTGAGGGAGAACCTGGCTTCGGAAGACATGTCAACGATATCTGGAAGCTCTAGGTGTTGAGCATGGGAACGGTTGCGGAGGAGCAACACGAGGGGCAGAAGTACTGCGCAGCACAAAACAATGACGTTACTGGACGATCCGGAGAGAATTCTTATGACGAAAGTAGTGAACGGGTTTTGAGCAAAACCTAGATGTCAGCGAATTTTATGTTTTACAGATGATTTTCGAAGGTCAGTGCAAGGCCGCGAAGCGCGCAATTGCGAGACACACTGTTAGGCGTGTCTTAGCACTTGTATCTCAAAATGCAGAAAAGTGGAGACCTCCGACGCATCGTAGGATCACACGCAAACGAAATACGAGCTAAAGTGGTGGGGATTTTACGGCTGTGCTTTTTATTTGGTCGCCCTAGGTATGGCTTTCTCTTAACTACGTTTTTTAAATCAACGATTTGTTTACAAAACATGTCCAGTTTGCTTTAGGTGTTCACTTTATTCTAGAGGTGTCCAGTTGGCTAGAAATCTGTTCATCTTCAGCTGAAATTAGCGCTGTGAATAAATACTGAATTACCTTTAATTACCGTAACCGAAAATACCTATAGAAATATAGTGCTAGCAGTACGCGTCATGTACTTCTTAGAATTTACGATTTAGATTTACGAAGTCTTTTCGTAATTTCGGTTTACGAAATTTCGGATTTCGTCTACCCCTGGTACCCTGGTACCTGCTAACTTTGAGCTGCCGAGCCAAGATTGTCATCCAGGCTTTATTCGGCAGACTTTCGTGGTCGCCTTCTTCAGATCGTGGTAAGGACAAGTAGGGTTTTAAAGATTAGGCGAAGAGCTATTTCACTTTTCTCACAGCAGATTCAGGGGACGGCAGAAGAGCATAAGGCGATGTGAGAGGGAGACCACCCAACTGACTTTCTGGAAGCTGCCGAGAGGCTGGTGGTAGTCACCCTCGGCTGGAGGCAGATTAGGTGAAAGAGAACGCGGCGATAACCGATGAGCCCACCCCCTTTGCTGATCTCTGTGGGCTTGACCCCAGAGGGCAACAGCCGAAGGGGGTGGTGACCTGAAGCGGCCCGTCTCGTTGGCCCAGCCTGCCTCCATCCGACGGTCACTGACCAGCCTCTTGACTGCTCCCGTAAGGCTGGTCGGTTCGTCTCGATCACGCTTGGCCTCATTCTCTCCTGCTGCCCTCTGAAACTGCTGTTACCTGAAATAATCCTTGGACGAGTGGCCCTTCATACCCTGCTTGTCTTCTCAAGACTCTGAAGAAGACGGTTACGCCAAAACGTCAAGGAAAGAAGACGCGCATAGGAGTCGTGGCTCCGCTGCTTGAAGTCATTTACCATCTTCGTCGCCTTTGATCGTTTTTGCGCACAGACTCGAATCCATCTACCGAACTACTTCAGGCTTTTCCATCGTTGCAGTGTTGCAAAGGAAGTGCAATTGCATACAGATTTCTCCTCCAAGAGGTCTATTTCACGCGGTTTGTTTCAGCCTTTATTTTATTGAGAACAATGCGATGTAGCTACGTTTGAATACGTGTTTTTAAGGGATTTCGACGAAAATTTTCCACGTGATGCGCGACTAGTCGTCGGGAACCAGCTCCTGCCATGGGTCGCCGCTAACCCAGTTCGCCGGCACGGCGTCGATAATTTTCACTCGCGGAAGGATCTCTCGGACTCGATTCCGGTAGAAGTGTTGGCTACTGCAAGTGAGCACCTTAACTTTTTCGACTTCAGCTCGAAAACGCCAACGAACACGGTTCGGCGTTGACCAATCCAATTGTGGGATACGCCATGCACTCTACTTATAAAGGGCAACGTGGAGATATTTTGAATGCATATTTGACATTTACGGTCTGAATTGTGGAGGCAGCCGGTTGAAAGCTAAGCGTTCTATGATTCCAAGACAAGCCCGCCACCAACTCAACTGCCCTGAAAGAAAAGGATGCTCGGCTGCGCTTCCTTTCATACGTCGTATTCATGTCAAATAAGTCTCTTTTCAACCAAACTTGATTCTTTCGAACTGAACATTTTCCATGTCAAAGAATTCAGTTGATATTGATGCATTCATTGCTTAAGAAGGTCAGAGAAAACTGTCGACCAAAACTCCTTTGACTCTCTTTTAAAATTTCTAGTATAATTTACCTGCTCCAAAAAAAGAATGCAGTGTTTGAATTTCCTAATTAAAAATGGCTTTATTGTTTTACGTTTTTAAGGTGAGTAGAAGTACCAATTTCCACGTTATAAGAAAAGATCGCGCCGTGCACTCGTCTAGCGTACTGTATTTTTTATTTATTTGAAGGCAACAGTTCTACTTGCACTGTGTTGTGCACTAGGCAACGGTACAACAGAAACAATTCATATCACTTGGCAAATGGATGGGAATTTTATGCTCATTAGAAAAGCGCACATATTTTTCTTGTGGCACTCTCTTTAGATGAGCTTAAGTAATTTTTTTCTTGGAGCAAAATATTAATCGCCCTTGTTAAATACTGTCTTCTTTGACGTTAGATACGTCTACCATAGTTTTGAGTGTTCGACTTAAGATGAAAGGTATCAACTGAGTCACATCAAACTGGACACCTTTCATATAAAACTGGACACCCTTCGAAGCAAATTTGTCGTTTTTGAAGTCAAACCGAACATCTGTTAAATTAAAACGAGCTGCTTCCACATTACACTGGATACTTCTAAGAAGGTTGGAACAATTTTAGTTCAAGTAAAATCCAATATGACTTTCTTTGAATTTTTTTAATTCAGCTGCTCCAGTAATCGAACAAAGTGTTTAAAATTTCGTCTTTTTAGGAAAAATTGTGGCGTGAAGCTTATTCTAATAGATTACAAAAAGGCGGCAGTTCTCTAGCTTGTCAAAGGAAGAGGTCACGCCATGCACTCGCCCAGCTAGTTGCGATTTTCATTCGATTGGTACTGTAAGTGTATATTGCTTGAAACAGCGCGGAGTTAAGATACCTATGTATGTTTTTTATAATTATTTTTGATGCACCGTTGGTGAGTGATTTCATAAAAAGAGAATTTTCGCTATCAATCAAATGACAATAGCGAGCCTCTGAATAAGTGCATGAAGCAAACTCCTTTTTTATCATATAAACTATGCCGCTTTCCTGCACCTTTAGGCAACCTTTCAACAGTTACTCTTCATAGAAAATTTATAATATTTCAAAGAACGTGCTGATTTATTTCGCAGAGTGAATTAAGAAATCTCAAAGAAAGTCGTGTTAAATTTTCTTCGAAGACTGTCCAGATTAATTTGAAAAGTGTCCATTTCGACATGAAAATGATATACATTCTCTTTCTCCCACACAATAAATGGTGGACTAGCTTCAAGAAAGCAACTTTAACAGCAGAAGCAGCGCCAGATTTTTCGTGATTTTTTTTCGCATTCCTCTTCTGTGTGATACTTGAGCAAGTCCTGAATGCGCAGTGGATTGAGCAAAGCATCCGATGAACGGTGGAATTTCTTTGCTGCTCAAACGAATATGCTTCCAGCTAGTTGAAGCGGTGGCTGCCTATCGACCGATCGATTTTCGACGCGCGTGCAGTCAGCGCCTACTGCGCGCTGCGCCGCTTATGCTCACTACCAGCATGCAAAGAGTTGTTTATGAGAAATGTGGTTGCTCTAAGAAACGAAAGTGTTGGGCGATCTCGGCCAGATTCTTCAGACAATAAACGCCAACGTATGACTAGGGATTTGGTCCCTCAGCTATACATAGAGAGAACCCCCTCCCATCAATCTGTTGCGATGCATTAGGAAGGGCTCTCGATACCACAAACATTGATTTTTCGGGCACGGCTAACTGGCGATGCCATGCGGCGGCTAGTTAAACAATAGGGTCACCAGCAGAAAAGTTGAAAAAAATGCTGAGAGGTTTTGAAAAATTCCAACAACTAACCTGTAGATGGGGTTCATCTCCAGCGTAACATCCTTCAAAGCTGGCAAACGTTTCAAATAGGCCACTTCGGACCAGTTCGAGATCTAGGTACGAATTCGCTTAGCCAGGACTACTGCGAGAAGCTAGTTTTACCCGATTTTTTCGTATCCACAGGCTCCTCAACTTCACAAGGTGCTGGAGATTCTCAATTTTTTCTATCTGGTTGTCATTCAGATCGAGCGAGACCAAGGCGACGTTGTTGGTGAGTCTGAAGTAGCACAACATACACGCGGGAGTGGAGTGGAACTCCCGCTGAGGAAGACTCCAGTGCTCACCCTGCGATTCGAGTGATGCCGTTCTGTGAGAGGGCCAGGTCAGTGAGGTTCGTTAGACACTCGAGGCCCTCGATTGTTCTGATCGCGTTGCCTATGAAGCTCAGCACCACCAGCTCCCGTAAGGAGGACAGCCCTAGACGCATCGCGGTATTGCCGGCGCGAACATGGCTGCCAGTCTCCTCTCACCTTCGATTTTTGTGATTTGATTCGCGCCCAGAAACAGCTTTCGCAGGTTTTTTAAAGAGTCCAAGTTCTCGATCTTCTTTATGCGGTTATCGGCGAGTTCCAAAAGCTCGAGAGACTTTAGCTGCAATGAGGTTCTCTAATCTGCGCTCCGTTATGGGTTCGTACGACTCTTACAAAAACTGACGTTTTCTAGCCCTTCAATTTTTGTGAGTTTGTTTCTTGTGAGGTACAGTTCCTTGAGATTTCGCAATTCATGAAGTCCTTCGATCTTTGAAATTCGGTTGTACGAGAGGTCCAGAGCAACCAAATTCGGCAAATCGAACAGGTTTTCTATCCTTGTGATCTGAATGGCTTCTGGTTATGCAAACAACTGTAATACGTATGTACATAAGTTGGAAGGTCTCATCAATGAATAAGAGTTTCCAATAGGCTCCCCATGTGTTTGTCTGCTTCCAAGCACACTGATTTCCATAACAAGCTCACCCTTAGGAGATTACACGAGTCGTATCGTGGTTTCCGGAGAGGGTTGCTTGTGGCTCTAATTTTCAGCTTTTTAGGCGGTTTTCGTATCTCTTAATAAATTGTCTTTCCATATGTGGTTTAGGCAATGTAGAGAGTTGCACCCAGCTTTATTCGCTGAAGTAGACATGTTATGAACATCGAGTGGAACCCTATAATATATGCATAAATTTATGTATTGCAGGATGTCCCAAAAAATACAGTCGCTGTGGAAAATGATATTTTTCTGCCAGCAAAGGCACTGAAAATGTTAAGATCTCGTATGCAGGAGCTGAACAATAGAAATTCTCTGACGTATGAAATAATATAGATATAAATGCACATAAAGGATAAAGGACGGCGTTATTCAATCCCGTTTGGGATGCGCCACGCATTCTATTTCTACGGGATGTCGTGGAGGCGAGTTGTATGCGTATTTGGCCATGCAATGACTTGCGGTGGCCAGCGATGAACAAGTCAGCGCTCTATCCTTCCCAGACAATTTTTGTATCAATTCACCGACTCCGGAGGGATGGAAGGCTTGGTTGGCCTGGGCGGGAAATTCGAACCAGTAACCTGGTATCGGGTGCAGGCGACAGCCGGCGCCTACTCCGACTGCGCCCTTCAAATGTACATATATGTATATAAATGTAGATGTATATGAATATAAATATAAGAAGATACTGAAAAAAGTTAAGAGTTCATATGAAAGCACAAGTAAATAGAAATTTTCTGACATATGACCGGTGGGGATTGCGCCACGCACTCTTTTGAATTATCGCTTTTTGCACTCCTCTGATTGTCTTTCGCTATCGATTAATTTGGGCTCATTTTCAAGTTTAAAACTTGACTCACACTACAGATTACGGCAGAATTCTGCGTATCCTAAAAAATCCAGGGTGCTGTTTGGAGGTCTCCAACATCACTGCTAGTGGGGCTTTTGAAAATGATTGATGCTCATATGGAAGTACAGGATAACGAAACGAAGAAAAATTGACATGCAAATGGTCAAAATCGAACCCCAGACTTGACCCTCGTCTCGTACTGCTACTATGAATGCCTGTAGAAGCCTTATGTAGACGTCACGTCTTCTACTGTCTCTTTCCCCAAAAGCGTCTCCTCGAATAGCATTCTTCCACGGCCAGGTCCGCGAAGGTCTTCCAGGCTGCATTCTATCAAAACAGACAAACACATTATCTTGAAAATCAAAACAGTTGTCATTCAGACTAAATCGAAGGCTGTCAGAGAAGGCTAGAATAATTTTTCGTCCAAAGAAAGTTTAGTATGACCTTTGAACCTTTTAGAATTCATCTGGCTAAATACTCTGTGAAATTTTATAAAATCTTTGTTTTTCATAATTTTTTTCAGAAGATAAGGTGCTTGTTTTAAAGTGTAGGAAGGCAGTGATTTTTCATTGCCTGAGGAAGAAATTTTTCCATGCACTTGTCTAACTCGTTGAGACACCTATTTGACTGTTTGCTTAAATGCTGTTTGCTTGAAGATCAATGTGCGTCTTCTACAAATGTCCTGTTGTTGTGCATTCAACACGAACAAAATCTTTGCAATCGATCAAATGAAAATTTCGTCATTTACGAGTGTACGGCGCAATCATCACTAAAAAACTGCTGCCTTCCTGGTCTTTAAAACAAGCTTGAAGCCTTTGCTTGTCCTTAAAATTTTTAAATAAAATTCCAAACAGTGTGTTCCACAGTTGGGGCAGGTGAATTTTAAATATGTCAAAGAAAGTTGTGCTAACCTTTTCTTGAACAAAAAGTATTCTCACCATATGGAAGAGTATCTCGTTTACTCAGGAAGAAGCTCGTTTCGTTGTGAAAGAGGTTCAGTATGTTTTCATAAACGCCAAGATTTCTGGGAAGAAATTTCGGTCTATGTCGCGAGGACGGGCAGCGTTGGGAGATGGAAACGCCCCATCCAATCAGACCGTATTGAATGGGCGTGCCATTCAGAGAGGCGTGTACAGACGGTACCCTGATCGGCTGGCATGTGTTCAGTCTGTGCTCTGCTTGGTCATTATTGGCTGTCGCGCTCCTCCAAATGCTGCTCACCTTCGCGACATGTTTCGAAAACTTACCATTAGACATCAATTACAATTTCGGAATACCTGCCTGATTATCGTAGAGCGATAGCCTAGTTAATCTCCGCAGTCCGTTAAAGTTCTCGATTTTCTTGAGTAGATTCCATCGTAAAGTCAGCATTTCGAGCTGTGGCAGCAGGTCGAAATTTGAAGCGAACAACAGCCGTCGTCTAGTTAGATCGAGCTCCCGCACATGCGAATCGACCTCGATTTCTGTAAAACTGACCTTGTCAGATATTTTGAACAATTTTTGCTGAACTTGTCTTTAGCTCTGAACCTTCAATGCATAAAAGATTTTTGTTCACAATTGCCACTTTTATGTTGAAAAGATCTGTTAAGAATACATGGATAAAGGGACCGCGCTCACCAGTCTCTTTGTGATGTGCGCCACGCATTCGACTCTTACGATAGACAATTTTAAAGCGAATTTTTTCGTACAATAGTTTGGGATGAGCATTTGATGAAAAAGTCGGCGTTTCATCCTTTCAAGAGAATACTGGTGCCAAATTGCTCACTCAGTAACTCAGTACTGACTCGTCAGGATGGCCGGGAGCTTTGGTGACCTGCGCGGGACACGAACTGATAGATTAATGCAGACCGATAGATGGATTAATGCTTAATACACCTACTGCTAGTGCTTTCTCTGGTTGCGCCTCACACTTCCATGGACGGTCAATTTCTCTCAATAAAGGCGCTCACCATCATAGTGTCCACGGGGCGGATGCGGTCAAACGAATGGCTATCGTTCAGCTTCAGAATACAGCTGCTAGACGTCCAGACAATTGGCGTTTGCAACGTCGAATTTTTTCCACTTTTTCATTCAAATTAGACTCTTTTCAAAGTAAGTTGGACCCTATTCAAAGTAAACTTTGAAATCAATCTGAACATTGTTTTACACATTTGCTTAAGCCTGGAGCGGCTAGTAAAGATGCGGGTTCGAGTCCCGCCTGGCGCATGAGTTTTGATCGCAACAAAACATCCTGTAATAGCATAATCTGAACATCTTCTGAAGAAACCGGACACTTTCTAACGGGTCAGAATATTATTTGTTAATTAAAATTTGGTGTGGCTTTCCTGAAATTTTCAATTCACCTGCCCCAAAAAGCAAATATAGCGTCTGAAATTTTGTAAAATATTTTATGGTTAAAGGTACTGGTTTAAAACTAAAACTTAGCACAAAGTAGAGAAAAGCAGCAATTTTCAGTCTAAAGGAAGGGGTAAAGGAAGAGATTAGGCCATGCACTCCTACAGGACGTCTCGATTTTTATTTAAATAAATGCTGCTTATTAAAACTTCGAAGTGAAGATACATTTGTTTTTGTTTTCCACAATTGTCTTTATTATACCGTTGAAAAGTGTGGAAGGCCGAATGTCCCTATTGTGACTTCCATTGTATTACTTATATGTGGAATATACTACCGGGAGGGCGCGTGTAGCGCAGTCGGAGGAGGCGCGACTGTCGCATGCACCCGATGCCAGGTTCCTGGTTCGGATTTCCCGCTCGGGCCAATCAAGCCTTCCATCCCTCCGGGGTCGGTGAATTGCTACCAGACTTGTCTGGGAAGGATAAAGCGTTGACTTGTTCATCGGCTGGCCACCGCAAGTCATTGTATGGCCAAATACGCATTCATGTCGCCTCCACGACATCCCGTAGAAGTAGAATGCGCTGGCGCATCCCAGAAGGGATTGAGTAACGCCGTCCTTTATCCTTTATCCTTATCCTATACTACCGGGAAAAGTTCGTGAATTTTTCAGAGTTCGGAAGAAGGGCCCACGACTGATTTGGGGAGTGACATCCCTCACTCCGCTTAAATATTAGGTTGTCCGGAAAGGGGGGCGTTCGTATCGGCTGGTTGTAGGCGCCGCGACCAGGCGCCCAGGTGGCCATACCTGCGGCGTCATCCCCCTTCTCGCCGTCTCCGCTCACGCTGTGACACCCGTCGCGCGCGCGGCGGACAACGGCCCGACCGAGGCCGTCGTCGGCCGCCCCACGACGGCGGCCCAACGGACGAGCGGAACACGCAGGTCGACCAGATTTGCTGAGACTGTAATCAATAGAATGTTCAGAGGATTTACAGAACCAGTGTAAAGATACATGCTGGCGTGAAACAAACATAGCACTATATCAGAATTTCGAGCTCTTTCTAATGAGCTCTACCCCAAGCTTATCAATGCTACCATTGATGAGGTATTCTTCAAATTTTAAACTGAAAAATTATTCTTCGCAAACCTGCGACGAAGCTGTGAAGGGTATATTTCCAGACTAAAATTTCACACAGAATTTAACTGCGTCGTCGAAATACCTCTTAGAGGAACTCTTTTTTTTTTTTTTGAAGAAAAAATTGTGTGTATCACACCATTGGGGACATGTCTCCAAGCCAACATTCTACGATTTCTAGAATTCAATTACAGGGTGATGACGCTGCAGGTATGGCCACCTGGGCGCCTGCCGGAAAGATCTCAACGTTTTGAGTGCTTCACTTTGAACTACCATAACTTTCTCAAATCTTACCGGATTTAGTCAAAATAACCACAGTTCGAATCAGCCCACCACTCAACTTGTTCCATCAGCGAAAGAATTAGGTGGTAGAGATTCGACAAAATCAACGAAACCTGTTTCAGCTTGGTCCTGTTTGGTAAAGGTTTTACCAGCGAGGAAGTTCTGAAAGTGTTTGAAAAGGTAGTAGTCCGTTGTTGAGAGGTCTGCAGAATATGGCGGGTGATGCAGAACTTCAACCCTTAATTCGTTCATTTTTCGAATAGTGATTGGTGAAATGTGTGGGCGGGCGTTGTCGTACAGAAGAATCAGGCCTCTTCTGTTGACCAATGCTGGTTGAAGTTGACGCAATTTTAGGTGCATTTCGTCGATTTCCTTACAGTAGGACTCTGCTGTGATCGTTTGGCCTGGTGCCAAAAAGTTGCAATGGATCACACCAGCCTCCGACCACCACACAGTGACCATTACCTTTTTTGGTGGGGGGATGGCCTTTGCTAACCGCCTAGGGGCTCTTCGGCGTCCAACCACTGTCCGGAACGTTTTCTGTTATCATACAGAATCCACTTATCATCACAAGTGATGATTCGATCCAAGAACGGGGTAGCTTTGATACATAAAAGTAGTGAAGAACAAATCTCGAAACGTGACAATTTTCTCCGCTCACTCCACTCGTGGGGCACCCACTCTTCGAGCTTTTTCACCTTCCCAAGGCGTCCCAAAGCGCCCGCAACAGCAGTTTTACTGACATCTAGCTCTTTCGCGATCTCGCGAACTGTTTGGGATGGTTCAGATTCCACTAACTCCTTCAGCTGGTCGTCCAGGATTGCTCTAGGTCGACCGACCTATATGGTGGTCACCTTCGGTGGTGGAATCTCCGGTCCGAAATTTACTGAATCACTAACGCACAGTGCGTTTTGACTAAAACGGAGTAAACCACCATGGACGAGAGCTAAGCGCAAAAGCAGAAACCTATCTCAGCTTTACCACGCGACGAATTGTTCTCTCCAAAGGATTATTAAGACGTTGTGGATAAGCGCATGGCACAATCTTCTTTTGGCGCTAGAGGATCGATGGGCCCAAATAGGCTCGAAGGTAGTCTTAAATTTTAGAGGACATTCACTTTACAACTTGTTAGTAAGTAGGCATATGCATGTCTATTTGCATCAGAAATTGCATCGCTATAAAGACTTCACTTTTATACAACGTAAAACGTTGTATAGGGCTATACTACAAGGTGATCCTAGGCGATCCTATTCGCGCCGATTGCTGTCCTATTGAACCTTAAAATGAACTTCAAGCCACTATTTATCCTTAAAAGTAACTTTTTAAAATTTGAAGCCCTAGCTTTTCAACTTTTGGGGAGGTTGAAATAAAAAATTCCAAGAAAACCGAGCGCAGTACGTATTAGGTCGGCATACTTTTGTGATTAACAAGGGAACTGTCTGAACGGTACGCCGGAACGGCAAAAACGAGTACTATAGGGAGAATCGCCGTCCTCCAAATAGTAACAGAACATGTTTTGTTTTTGCCGAATCCTTGAGGCAAACGAGTACGAGGGTGTAATGGATAAGGGTCCGCAGAGCGAGCTTTTCACGGCAGCGCAAGAACCCGGTTTCGTGGACTGGGTGGCGCAGTGGCAGAGGGCACACCTCGTGTTCGTGAGGTCTAGGGTTCGGTTCCCATGCTACGTCGCGTTTTTGCACCTTTACCATAGTATCGGATTTCCATAGAGATTTCCATATCTGAACTTGTTTTTGGAGTTTGCTACGGTAAGATGTTTTTATTTCTTATTATTTGTCGACATCTCGTAATTCACCAGCAATGTCTGAATTATGCAAAATGCGATTATATATGAAACTTTTACTCTAATCAATTGTTCTCATTGACAATGTAAGAAATTTTGACATAGGAACAACATGAAACAGCGGCAGAATGCCAGAAAAATGCTTCAAATGCAATTTATTGGTGTCGGTGAGGTAAGCACCACCAATGTACTCACAGTGTAGGAGAGGACCACATAATCTTCAACTTGACCTACCACCTTATGACCGATTTATTGAAGTAAAAGTTTCATCTGGAATCGCATTTGGCATATTTCGGACATTGCTGGTGAATTACGAGATGTCGACAAATAATAAGAAATAAAAACATCTTACCGTAGCAAACTCCAAAAACAAGTTCAGATATGGAAATCTCTAGGGAAATCCGATGCTGTAGTGAAAGTGCAAAAACGCGACGTAGCACGGGAACCGAACCCTGGAGCTCACGAGCATGGGGCCTGCCCCCTACCACTGCGCCACTCAGTCCACGACACCGGGATCTTGCGCTGCCTTGAAGAGCTCGCTCTGCGGACCCTTAACCATTACACCCTCGTACTCGTTTGCCCCAAGGATTCGGCAAAAACAAAACATGTTCTGTTACTATTTGGAGGACGGCGATTCTCCCTATAGTACTCGTTCTTGCCGTTCCGGCGTACCGTTCAGACAGTTCCCTTGTAAGACTATTTTTGTTTTGTTAAGACTTATCTTGTTTCTTTTTTCACTATGGTTTCATATTCCAACGGAATACTAAACCTGGTGCAGGCACGCCAAGGAAGACTCCACATTCTGTCTTGCCGTGAAGAGCAGGATAAAGGATAAAAGAATAAAGGACGGTGTTACACAGTCCCTTTTGGGATGCACCACGCATTCAACTTCTATGGAATGCCGTGGACGCGATTTGAATGCGTGTTTGGCCATACAATGGCTTGCGGTGGCCAGCCGATGAATAAGTCAGCGCTTTATTCTTCCCAGGCACGTCTGGTACCAATTCACCGAACCCGGAGGAATGGAAAGCTTCTGTGACCCGGGCGAAATCCGAACCAGGAACTTGTTATCGGCTGCACGTGGCAGCCGGCACCTCCTCCGACAACGCAACACGCGCCCAGTGAGGAGTACATTGAAAAAATTCACACCTAGGACGACGGAGTGTCTCCCCTCATCCCGCATAGCGCCAAATATGCCTTGGACAGAAAATTATCCTTCTTAGAGAGTGTTTGGTTTCATCTCAAAGACGCTAGTTTTAATTTGTAGATGTTCCGTTTAATTTCAAATGCCAAGCTTGCTTTGAAAATTACCCAATTTGACTTTAAGAGTGTTCAATTTGACATGAAAATGGTATAATTACCTTGACCTGACGATAGCAGTTGTAACTAATCGCCTACTGGCGTTTAAATTATCCAGCGCCTGCTACAGTATCCCCAAACCTGCGCACCATACCAAGTCGTTGTCATCGGAGCTCGTTCTTGTCATTGAGCGCGCAAACTTATAGATACCTCTAGAAACGACAAGACCTCTCAGACACCTCTAGGAGGGATATGTCCCATCCAAACTGCTCGTGTTCAAATCGTTCTCGTTGCTCAGCGAGGATTACGCATCGATCGAATGTCCACGTAGACGCCGACGCGATCCACGACCCAACAGCAGCATCGCACGCTACGATATTCCAGAAACCTGCACATCAAACCGCAATTCGAACGGCAATAGTTGATTAGTTATGAGTAAGACCTCATCTGACCGACTTCCGTCACTGGGCTCGCTTATTTATGCCCATCGGCATAACTTTGCTTAACAAAATGAGATTTGAAGGCTTAAGAATACAGAAGAAATCATTTTCTGGTGTTTTTAAGCTTGCTTTCGTTACAAAGATCCATTCTATACTACACCACAAAAAGAGGAAGACGTGTTGCGCTGGTTGAATGCTCAATGCCGGTGCTGGATCGCTGTATTTCATTTAAAGTTGGACACAAATAGCGTGTCATATTCCGGAGGTTGTAAAAGTCTGCGCCGCACATCCTTGTCCAGGACAGTTTCTGACGTAGGTGGACATCCACTGAATACGTGATGACTCAAGGAAGGTGTTGTGAGGTATAGGAGAGAGAGGCGATCGCTTGCTTGTGAATGGTCCCCTCCAACTAGGATTACATCCTAGCCACCGCAGGCACTGTAGTGGTGAAAATCGATCTATAAGTTTATTACGACTCAGGTAGACAGCCATAGAATAGGTAGGGATGACCCTTCTCCATTCCTGACAAACTCTGTCTGGGCACCCTTTGGACTTGCCGACTCCTCTGCGTCGTCAATGAAACAATTTCGTCTCGGGACGTCTACTTCTGTCGGTTTTGCTAAGAGTGGCAAAAGATGCACTAAGGGCAGCTTAGATCCGTGCCTAAGTCGAGGGTGCTGCTGCTACTGTCCCTCGACTTATCACTAGAGATGGATCTGAGGAAGGTAATCTGATGCACCTATCTGCTCCTTCACAATGTTTCCATTTCCATCGTTCGAGCACATCACCACACCTTGAAGCTGCACCATATCAAATGAGCTCAACCCACATGCAAGGGAACATTCAAGGCGATCAGTGATATCATCCCACTAAAACTGCCCTGCAGCCTATCAAATAAACAACAATAAGTGATATTTTTAAGGAAATGTTCTGTAATTGAGTACGAGAATGGTGAACACCTTGAGATTCGTCCAAAAGTTTTCGTTGCTCAATCTAGCCAATTTCACAAAATGCTACCTACTCTTAATGTGATGCTAGCCTTTCTCAATGCCGATATTGACAGAGGTTGGATGAAAACTGTGCTTTAGAGTTTGCCTTTGTTCTGTAATCACTGAAGCTGTAAGAAACAACGATATTTATTACTTTCAAACGTCACAGTACAACGCTACCAATCATGCCGCCGTCGTAACACTCTCTCAAAACAACACAACCCATAGATGGATAAAGTAACGTAACCCTAGAAACTCGAGAATAACTTATAAATAGGACAATAACAAACGCGCTCCACCAGCACTGGAGAGAACGCGACTGCGCACTTGACCATCCAAGGCACCACTCTCAAACAGCTAAATTTTAACTGAAGAGGAAACTGTAGGGGTATCCTCTATACTTGCTGCGGAAGATCGACAGCAACAGCGAGAAGAACACCACTACGAAGCCCAGTCCAATGTAGGCAAGCACTGGAAGCAAAATGTTTCCTGTTTTTCCCCCGAGTTCTCAAATGTAGACTTACTGTTGTTATTGATTCCGAAGAATGGCTTCGAGCTTGACGATTTCTTCTTTTCAGAGCCTTCTCCGCTTGGACTGGCCGCCTCGTTCAACAGGATGAAGCCGAATGTGATAGCAGCATACAGAGCGCCAACGATGTACGTCTCAGCCACCAGCTGGAAATGGGTCTATCAGGCGCTGTGCTCGGTTACAGTAAGTTCCATCTTCCAAATAAAAATTGGAGACCATGATTGGTTGAAGAAATATCTGTAACGCATGCCTGATATTGTGTCGATCCATGGATGAAACTGGCCTCTCTTGTTTGTGGGTTATTCATAATGAACGGTGGTCCACGAATGTGGTTCCACATTTGCCCGGAAAGGAACACAAAGGTGATACACTAAAACAAAAATAGATCATAGCAGACGTCTAAGGATCAAATCTAATTTCAAAATAATCTATAACGCACCAAGCACACCAGTCCCCAACTGGTGCGGTTGTACAGAAACTCCAAATTGTTGCGCTTCATGTATAGTAGTCCCAGAACAAGAGCTAGCAGAAGCACAATGACAACAGGAGCTGCGTAGTTCGGTGGTCGAAGTATGCGAATCTTAAAGAAAACATCTAAAACTTGCTGGGTAATGAACGCCAACGCTTAGTATAATGAACTGAGGTGAAAAAACGAACCCCTAACGAAGAAATGTGTTTGGAAACTGTAAACTGCATTGATATTTAACGCCGAAGACTTTAGCCTCGTACCTGTACATCTGTGTAATCAGCCACAAATCGTGCCATAGCATCGGCGTCAAAGCCATGACGCTGGAAGTCCATCTGGTCGGGCTTCTTCTTACCCTGCAGCTTCGCGCCAAAGTGGTACAGAATGGGAGCGGTGTTGAGATTCATCTAAACTGGAATGTTGAGCGTCAACCTTCCCCAGAAACCGAAGAAGGCGCGCTTTGATGGACCAACCGCTTGGAAAATCTGAGGTGCTTCCTCGTAGTCAACAACGGCGAAGTACACCTGCTTGAGTTCAGCGTGCGCATAGCGATATGAGTTGGCCATAATCATGAACTCGTCGTATGCTGGCCTTAATGTAGAACAGTGAAAATCGATAATAAAAAATTACATGGACTTGATTAGGTTCCCGGTTCAGCGGTGACCTTGCTTAATGAAAAAATTGCACAACAGAGACACCACAAGCTAAAATCGTGAAGTGAGATGAAGGCTATTCAGGAAGATTATTTCATAAATCCTCTAAACCATGGTGGCCTATACTTTTCAACTCTTCGGGTAGGTGGGACTGTAACAGTAAGGTTCTACTAGGAACGGTGTTCAATCGTAAGGTGGTGCTCTATGTTTCACACTTCCGCTAGAGTGGTAGTCTACCCGACATGGCGATCAATCAAAGGCTTTTTATTTTATATTCTCTACCTAGACCTTTAGTCTCCAGGAACTGCTACTTTACTATTCACTGACTTACGGTGAGTGAACATTCATGAAAAAATGGATGTAATTACCTGTACAAACCCGAGGTGCCCAGGAGAAAAATTGTCGCTTCCTTATTAAAATAATAACTCTTGTAGGCTTATTGAATTGGAGCTACGCAGCTCCTTCGAATGCTACATCATGACCGCGCCGCGCTCCAGCACAATATCTTTCAAGTGTCTAGTCTCCTCAGTTTCTGCTCTTGCTCTTATTCTCGACATTTTCTCTATGACTTTTGTATCCACGGAAGGTGAGGAAATGAGTGCTCATCAACATGTGAGTGCAGCGAAAAAATAAAGCGCTTCAAAATCTGTTAGGCTGTGGTGTGGTGAGGTCGCGACGCAACATTTTGGTGGACCTTCTAATATCAACTAATTTTTCTCTGCTCCACTAGATACGAAGGTGTCTAAAAAAGCTTTGTGATAACAGGACGCGATTCAACCTGCGGTTATTGAGCTCGGATCAGCAGGCTGTTACAATGGTGCTTTTATTAAAGGCCATATAGATTCACCACTGCTTATTCCTAGAAAAGTATTGCTAGGCCATCACAATCTAGGCAAATTTCTACATATGCACTCACGTTAACTTAAGATCACTCACTTGCAGATGGGGCAGTTAACACCAGGCGACAATGCGGTGAACATGACGAACATGCTGTAGTTACGCGGTTGCTGGCGGACGAATGTCTTCCAGCGATCCATATTCAGCCTCACTGCCGGTTGCCGATAGAGCAGATCTTGAAGCGCTTTCACCTAGAAGAAAGCGAACCGATCCGCTGACGGGAGTAGGGAAGGGAAAGCGATCCCACCTTATCATCCAGCGACGTCGGCTGAGCAGCAAACGCAACACAGGCGACGAGAAGAACGACTGCGACGTCCCGCATCCTACTCGCACCCATTACGAGATCTGAATGACCACTACGACTTACTCTCTAAGCGGTTCTGTGCTTCGGACGCTTGAAGGAGCGTTCGTACGACAGCCATCGATATCGATCCGTAGATTTAGAGACGAACAAGGTGACGAAAGTATAGCAAGGCAATCAACCATGAAAAAGCGGCAAATACAACAAAATATCGTCTAGCCCTTTATTTCAATCAATCGGGTCCGAGATCGTAGAGCATGCAATGTTGTCGGACACGGGACACAACTTTAAAGAGTTCTGTGGTCCATGTTCATCGCAGACCCCAAAGAGATCAACACCAATAACTTTGCGATGAATAAAAGGAGCAAATCGGGGCTCAAAACCCCTTCAAAATCAACACTGCGGCTAAATGTTCCAGGGTAGAGTTATGTTGCGTAAAAAGAATATTGTGTCTTCCGCATAAATCTTGGGCAATCGCTTCGGGACAACATGGACACTCAGCAGAGAAGGACGATTCTTTGTTTCGCTTTTCTTAAGTGTTTATCGACCGCTTCATGAAAGTTGTTGATCTCTCTCTCAAAAAAGTACGAGGCTGCGGAGGAAGCTTCCAGAAGAACATAAAAAATGAAAGTTGAATTAGGAACATAAAACGACGACAAGATTGCCAAAATCCACCATTCAGTGAATAAAGCATAGAGCTTCCGCGGTCCTGAAACGATTGTCTAATCTCTATACGGAGAACTCGTCCTTTTGACGCATAACTCGTCACTACCTGACATATTTAGTCGCAAATTAAAATCTGCAAACATGGGCCACAACCCCGGCTAGCAGGGATGCGTGACTGTGCTGCTAGTAAACGGATATACAACTGCACTCCTTGAGCCATTTCTAAGCGAGAATCAGGAATAAAGTCTCCGTGTAAGGCCGCTATTTCTTTTTTGTTGTGGCGAACCCTCCGAAGCCCATCATCGCTTTCAGTTCCGGATCGATATCGTCCTCTTCTGGAGCGGCTTCAATAAGTTTTCGCTTCCGCTGTTCAGCCTTCTTCTCCTGAACGCGCAATGGATTAACCTCAGGTAAAAAGAGATAGAGCTGCACCTATCTTACCTTCTTGTAGTCGTTCATCTTGGCTTCTTCCTCGTATACATCGCCTAGTATCTCTTCCATATTCTTCTGTTTTTTCTCGTACTCCTCTTAAACATGTGAGGTTGGAAAAAGCTGTTTGGGGAGCTTTGGATAATCCAGGGTAAGTATGCTTACTCTCAGCCAGCTTGATTTTAAATCGCTCCTTCACATCATCCAGCGTACTTCTCTTCACCTTCATAGACATTCCCATATTTCTGAATAAAAAACCCGCTTTTCCACTGCTGACACTCTTAAGAATATAGAGGTTGACTGACCTTTGATGATTTTTGCCATTTATATGGTCGAGAAAATTAATTGAGTCCTTAACCACGCAATCGCACACATCACAGTAGTAACCACCGGTCTCAGCGGCAGGTGTCGTTTTATTGATGACGACTGACCGTCCCAATTTCGATTCAAGATCAACCTAGAACTCGTGTGCATGAGAGTGGCAGTTTGTCACTGCTGAGACATGGAAGCTCGTCATACCTTATAGTCCCTAGCCTTCAGCAACTCCCTCTTCACTTTCGGCTCATCTCTTGGCTTGTCGCCTTTTTTGATAGCTTCCTCCAACTTCTCCGCCTTTATTCGCTCCGTGGCCTTCTTTTCGAACTCTTCCTAAAACAGGCAGTGCTTGACTGAGATTCTGAGAGGACAGCAATCTGCGCTATTGCTAAAATAGCAGACCTGGTCCCATTTTCGCCGATGATCAATGGTCGCAACGCTCGAGCCCGCCTGTTCGTAGTACGACATCGCTCCTCCGATCACCCTGAAGCTTCGAAATAAGAAGGCGTGCCACAATATACGGAGAGGACGATAACATCTCTGGCAAAATTCATGAACACCGACGGCGATTGCGGCTGCGGAACAATTTCTATGCAACGTGGCCGAACGTCGATTGGAGCACGATAGCCGGCGCGACGTGCAGTTCACGCCGATCGTCCGCTGGCAGTCTCGAGCGGTGCCGGTAACGCAAATCAAAGTTGTATTTAAGTAACTGACGTCGTATAACACGAGAACGCTTTTGTACGAAGCTCTATGGTTGAGTATCTGCTATAAAATTGAACTAAACGGAAGGTGGAGGAGCTTTCTTTTCAGAATTGCCCCGGAACACAGTCCTTCATCGAGTGAGGAAGTCGCACCAGAAGACTGTTCCAACGGTAGATCTGAACGACATAAGTGGTGTACAAGAACATAAGCTACTCTGCCTCAGAAATACAAAAATGCGAGTGGATCTATGCGGCCTAAAAGCAGATCGGAATACATTTTTGCGCTACGGCGTAACATTGACATTCGAGTACGGTCGTATCAATCTGTACGCTCTATTTAAGCGTGTTGGTAAATCAAATGCTTAACATCGAACCATATTTGTTCATTCAAGGTGCGATACGGATTGGGGGGGGGTGGGCTTCGAGCGCAGATTCAGGCTAGGGAAGGGATTCCAGGGTGGGTGCGATTCAAGCTGGTCGTGTGGAAACTGCTTTCGTCGCTCAGGGGGAGTCCGCAGCTGGATTCTGCGCTCTTCGAGCGCAGATTCAGGCTAGGGAAGGGACTCCAGGGTGGGTGCGATTCAAGCTGGTCGTGTGGAAACTGCTTTCGTCGCTCAGGAGAAAGCCGGGTTCTGCAGAAGCATACAGCTGGAAAAATGGGCAGAAAACGCCTGAAAATTGTGTATACGTTAAAACCCCTGGACCTCATCCAGTCAGTTGAATGAAATGCAAAAACGCCAGCATGCATAGGAACCGAACCCCCGACCTCCATCGCCTGAACCCGTCCTCCTACCCACTGCGTCACGATCCGTCTGGCAGCTGGGCCACCAGCGGGCACACAAGTGACCGTTGCGCATCGATCGATGCCCACGTGGTCGCTGACGCAGCTCACGTGTGCATTCGCGTTGAACAATTGTTCCCCTACACCAATTGCGCGCTCTCACGTCACGCGTCTATTCCGATCTGCTTCTAGGCCATTTAGCAATTCCCCAAAAATGCAAGTATCTTGGGCGCAATGTGGCTCCGGCGAGAGGGTTCACCTCGTATCAGATTGGCAGCGATCAATGCCAAGATTCATTGAGGGTCGAACCTGGTAGCTCTTCACCATGAGTTCGCCACCCTACACCCGCCACCGATCACCGCCGCTTAGAAGGAAGCAAACCTTTATCTGCGACACGCAAACTTTAATCGGCTGAAACTGTCCTATTTAAACGACTCAGGTAGAGATACTTGCATTTTCGAATCTTTAAAGCGGAGGCATCCCGGCGGTCGTGATCAATCACGCATTCAACTCGCCTCCACGGCATCCCATAGAAGTAGAATGCGTGGCGCATCCAAAAGGGGATTGAATAACGCCGTCCTTTATCCTTTAAAGTGTAGGCGCTTTTCTCCATATACATCACATCCGCCGTTGAAGCCTACCGTTAGGATAGTCTCCTGGTCAGGCGAGAAAGCGAGGAACATTGCTGCCATTTGTAACCTCTTAGTGCCACATGGTAACTACACTTACAAGAATAGCCATACATACCAATTTCACTGTAAGCTATACACTTTGCAAACCCTTTAAGACAGTTGTTTCCCTGAGCTTCATGTCTATATCTTCGTTTTCATAGTAGTGAAGCTCGAAGTAGTCGAATATTTATTGACAACGTTTCGGGCCTTAAGCCCTTCTTCAGGCCCAAATCGCCTATACATACATTATACATTGCATACACTCAATAGTAACAAAACGACTGACCCACTACAGACCTGGCTGAGTTAGTCTAACCATTTAAGCTTAGGAACGCTTACAATGGTTAGACTTTTCAAACCATTGTAAGCGCTGATTATTATTTGAATCAAAATCAACACACCCTTTTTCTTCTCAATAACATCGAGGAAATACATCCAACGTTTAAGATGAAGACTTGAAGCACGGTTACGTATACGTGAGAAATGTAGAAGGAAGTCAATGCTCGTCCCCTACTTCTGGCCAAAGTAGCTACGAGTTTTTCGTTGAAACTCACGTGTTTTGCAGCGATCGTTGCAAGATTACGCGTGCTTTATCAAGTGCACTACGGTAGATAGGTAGATTTAAAGATTACTACAAATGGACTCTGTTCATGGAATATATGACATCGTCCATCGGGCAGCGCTGAACAACAGTAACAATGTTTGAAACTCTGTGTAAGATAAACCTTGTAGAATAAGATAAACTAGGGATGTTTAGGAGGAAAACTATAGATTTTGCTTGACGCTGGTTGGATATGGGAAGGAGGTGAAGCTCCAGCTGTGATGCCCTGCAAAATGTTCACCTATTTTATGAAAAATCGCTCGCTTTTTCGATGGGAGTCGCGTATCGAATACCTCTAGACTTATATTTATTCTCTTCCTCACACTTGAAATAAACCTAAAGGCATCAACTTAGCCATAAAGGTGGGAACTCCATTCCCATCTAAACAGAGTAGAGTTTTTCCTGCAACACTCAGCGGTGCAGAGCGGCTCGAAGGCGGTCACCATGTAGGACAGTCCTATACTTCTGTGTTGCAGGAAATTAAAAACCTTATACGGCACTGTTGTGTCCTCTAAAATATGGAAAATTTTGAAACATTGCTTCGAGTTCCTTGAAACGTACCTATTTCACCTCCAGATATGTTTTCTGTCATTTGCAAGTGGTCCAATTATTAGAGAAAGCGGTTTCTATTCCTGAAATACTACTATTGCGTCCGAGGAGCTCGTTTATAGTTTGCGGGAAACGCGAGCGTATCAAGTGGTCATCCGGGAAGGCCAGGCCGGCGGTCGTGTAGTATCGATCGTTCCAATCGATACACACGTTTTGTCCGGGTGATGGGTCGCTGCGGGCTAGCCCCCGTGACGTCAACCTTGGAGCGCGAACGGGGTGCCGCGAGAAATCGACATCGCTGGCGATGATGCTGCCGCATGTACAAACTATGATTTAAGCCACCCGCATACTTCTACGGCAGCGCCGCGGCCCTATCCTTAACCATAGCGCAGGGACGCAGAGCTCGCCGCTCGCGGCCGCCGCTGAGCGGCATGACTTTATTGTTTTCGATGTTCGCCGCTCGCCGCAAAAGTGTGCGGAGGTCTTTATGGCCTGTTCATACTTCGCGACGGGGCGACAGCAGAGTCGGGAGCGACAGGACGGAGGATAATCGAAGGGAAGGGGACGACAGCAGGTGCTAGACTTGACAAGGCCTAATTAACTACACAACGGCTCTATTCATTGTCAACGAATGGAGCGACGTTAGGCCCCGTTTAGTCCCATGCACACTTCTGCGACAGCGCGGCACGGCCATGATGAAGAATAGGGCCGCGACGGGCGCGAGCGACACGTGCCACAGAGGGCGGCATGCACACTTTTGTGGCTATCGCGGCGGCTATCGCCGACGATGCCGCGCTGAGTGCCGCAGGCTGGAATAGTTCAAACCATTCTTAGCGGCGCGACATGCACTGGGACGTCGGTCCCGTTGCCTATAACGATGCTCTAAAGGCCCATGCACACTTCTGCGACACCGCGGCGCGGCAAGAGGAGCGACGGTCACCTCCGCGAAATCCGGCGGTCGCGTTAGAGCATCGTTAGGCAACGGGACCGACGTCTCAGTGCATGTCGCGCCGCTAGGAATGATTTGAACCATTCCAGCCTGCGGCACTCAGCCCCGCTTCGCCGGCGATAGCCGCCGCGATAGTCGCAAAAGTGTGCATGCCCCCCCCCCCCCCCCTCTGCGGCACGTGTCGCTATGTCGCGCCGCGCCCCTCGCGGCCCATCCTTCATCGTGGCCGTCGCGCTGTCGCAGAAGTGTGCATGGGCCTTTTATATTTCGTCGCGGCGCGACGCGACGCCACGTATAGTGGCCATATTGATTGTGCGACGCGATTGATCAATTTGGCCCCATTGCGTGGCCATCGCGTCGCGCCGCGACGAAGTATAAACGGGGCCGAAGTACGAAGTATAAACGGGTTATTTGCATGGAGTTGTTACCTTTATGGTTAGGTTAATACCTTTAGGTTCATTTAAAGTGTGAAGGAGAAAATACAATATAAGTCTAGAGCGGTATTCGATACACGACAAGCTGACTGGTGAAACGTAGGACGTGTGCAAATAAGCAATAAAGGGATAGAAAATAAGTCCGATTTCCAAGCAAACCTGGAAGGAAATAAAATGCGCATTAAAGATCGTTTCATGTATAGAGTCTTGTTCAAGCAGTTTAGTAATTCATTCCACTAGGTTACAAAATTATTCGATGACGCTAGGGGGACGTGATGATATATGTATTGGTATCAGGGATGTGCAGAAATTTTTTTGGAAAAAGTGGAAAACGAAAGACGGAACGGAGCGCTCAAAAATGACCGGAAACCGGAATACGAAACAAGGAGACGTAAATGAGACATATTCGCCATTTATTGCACTTTTTCTTGCGCAGAACTTTCCGAGCAGCAGATTCTTCCGCAGAATAATACGCATCCTCATCACTTACATAATATAACGAGGTGTGAATTCATAATATTGATGTAATACCCTTTTAGCTATGGCCAAAGCAATAAACGAAAACAAACTCAGAGTTATATCTCACTGTTTCTCACTATTTCAGTAGTCTCTCCACTGCTCCTATATCTAGCCCGGTTGCAGGTTTTTCGCAGACTTTTTGTTGATTCAATTTTTAAACGGTGGACTTAATTACTGGAGATTACTTGCAAAGCTATATTTTCAACAAAAAAAAAAACTGACTCGGTGAAGGCTAGAACAGAAGAAGCCACCTAGACCACTTTCCGACCAGGAAAGAGATTATCTGGGTTGAATGGTCTCACCAGGAAACTATCTCAACGTTAGGTCGAAACGGCCTAAGTATTGTATATGGACAGAATCGCCTCTCTCTGGGAAACAAGAAAGTGCAAACATCTCGACCCCAATACAACTCTCCGCAGAGTTAGGGACGACAGAAGTTGGGCCGTTGGCGGTGTTAGCCCTAAGCCTGTAGGGGAAGGGCGGGCTCAAGTTGGCTGGAACAGCGATGACGAGCGAGTAATGGTGGCGCAGTGCGTAGAGGGGCGGCGTAATCCCCATAATCGCTGTTTCCAGCCAACTTGAGCTCGCCCACCGCGTGCGGTCTTAGGGCTAACACCGCCAACGGCCCAACTTCTGTCGTCCCTAACTCTGCGTAGAATTGCATTGGGGTCGAGATGTTTGCATTTTCTTGTTTCCCAGAAAGAGGCGATTCTGTCCATGTACAACACCTAGGCCGTTCCGACCTACCGTTGAGATAGTTTCCTGGTCAGCATTTTTGCAAACCTATACCATCATGGACGACGTGGCGAGTGTTAATAGCTCTGTCTCAGAGTTCAATAAGTAGCCCTAATCAAAGAAAATAACAGCTTAAGGCAGACATTCGTAATGTCGTTAAAAAAATCAGTTGCATAACTCCATGAGAATGAAATTTACCCCATTGAACAGGAACACCGATGTAATCTCGGAGCAGATGAGCGCATGGCCTAACCCTCACTGGACTCTTTGCTTGATAGTACTGCACTATATGCTTACAAAGTTTCTGTAGCTATTTGTAACTAGTGGAAAAAGAATTTTATGATCATTCAAATCTTTGGGGGCATTTTCTAAGCACACAACGCACACTCTTTGCTGGCACATTAGTTTTTCCTTGCGCTCACACATTCTCATTTTCAGTAGCTTTTCCGGCCATCTGACCAATATCAAGAGTATCAATACTGGAGTTGTCAAACAGTATTTGTCTCACAATTATATGCAGGAGAACTCTTTTAATTGATGAGCTGTAGTGTTCAATAGAAAACTAGTGTTGAACAGTGTCCATTTCCGTTTCCGCTTCCGGTCGAAAAACAGGTGGAACGCGGAACGGAGCGGAGGAGCACAAAACGGCCGCCGGAAAACGGAGTGCGTAACACGGAAACGGAAGTTCCGCACATCCCTGATCGATATATTAAGTTGGTGAAAAAGTCTTGCACCAAAAATTTTGAAAATTGTAGCAGGAACTTCCAAGGACTGTTTGGTGCCACGTAGTTGTAGCACAAACATTCTGGAATATTTCGCATCCGTGGCAATCTGCTTCTGAGGGCATATAAATACTACGATTGCAGTGAAGACTGACTGACTCCGTTACTCGGACAAGGCTTCGCGACTGACTGTCGCTCAGTCTCTCCTTATTCGTTTTCGTAATAAGGACTCTCTCGAGAATGTCGTCATGGGAGATGAATCCTGGGTCTTCCTCGTTAACCATACTCGGAAGGCCCAGTGGCTCCCTCAAGGAGGAACTCAACCTCAAGGCGGGCATCCTCCAGAGGAAGGTAATGCTGTGCTGTTGATGGGATTCTCAAGGAATGCTCTATCATGAGCTCCTTGACGCTGGCACCGCAGTAACAGCGAACATCTACGCTACACAAATGCAGAAGCTGAGCGAGGCCATGTCGCGCAAACGGCGGGGGCGGAGGAATGTTTACCTTCTTCACGATAATGCTCGTCCCCACCCACATTGCAAGGTCGTCTCGCCAGAAGTTGCAGGAGCTTAGGTGGGAGGTGCTGTCCCGCCCACCGTATTCGCCAGATCTTGCGCCATCGAACTACCACCTTTTTCGAGCTTTCAAGCAAAACCTAAGAGATAGGTGCTTCCGTACCGTACCGAACTGGAATCCGAGGTGGAGCACTTCTTCGAGTCACAGCTGTGGTCTCCCCGTCAGATGGCAGAAGGTTGTAGATGTAAATCGTATCCACTTTGCAGATTAAAGTCGCTCACAAGAGAAACAATAAAATTTTGAAAAAAAAATTACGCTGTGGTGCAAGACTTTTTCACCAACCTAATAGTATAGTCGTAGACACAATCTTTCAACGGTGCCCGTCGGATGCGTGTTCAAAATGCTTCCACAATACTTCGACGAAGCAGGGTGCACGACCCAACCGTCCACCATCGTCCGTTGCTACCACCGCCTCGAACGGTCTCTGACCGGTGCGTCCGCGTCGAACGTAGGTCAGAGCCTGCGGCCGCCGCCGTCCGGTCATCAGAAGCGGTCGATAGCTGGGCCATTGGGATCGGCGGCCCGACGCTGACCCGGCTGCACCCATGGCAGAGGTCGGTTGCTTCGCCTTCGTTTTCGGATCAGTCCTAGTCGGAGGGAGGTACGCGGTGTTTGGCCTCTCCGTCCCTTCCCTTGAATTTGTCCCGCAGCTTTAGATACTGACAGATCGTGGGTCGTGTCGTGCTCGACTTAACTGTCACCTTAGCGCTGCCCCCTCCCGACTAGGATAGATCCTTGTTTTTTCTTTCGCTCTCCAACAGCTAGTGTATACGGTCCGCTGCGACAGTCGTTTAATACATCGATGTTCTAACCAGTATATAATTCCGTGCTCTTTGAAATCTCTCTTCGGAATTGTGAGAAGTACGACTTCGATTAATCTGTAGCACTATCTGGACATTTGCTTTGTCAGATAAGTCGCAACGTTAGGAGATAGAGTGATCCACTCTCCTTCTCGATAACATCCATAGGCTCCGTCCAAAAGGCCAAAAGGAAGGAATTTAAAATTACTAACTCATTGTTCTCATAATCAGCTAAATAGGGAAGAGTTTCAATTTCCCATGGAACTTCAAGTTGAGACCAGGATCATTAGAAAGAGCTCGGAATGCTGTTGACGAATATGGGTGTCGAAATTGCAAAATGAAATTCCTGAGCGAGTTATCGCCAGCCGGAATCGGGGGGGGGGGGGGGCTCACTGCAGGCTGGCTTTGCGACACACCTGGCGCGGAAGTGGTGAGTCATCGTCGTTCTGTAAGGCCGGAGGCATACTTCCATCGCCGCGATGCCATCGCGGCGCTCAGTCATGGCCATTCCGCCGCACGCGGTATTCAAAGGAAACTTCGCTGCAGCAGTGGCGGTCGGCATGCGCGATGGCTTCCCGCGCCTATCGCGGGCATGTCATACTTTTTCGCGCTGCGCGCGGTGTTTAGCGTTGGTCCTGGACGGATCGCCGTCGTGCTCCCTTGCAGAGCGATGAGTGATGCGATGAGCTCCGAGAAGTTCAAATTCTTTCTCGTCGCTCTGCAAAACTCATCGCCGCGATACCATCGCGGCGACGGGAAGTATGCACGAGGCCTAAAGGCCCACGCACACTTCTGCGACAGCGCGGCGCGGCCATGTTGAAGCATAGGGCCGCGACGACCGCGGCGCGGCATTGCGACACGTGCCGCAGGGAGGGGGCATGCACACTCTTGTGACTGTCGCGGCGGCTATCGCAGGCGACGCCGCGCTGAGTGCCGCAGGCTGGAATGGTTCAAACCATTCCCGGCGGCGCGGCATCCACAGGGACGTCGGTCTCGTTGCGTAAAACGGTGGTCTAACGCGCCCGGCCGCGACCGCCGGATTTCGCGGGGATGGCTGTCGCCCCACTTGCCGCGTCGCGGTGTCGCAGAAGTGTGCATGGGCATTAAGAAGAAGGGCGTGCCAGCTGCGGCAGCGGCACGGTGGCAGTGCTCTCGCATGTCAGCTGTGACGTCGTAGGTACGGTTACCTTGCTGTCGCTTATTTTGCAAATCATAATTTATCTCCGAAATGACCTTTTGTTCTGAATTGTGACACGTGTTCGATTAAATAGCCGGGAAAACTACCTACACGTTTGTAAAAATGCTTGAAGGCAAAAAACTGCTATGGTGACATTTTTATTTACTATTTCGCACAGATAGACTCCAAATCATATACTGAATAACTAGAGGTGTTTCCAACAACCTTGGGGCGTTCATGGGACAAAGCAAAAAATTGTGTGGAGCAAAAATGTAAGTAGAATATATGATGAGGAAGGACAAAATGTCGTTGATCTACTGCTTTTTCTTCACTCAATATGTCTTTTTCACCGACAAAGGTGGTGTCCATTCTTCTCGCTGAATTTGGGGTGCCAGACGCGCGCTGGCGAGAGTCAGAGGAGCAGAGTGATCGCAGGGCAGAGTCCGGCCTTTTCTGTGCTCTCTTCCGCGACAGCGGAGTCGCTGTCGCGGAGGAGAGGACAGATTGGGCTAGAGAAGGGACTCCGGTATGTGGCGAGCAGGCCTGGAGTGCGCGAGACGACACGACAAAAAACCGCGCACCGCCTCGGCATCATGCCAAGCGGACCAGTTCTCCGGCAACGCACACGCTTCTACGGCAGTGCCGCTCGCCACTATTGTTAAGGATAGGGCAGGGATGCCGCCGGCGGCGAGCTCTACGTACCTGCCCTATAGTTAAGGATAGGGCAGCGGCGTTGTCGCAGAAGTGTGTGAGGCCTTTACGGAGCCCCGATGACTCACCACTCTCGCGCCAGGTGTCGGAAAGCCAGCCTGTGGTGAGGCCCCCCGATTTCGGCAGGCCATAACTCGATCAGGAATTTAATTGTGTAATTTTGTCACCCATATTCGTAAACAGCACTCCGAGCTCTTTCTAATAATCCTGGTCTCAACCTGAATTTCCATGGGAGGTCGAAACCCTTCCCTAGTAAGCTCATAATCCTTGAGGATTTTGTTTGTGCTGATTTGCAAAAAACTTCACAAGTTATATACGATGATTAGCCTCTTACAGAAGAAGGAAATTCAGAACCGTCAGTTTGGTTAGAGAATCGGCTTCCGCTTTAAGTTGAATGAGTCCATTTTGTGGTTCTAGGTACATGTAGGGTAGTGCTTTGAGCTGGATTGTGAAAACTAGAAAAAGCCGGTTTCATTCAGTGATCGTTAATTTTAGTGATAGCGCTGAGCTATATGTTTCCGGACCCATAAATCTCCACTTATTGGTTTTACGCGTGATACCGGTTGGTGAGGGGGAAGGAAAAGACGAACGCAGCACTAGTCGTGGGAGGAAACCCATAAGTGTGCTTTTTATAAGTCACCAGTGTCAAAAATTCCCGCTATTATTGTACTTTTACGACTCCGGAGATTTTATTTTATTGTGGGTGTCAGAGCCGACACAGAAAAAGAAACAATCACATACCGAAAGATAAAACAAGCAAGTTTCATAGATCTCGGTCGGATGAAATAACTTAGCCTTAAACAATAAACTTAGTAACATGTTTCTTAAAGGTTACATAACTCAACGACCAATCAGAAGAACGAAGAACACGATTAAAACTGGTACGAGTTCGAAGACTGAAAAACTTTGACCTGACCAACGTTTTAGCTGACTCAGTTGTAAGTTTTTGATCAGCACCCCTTGTGCGAGAAGAAGTGGGGATGAAGAAATCAGAGATACTTAGCTTGGTTAAGCCTTTAAGCATTTTATATGCCATTAAGAGGTCAAATCTTTTTCTTCTCCATTCCAAAGAAGAGAGACCAAGTGATTTGTTTCTGACACAGGAGTTAGGGATTTCAGAATATGAAAGTTTGTGGCAGCGAAGGTACAATTTTCGAGTAAAGGCATTTTGGATCCTTTCTAGAGCAAGAATGTCCTTCTTCTTATAGGGGCTGAAAACCGTGGTGTTGGCTTCAAGAATGGGGCGTATATATAATTTATGGGTCCTAAGAAGGGTGCTTTGATCCCTAGTATGAAGTACTTTGAAAATATTGTAAACTCCGCGAAGACCTTTAGTGACAATTGATTTGTAGTGAGAGTCAAAGTTTAATCTGTTGTTGTAAGTGATTCCCAAGTCCTTTACTTCGTTAACCACTCGAAGAGAAGATCCATTTAAAGTATAATTGGGGTGTCTGGGAAGCCTGCCGACACAAAGCACTTGAGTTTTTTCGCAAGACAGAGGTAGGCCATTGTGAGACGACCATTCACCCACTTTGTTTATGGCTTGTTGGACGTTGAAGTCCAAGCCAACTCCTTGAGTAGGTTTAAATATTTTAATGTCATCAGCATACATACAACAGGTGACGCTAAGGTTTCGAAGTGTTTGAGGCAGGTCAGAAGTGAAAATGTTGAACAATAGAGGTGAGAGTACCCCTCCTTGGGGAACTCCACTCGTGACGGAGTGAACCGAGGATAGAGCATTTCCAACGAGAACTTGAAAAGTTCTGTCGCTAATAAAGGACTCTAGCCATTTAACGATGTGAGAATGCAGTCCGACGGAGTGAAGCTTGCGGATGAGTAAGTCATGTGGGACTTTGTCAAAGGCTTTGGTAAAGTCGAAGTAGACCACGTCAATACTCTTATCAGAATCATAAGCTTTAGTCCATTCATTGAAACAAGTAAGTAGTGCAGTCTCAACCGACCTCCCTGGGCAAAAACCATGCTGAGCAGAAGGGATAACATTTAGTGAGTCTACATGGGCAACGATAAATTTCTTCAGTAGCTTCTCATATACCCGACAAAAGATAGAAGTCAAACTAATAGGCCTAAAATTATTTGGATCAGAGAGCGGATTCCTCTTCGGCAAAGGGATAACAATAGAGTGTTTCCATCTACTGGGAGCTTGACCTGTAGTGAATGAACGATTGAAAATGAACTCAAGCGGTCCAGATATTTCAACGATGATGTTTTTAACTACTGCATACGGGAGATAGAGGAGAGGTCGAATTTTTTCGCCCCGACTTCGCCAAGGGGCGTTATTTCGGGTGGTGATCACGAATCTAACTAACGTTCTTTGTATTACGCTGGAGTATGATGTGTTACGGTTAGGCCCCGTGCATACTTTCTGTCGCCGCGATGAGTTCCGGAGAGCGACGCGACAGCGTGGTTGCGCACGCTGCGGTGAAACGAGAGGACGCAGTATTGCGTACCAAACGTATTTTAATGCATAATCGAGGCAGCGTCCTCGATGACTTTTGTTGTTTCGCCAAACCCTTTTCGTTTTTATTGTGTCTCCTCTCTGTTTAGTTGCTGTTTAGAGCTGAAGGTATTCTTCATAGGGTACCTTCAGCTCTAAGACAACAACTAACCAGAGTCTGCGCTGCTGATCACGAATCTGACATCTGTTTCTCGCATTACGCTGGAACACAGATAGTTTGCGGTAGGTACGGGTGACTACTAAGTTTGGGCGAAATCGGTGACAATGACATTAATCGCCCGCACCTACCGTAACCTGCCGTAATCGGCCGAATTTCAAAAACGGATGTCAAATTCGTGATCAATACCTAAAATACCCCTGGGTGAAGTTTACGCGGAAATTTTTTCGACCTCTCCTCTACCTCGGGTGTCATGAAGGTACAATAGTGCCAAATTCCCTATATTATGAACGCCCACCATTCAACTATATTCCCATTCGGTCCCTTCGTTGCAATCATAATGTGCCATTCAGAACATGTGAAGATTGTGTTGAATAGGGCTCAGTAAAGGAGTTAGTATGTGAAGCATTACATAAACGAGTACATGGATCCCGAAACGTCGACCCTAGAAAGGTGTGCTCTAGCTCCATCCTGAAGCAATCGCCCTATATGTCTACGGTAGAGGAGGATCGTTATGGTTTGAACCGCAGGGATTCTGTAAGCAGTGGGAATTTTCTTCAATCAGCATGAAAATCTGAAAGGTTGAAAAAACACGTGATGGCTATCTAAGCGACCTATAGAAACTGTAAGATGTATCGTGGTGAAACTTATAGAGAATCTTTCCGGATAACGGTTGAATTAAGCGAGCACGAGTGCAAATTTCGAGCTCTTCCGACCAGGGATGGGCAGAATTTCTGTTTTCTGTTTTCTGTTTTCTGATTTTCTGGCCATTTTGGGCAAATTTTTTCTGTTTTCTGTTTTCTGGGAAAATGGCCAAAAATTGGCCAGAAAACAGAAAATAGAGTCGCGAACAAAATTTTATCACAGAAATCCAATGAAAAAATTAAAAGTATTACAGAATAGTGAGCTTCATTCCAAAATAGTGTTTCTAGAGTATCTTAAATGGCAAGCATGTAGCGTTTTTGGATGTGCTCATGTAGCAATTGCGCCATATACTCATGAACTATCTCGCTGTTTTCTCATGTTTGCTTGATTGATTGCATAAGTCCTGCTGGCAAGGAGTTTCTTCATAGGACATTTTTCGACTTTCATAATTTGGCTTTGTATTCTTTTCCATATTAACAGTAGTTTGGACCATCTACGATCACTAAAAATCTTATATTAAAACTATAAAAGTAAATTATGTATTAACTAACCACTTGTCTTAGAGTTACTATGGGTAGGGTTATTCTCCAGCCCCGGTTTAAAAATCGAACATTGTTGGCCGCTCATCACCAATATTGCTTTCTGCATAGCCTTTGTCGAAGCTGCTTTTCTAACTCTGAAGATTGCTCAGCTTTTGGTGTCATAAATTAATACGAGACAGAAAAGTTTTTTTAGTTACCTTTGATTTCGCTGGTGATAGGGTAGTGATGCAGGAAATTTCTCATTTATCACGTATATCATCTGTAGTCCCATTGATGTTCAAGCGGGCACCATCAGCGTCTCCATACGTCCGTACCGCCTGCCAGGGTGCTCCAATGGATCCTTTTCGCTCGAGGGACACGAAGAGCGTCATTGTTCAGGGCTTTGACGAAGAAGCCCGACCAACGCGTTGGTGGGCAGTTCCTGCTGTTCTCTTGACATCCCGCGGAATCCAGTCGGTGACGTCCAGTCGTGTCTGCGAAGCGCATTACGTGGCCCACCTAAATTTCTACGACTTGGCCCATGCGATAGCGTCTTTGATCTTCGAACGTCGGCGAAGCTCGGAACTCCGGAGGCCTTCGTTCACTTGGGTGAGTCGTGTCACAGAGCATCGTCCTCTCGATTCCACGCTGCGCGACGCTGATCGCGTGTTCATCCCGTTTTCGTATGGCCCAGTTCTCTGAGGAATATGTTAGGGCAGGAAGAATAGTGAAGTCGAAAAGGTGCGTACGAGTTGTTCGTCTTCTCTACTCTTCCGATGCTCTTAAAAACTCCGCAAGCCGCTCGTTTCCTCCTGCTCTTCTCTGACGCTAGGCCGTTGGCCATGTTGACTTCGCGACCCAGATACACGTATCTGGAGCATTCGAAGATGTTCGTTCGTTGAGTGAGGATGACGCATCAGAAACTCGTCCGTTCCTCATGAACATCGTCTTCGTAAGATTCAGCTGCAATCCAACGTTGCCACATACACGGTCGAAGCCAACAAGCATCTGCTCCGCCTGGCTAGCGCTCGGTGTTATGAGTACGATGTCATCAGCAAACCGAAGATGGTCAGTTCCCGGCCGTTGACCTTCACTCCATGTCTCCCCATTCTAGTTCGCGCACGGCGTTTTCGAGCTGAAGAGCTTCGAAGATATGGTATTCCACTGCCGAACCCCTCTCTTCACGTCGATGACGACGTCGTTGTAGAATGGTGAGATCTTGGTCGTGAATCCACAGTACAGCTCTCGAAGGACCCTGATGTGCTGAGTAGGAACACCCTGAGTGAGCAGGGCTTCGAGCACCGCTTCAGTCTCGACGGAGTCGAATGCCTTCTTCAGGTCGATGGACGTAAGGCACAGCGGCAGCTTGTACTCTCGCGACACTTCGATGAGCTCCGTAATGGTGTGTCTGTGGTCGATTGTGCTGTCCTCTCCGAAATCCTGCTTGCTCGCATGGCTGTCCTTCGTCCAGCGTTCTGCTAATCCTATTCAGGATCACTCGAGTGAACAGCTTGTAGACTACGGACAGCAGGCAGATCGGGCGATAGTTGCTAATGTCGTGCACTCCTGTACAGCAAGGTGTTCTACTGGCCTTCCACTGAGATGTTATATGATATGTAGATCTGAGGAGAAATAATAATAATAATAATGTGATGGAGAGGGTACATGCTCGGTCTTTATTATATGGTGTCTTCGCATTCAAGGAAGCACCTTCACCCAAGATCTGTTATGCTGACAGCCCTTCAGTCACAGTCTCGTGTTGTTCTGTGAAATTTCAAGCTAGTACACAACATCTTTAGTCGGCTAAGTAGTAACTAGGTGTTCTAAAGAGCATCGGTAAGTTGGCCTCAAAACTTTCAGTTACGTGTAAACTATGACACTTAAGGAAATGTATTCCCGAAGAATGAAACGAACTAGGATTACAGATTCTGGCGGAGCCAGTAATACTCAACGAATTTCTGCACAGCTTTAGAGTATGTTACAAGAGTGTGTCTACAAACTCAAGCAATTGTGTTGAAACACGCAAACAGTGATTACTGAGCCTTCATCGTGTTCGGTACTCTAAAAGGCCAGTTTCTTACTAGTGGGACCATTATCTAATTGAGGCGTTAGCGGTGAAACGGAGCTCATGAGTAATGTAGTATACTTCAAGTGTCGAGATTCCTAGGATCTATCAGTCAAGATTTACAACATGCTGATTGCAGTACACTGGAGTTTAATAGAAATTTTTATAAACGCTTGCAAATTAAAACGCTGGTCTACGACTACATTTCTGGTCATACAAAAGCATTTGCTACTGGAAATATGGTTCTTTAGGTAAAATAATTAGGTCGTGTGATAATTTCGTAATTTTCTGTTTTCTGTTTTCTGTTTTCTGATTTTCTGGCGTTTTTGGCTTTTCTGTTTTCTGATTTCTGTTTTCTGACGGAAGCAATTTTCTGTTTTCTGTTTTCTGGGAAAATTTTCAAAATTTCCGCCCATCCCTGCTTCCGACCTTCAATGGTGGCGGATTACGCGCTCTAGCGCTAGCAGTGTCGCACGAGTCGCCAACGGGAGGTATGGACAGCTACGACGGCGGCGGAAGCGACAGCTACAGCGCTTGGGTGTGAACAGATTTGCGGCGATCGCTTCGTTTTCATTTTGCATGATTTGATGTTAATGATTATGTAAACAGCTCCACAACTACCTATCATCTAACCAGTTGGTTACAAAGTTTCAACATGGATTTTTGCGAGGAAGATCAACTCTCACAGCTCTTGTCAACACGGTACCAATATGGCAGAAAGTGCTTGATTCGCATGGATACGTTAGCGTGTGTTATATTGATTATGCTAAAGCATTTGACTCAATTCCTCTTCATCTTTTGAGTAAAAAACTCCAATCATACGGAATACACGGCTGTCTCTTAAAGTTTCTGGAATCTTTTTGTGCAAGAGCATTCAAAAAGTTATAGTTAACGGTGCTTTTTCTGAGAGCTACGAAACACCTAGTGGTGTTCCACAAGGAACTTGCCTTGGTCCGCTATTGTTTCTACTTTACATTAATGATATGCCAAACAGTTTACCAGACGGAGTTCATTGTACTATTTATGTTGATGATTCTAAACTATATTCCATCAACAATTACGAAATTCTCGAACAGGCGTTAGATTCTATAATGGCTTGATCCACAGAATGGCTTCTGGATATCTCATTAGAGAAAACCGCAATTATGCTTATTGGACAACATCATCCTAAAAATTGTGACTTCCACTTAGGTAATTACAAACTTCAAATAACAAACTCTATACGTGACTTGGGTGCTGTATACTCTAATAAGCTATCGTTTGATGAATATATTGAAAAAATAGTTGCTACTGCTTCTGCTAAATCGAACTGCATACGAAGAGCCTTCCAAACTCGTGACATGGCTACATTACTTAGGCTTTTTTATATCTATGTAAGGCCTCTACTTGAGTATTGTACACCTTTATGGTCACCAACAATGCAAAGTGCTATTAGTAAGATAGAGAACGTTCAGAAAAGATTTATAAAACAAGTGTCCGTCAGAAATGGATTATTCGATGTTCTGTACAATGAAAGATTGACTAGACTTGGTGCTACATCATTATCGCTCAGACGAGTAATTTATGATCAAAACCTTGTTCACAAAATTGTTAACGATCACATCGACATTGATAAAAACGATTTCTTCTCTTTTTCATCATTCAGTGGCATCACTAGGGGACATAGCCTACGTATTCAACCTCAAAAACCGCATTCTAAAGTCTTTCAAGGTTCCTTTATAACCCGAGTTGTCAAAACTTGGAACGAGCTACCCCCAACACTAATTCACTGTCTTCCTAAGACATTTAATTGCAAGCTAGAAACATTGCTGAAACAAAAAGGCCTTTTGTGATAATGACTGCAGCCTTTTCAGGAAATAGTAAATCAGAAAAAACAGAATTTTGCATTTTAAGTGATTCATTAAAAACAAGTATTAAAGACAAAAAAGTTGAATCAATAGAAGAAAGAAATTCTTATTAAACGATCTTATTTACAATAATCAGTCTACTTCATAATGCTTAGTGCAAACGTTATACTGCACCACGCTTGGATAGTAAATATTTCGCTTCCTCCTCTGCTTTTTCAGCAAACGAAGTACAAATCCTAATTGGAAAAACCAATTTTCACTTTATGCAAACCAAGGAAGAAGTCACTTTAGCTGATCTTTTAAAAACCAGCGTTTGGTGCAACCTTTTGTACTAACTATTCTGTATCACTTTTTGGCTAAATAGCATCTGTGTTTTACTTTTGCCAATCTTAAAAAAGCCAACTTTTGCTGCACTCTTTTGTGAGTTCATTTTGTGTCTCTTTTGGGTTAATAAATGTTCTGTTCTGTTCTGTTCTGATGGGCGAATTGCTCCCGTCGCGAAATATGGAGAGACCCTAATAACTGGAAATCAGTGCAGATAATTTCTTCGAGCCAACTGAGTATATCGAAAACTCATGCACCATTCCGGTAACGCATCGCGCTCGTATTTTCAACTAGCCTCTGACTTTTTAGGTTCTTTCGTTCATAAGTTCGTTTTTTTTTAAAGATGAACGTGATACGCGCGGTTGCATATGCATTGTAACAATAGAAAACTCGATGTGGCCAGGATTTTGATAAACCTCCCATAATCTCTTGGAATAAATTTGGAGTGGAACTCCTCTCTACATAGACGTGCATTCAGTGTTATTTCTTAAAATCTGTCACCCGTTCGAGTAGCGCGATGGGTGCAAGTCTAGAGCGGGATAACCATCCCGTATATTTTTTAATAACTGTTAGCTTTATCGTAGCGGTAGCAAGCCTAGGTGTTCTCTAAAGTTATAATGTTTACACAACTGTAGTTAACGCTTTCGTTTAAAATTGTTTAACTATTGGGGCAACGAAAAAATAGAAAATATGGATAATAGGGCACTAACAATTCTGTATGTATTTGCAATAGCAACAGAAGTGAAACAAATCGAAAAAGTTGAACAGGGCAGGCACGTGGTAGTTCCGAAGGTTAGAACCTGTAATGCGTGAAGAAAGGTAGAATAGGTCACGTTTCTTGAAGTGTTCTATACTCTTTGAGTCTAAGACTGCTCCACCAGACAGTGATCAGGCCAAGTTTTCCTCCGTTTTTTGGCGGTTTTTCTTACTTGTTAGTTTTATACATTGTCTTGGTACGTATTTAGGTGAGTCGCTCCAGTTGGGTTTATAACGTGACCACCTTCCCCGAAGAATTTGGCGCTTTATTTCATCTTTGCTTGGCTGAAAGTGAGCTAACCGTATGATGGTCACCCCTCACCAGGAGAGATCAAGATGATCTGAGACCAAATTTTGGGAATCTGGCGGAAGATAGAAGCAATTTTATAAATCAGCACGTTTTTCTGATGTAACTATTTTGCCGAGTGAAGTGGACTAGCTCATTTAGCGCTGTTTTTGTAAGGCGACTAGAATGAACTGTCTGTTCACTCTACAGCCTCAATTCCATTGCGCTAATGAGCCGTTTGTTCTAGAAGACCTCATCGCTAAGCTGAAAATAGAAGTGCTGCACCCCAACCAACGCTGCAGCAGTCTGCAGTGTTGGATCCAGCCTGTAACTACCATGCAGCAATACTGCTCCAGCCGAGTGCGACATGATCGCCGTTTTGGTATCAGCCACGAAATAAATTGGTCCCGCTGGCAATATCCAGGGCCCGTCACTGCAATACCTGAATATCGTCAGTTTTCACGAGTTGTGATCCCTTGTGACTCCCTATGAGGACAATTTCGACAAACCCATTGTAAATGCCGGGAATTGGGGCAGTCATCACCTTGCGACGTTCGCTGCGGGACCCATACCCCACGTGCCGTGTGCCCTTTCAACGAGCCAATATTGATGTTTACGCGGGGTGTTTTGTGCATGTGTTTCTTGTACGTCTCAGCTTACCTTAGTTCTGAGAACATTATTCGCAGAGAGTTCACCTGTGTGCATCCTATAGGATCAGTTGAAAGGCACTTAAACCTACGAGCACAATGGCAACTGTCTGCCGATTGCTCGTGACTGCAGTCACCTTTGTGAACGTCCAAGTGTAGCAAGGAAGTATCTATCAAATTCTACAAGTCCGTATGACTTGCAGGCGATTTTTGAGCCTCTCACGTTCTTTGTGTGCGCTCTTTATCTTGCGTTTTCCTCTTTCTTTACTTCTTGGCATGTTGTGCATCTGCATCAATCGTCTTTCCATTTGTTGGCTGACAAACTTGACAAAGTTGAAAGAAAGCGAATTCCGCAAATAAGGTGGTGGTCAGATTGGATTGGGACAGTCAGTTACTATCGACAGCCGATAGAATTGAGCGGATTGTCTTCGCGCTGCCGCAGCGACTGAGACTGCTAAAATCTCTTCTTCTCGGTTCGTGGAACAACTTATCGCTACCATTCGACGCTCAGCGCAAGTTCAGTCAAATCTTTGTGAAGAAGAAAGTAAAGGAGAACCACAGCACCCTTCATTAGTTTGAAGATTTCCAATAATTTACACTGTGCCAGCTCGCTGCTCAAGAAGTGGCAGCCGGAAATTATCTCCCTCTAGACAGAACGGTTTCGACACTATCTCCAGAAATATGCATAAACCTTGTCCGTTTGTCCACTTCATTGCACCTGTCCGTTCCTGTAATTATGTCGGTTTACTAAGCCTTCACAATGTTCACATATTTCCTCCCTTTTCACTGCCTTTCCCAAGTATTTTTCTAGAATTTCATCATAATCTGAAAATGTCGAGACATAGTCTGCGTTGCGTGTAAAAACATTGAAAAGGTTATTCCCGGGAGAGTCTAGAAACGTCGGATGAATTATTTTCAATGCATGAAAGATGCGCTTCGGTAGAATCCTCTAACATGTGGAGGAAGGCATTAAGTTCGGAACTGACGACCCGCACCGTTGAAGTTCCAGTAGTGGTTTGTATATTCAAGCAGTTGCATTCATAATTGAGTATTCGTTTAGGAACCAGCCGAACCATTCCAAGTTTTTGGAGAGATGAGTGAGGAAATCGTGGTGTCGAAGTCGTGCTACGATAACTTTTCGGTGCCGACCCCGTGGCGAAGCTTCCAAGTCATTGTTGAAGATACCTCCTTGTTGGTTCAAGTTTGCATTGTTTTCAATGTCCCTTACACATAGTTTTCCGCTCAGTTCTAGTGAAGATGTTAAGAAAGAATACGAAGTAGGGCGTGGGACCTAAGTGAAGTTCTTCTTTATGTTTGAACATCATTGAAGTCGTTCACAGAAGTGGAAAATTCCATGCCACTCAGTGGGTTTTCCATGCAGGAACAGGGTCTAAAGTGTGTTTGCAGAATGAAACAAAGCCCTTGAGCTAACATGATTAGGGGTCCCTACATTTTACTATCGAGTCGCTCAGTCGCACAGAACACCATCTTTCAAACATTGAATATACGGAAAAAATACCGAAAGGAATCGAAAACTTGACCCTGCGCCTAAGAAGCAGTATTTTTGCATTGCCTCTGCCCATGCGTTGTTTGGAAGGTGTTAACTTTTGCGACTGAGCGATTCCATAGTAAATCATCAGCCCGCTTTTGTCTTTACAAAAATGGTTCATATCATTGGAAAGATGGAAATTCTGGCAGCAGTGTTCATTTTTGTCGTTCAGACTTACACATACCTGAGATTCTTTTCTCATAAGTTTGTCTGTATGAGCTCATTCGCGTTATTTTAGCTACGTGAATGCTGGCTGGTTGGCGGAGTTATCATCTTTCTTCGCTGAATACTGTTTTGGTGAAGAAGCACACAGTTCTTTGATCGTTGACGATATTAAACCCAGCGAAATGCTCGAATTCTTCCGTTGCATCTTCTTCTGCCCGATGCGGAAACCGCTTTCAGGTAGCAGGTTTTATACAACTTAATGTTAGCATATTGTAACTGTCAGACAGGTTTCCTTGTCAGTAGACGTGAGCGGATGTAGACATGAAGTGCTCGATTAAACGCTTTGTGTGATTGCTTATTTTATTGTTATAGATTAGAAGAGTATTCCACGCAGATGGTAATTATGTAGTGATAGACTGCAATTGCTCTAAATTATCCGGACCTTGAAACGAATAGACCCCTTCAGTTTGAAGCGCGCATGTGTTTATTTTCAGTGGTGAACGTGTCGCTCATTCTACGTGTAGCGTCTCGGTTCGAAATGAAGCCGGTGGTTGCGAGATGCGAACAGTTTGTAGCCCGTTCGGCAAACACGCTTGATCGTGAACGACTATTCCAGGTCCATTGTTTTCTCCAGTTCCTTTTAGATTTGGAAACAAATTCTTGTTTATTAAGGGTTGTAGCACTCCGCGGATGATATCTGAAACTTGAAGCTATTACACGTAGTTGGTCGTGATTTGCATCCAAATTGACGCACCCTTGGCTAAATCTGTTAAAATGGCGATTAGTTGTTCGCAGAAAGGGACGTTTTAATCTTGTACAGGGAATCGTTGCGCAGAGCATGAAGTCTTGCCGCAAACTTTCATTTGGTCGATGAACACAAGACGTTCCTACAAGTGTACCACGTGTTCAAACAGTTGCCGTAGGAGCAACCGTAGCGAAATCACCACGTCTCAGAACTCGATTCCTGGCGCCGTGCCAGTTTGATATCATATATACAACTGCTCCCATTTATTGGAAAAGGATTTGGGGCGAATCTGGGCTGTTGAGGATATAGACTTAATGGTAAGATCATCATCTTTCGTAAGGAAAGGAATTAACAAGTGGTATGAAACATAATTTCACCAAGCATTTTCTTTTACCAATAACACTCACCTTCGCTGTTTACACAGCGAGAAGTTCACAAATAGTGAAGCAACAGCTTCTGTGATCAGTTGAAACTTTCTTTTCTTTTGTTTGAATTACACAGTTTCATTCTGGAAGAGAGCCATTATTTTACCTTTGGAAAACTGCTACAGCGTACAAAACTTGTGCTGCGTTGCTGCACTCGTTCACAGTTTTAGGAATTTAGCAAATGTGCTCTACCCTTCCAGAATACAATGGCAAGTCTAACCATACTTGTGTTCTGGGCTTAAAGCTTCAAGATCTTAGCTTTGCAATGCTTAAGAAGTTACTGAAGGCACGCTCCTGATTTGGAGAGATGAAAGCACTTCTTCGATGCAGCTCCATCCTGTAGATCACTGATTCTAATCTTATTGTGCCGCCTCTGGTGTTACAGAATTTGGACACATTCCGACAGTAGAGTGCTGCGACGATCTACTTAACCTAACATGCCGTCAAACACATGATAGTGAGTTCTGCTGACAGAACATGAGCACCTTCTGACGGCTTCTGTTAGTATAGAGAACGCTGGGTGCTCGAGCACAGAGCGGGTTGGAGGTGGCGGGCGCGAAACCAACGCGGTAGGCACATCCCGCGACATAATAAAGAGGAGGTCTGCGCGAGAGTGTAAGTTGCAAAATGAGAACACAAGCCGAGAATAAAGGAATTCAAAATGAAAACTGGACGCTTCATTCGACGCTACAAAGGCCAGACCGCTGAAAGACGCAATTTCGATTTAAGAGTGTCTCCGCGCATCTCAACAAGCTTAGAACCTACAATAACAATGCGCCAGTCCCTTAAGGGAAGAATATACGAGAAAATGCAGCAAATGCACTTAACGAGGCTTCCGCCAAGGCCTATGCCATTGTCAACGACGTATCCAGCTTGGTCTCGTCTTTCTAAATTCGCCGGTAGAGAAGGAAATAAGCTGCTTCACCTAATAACGAAACAAGACGGGAACCGAATGCGGAAAGCGCTGGCGAAATAAGCACCAGGACTCGCCCCCCCCCCCCCCCCCCCTGTGCCGTGATCCGCGCAAAGGGTTCTGACGGCTTCTGTTAGTATAGAGAACGCTGGGTGCTCGAGCACAGAGCGGGTCGGAGGTGGCGGGCGCGAAACCAACGCGGTAGGCACATCCCGCGACATAATAAAGAGGAGGTCTGCGCGAGAGTGTAAGTTGCAAAATGAGAACACAAGCCGAGAATAAAGGAATTCAAAATGAAAACTGGCAACTTAACAGGCTATCACTATAGAAGGGTCAATAGAATTGTTCCCCAAATTTTCAATCCGTAATCGCCTCAATAATATGAAACTTCAGTTGTTCCGTTGTCATGGTAATCAATCAATGGAGCTGGCATGATGCCAACACTGGTCCGTAGATCTGCTGCTCCCGTAACGATTGCTTTTACGGTAACGGTTTTAAGATGTGGTACCCTAAGTAAGAACGCCTTGTTCGACGGACCAGCGCCAAGTTAATTGCTACAAAGTACTGAACAACTTATCACCTGTATCACCTGTCGTCCCGTTGATCACTGATAGTGGTTGCCAAAATATTGAGGTCCATACTCGATTATGGTTTTAAACATCATGAACACACAAAGAGGATGGAACGTCATGTTTTTGTGTTTGAAAGAGAATTTTAGCATTGTGGTGCTTTGAAAATGCCTTGTAGTGGAAGCTATATCTTGCATGCAGTGGCTCTAGCAAGTGTCGCTTACTTCAGCATGGTGCTTTAAGTTTATCACCTGTATCACCTGTCGTCCCGTTGATCATCGAATTGCTCGAGCGGGTGCCAGCAGCGTCTCCATTCGTCCCTGTCTCGTGCCAGAGTGGTCCAATGGATCCTCCTCGCTCGAGGGACACGAAGAGCGTCATATCGGTCGTTCAGGGCTTTAACGAAGAAGTCCGACCAACGCGTTAGTGGGCGTCCTGGTGTTCTTTTGACATCCCGCGGAATGATAATGATACAGTAACTGCACACAAATACGCGTACCTTACGGTTGAATATTATGAACCCGGACCATATCGGTATATAAGTGTGTTAAAAATGACGTTCTCATCTGAACGTGTTGTCGGCTGGCTACTTCACACCTCCACACCGGACTTCACTTCTCGGACAAAGAGAGAAATTGTGGTTGCGGACGCCATAAAAGGACACTTCCTGGACGCCATCTGTGGAGATATAAGCGCTTGTGTTTTACTTGTGTCACAGACTTGTACCATAGCTGTTGACTACAAGGGAAGAGCAAGACAGGGCTTTCTATTTCCAGAGAAATGTTATGGTGCAGATAGGCATTGTTGAAAAACTAGAACATGAAGGCGCACATAGACAGCCTTGGTTTTTGTTAGCATTGATGGTCTAAAATTGACTCCTGTGATGATGAGAAAGCGTAGTAGCAACAAACTAATATGTGCAAAAATGTCGGCAATACGCGGACTCGAACTCAGTACCCCACACGTGTGCTCCTATGAGGTGGCACTCCTACCAACTCCGCCGCCGAGGCACACGGGTGGTGGGTCTCATAGGGTTAATGACAGTTGCGCGCACGCTTTCAGACCTCGTTTTCCGGTCTTTAAAAAACCATTCAGCAAAAACTAACTGTTATTCTGGACCCCGCTCACACGGCTCTACATTCTCTTAAAATAGCATCGCAAAAGCTCGTCTTGAGTTGGGAACCTTTCGTTAAATTCTTCCTTGATAAAAGCTAGAAAGCTTTGCTGTGGCTAAAGGTATGCGAAATTTATGACCGTTCTAACAGTGCATACATTTTCTGAAATACGTAGTAATTCAGATGTTAGCGTAAGCCTCTAGCATTATTGGGCTATGGCAAGGTGTACAATCAAAGAGCACGCATACAGAAACTCCATAAGTGGAGCTACAGATCGGCTCAATCGCTTTTGTCATGCGCCACGCATTCTACTTCTACGGGATATCGTGGAGGCGATTTGAATGTGTATTTGGCTATACAATGACTCTTGGTCATTGTAGACAAGCCAGCCTGTATCCTTCCCAGACAAGCCTGCTACCATTTCACAGACCTCGGAGGGATGGAAGGCTTGGTTGGCCGGGCGGGAAACCCGAATCAGGAAGCTGGTATTGGGTGCACGCGACAGCCGCTACCTCCTCCGACTGTGGTGCACGTGCCCGTTCAGAGACTAGAAGTATACGGTATAAAAAGTGCTTTGGTGGTCTTGGTCGCGTGAACGTTGGCACCAGGCCTGCCGTAGACGACGTTCTAGATGGATCTCGACTGACTTTCGACTTTCGAGATGTTAGTAATTTTTGGGCACCACGAAGGATCGATAGCAAGAGCTGCCATAGTATGCAGCGCGGGCAATGGATGCATATCGATTGATGGCCTGTCTCTCTGTACTAGGCAATCTGGCAAGGTGACCGGTCGCAGCTATCGCAGGTTTTAAACATGCCTCAACAGGATCTTTCCATATAGAGACTGCAATAACCTGATGTTCTGATGCATTGGAAATGAAAAGACTGCACAGTGAGGTGTTCCAATCGGGAAATTGAAAAGTTATCCAAAAATTAAAATCTCGTTAGCGCGTTTTTACGGCTAGATACTCTGTATATTCATACTAGGCGACCGGTCTGTCGTGCCACTTGAGTGGTACAGATGGCTCAAGAAACAACTCGATTCATATTGTGAGATATTACTTTCTCGTTATAGGTGACATGTGCAGTCTCTCACTGTGATCCGAATAGCTCGACAATGAGCGTTTTAGTGGACAAGCTTGCTTCTATAAAGGTTGGTTGAAACGTCACTACAGACTCTGGCTGTTTTTTTGGTTATTGCGTCGATGATACTATGCTCGGACACGACTGGTACTAGATAAAGACAGATGTAGGCGTATTGGGTGCACTTTCTAGCCATTCTCATGTATGAGGTATCCCTAGTAAGCCATCGAAATGTCGTGTTACGTCTACTGGGATAAATGAAGAAAAGCGAGTACCCATGTCTGAGTGTAGGGAGTGCTCCTGTTGAGCTGTGTTGCGCCCAGGTTTCTGTTGCACAAAATGAAACGAATTCAGGAAGAGGACTTGTCCAGAATGCAATTTTCGCAGATGCCCGGCGATGTTGTTGCCGAGGTGTACACACAAAAATTTCGCGAACGTGAACGAAAGCGTCAGATGTGGTGCTGTTTCATGTGAGTTCAATTGTTTCGATTTGGCACAACTGAAGATTAGGTTTGGCTTTGCGTGCCTCATATTTGTTACCGAAAAAGCTGCCGCAAGCTCTTTTTCAACCTTGAAGTATGCTACTCATTGCGTTTGTGTACTCCTCGAATAAGGGTTCCATCGAAGATTGTCTTAATAGGTTTCTATGTATTGAATTCTGGCGTCCATCTAAAATACGCCTGCCGAATTGTTCTAATCCTAAGATTCCAACGGCTATGTCTATCAAATGATTCTAGCCTTATAAGGGCGCTGAAGAGTTTATTTGGCGCACAACGCTGAAGCCTTCCGAATCCATTGTGTCTAGTAAGGTATTTACGCTTCCGATCCGTTTCATTTTCCATTCAGTTCGTTCACTTCGGCTCCATCGTAGGTAAAAAGCTCAAAACAACAATAAAATGTTGCATGAAACATGATAAACGTAACGCTTTGCTGTTGCAAAAAAGGTAAATGGTGTCACTGAGTCTGTGCAGTCTCTTTACCATGTAACCATACAGCTCCTTCAGAATGGAGTAAATAACGATCTTAGAACTAAGCGTACTAACGTTATCAGGTCTATCCTTGTCTGCAAAATATTTGAAAGCTTAACAGTACTAAGTAACGAAATAAGTAGTCTGCGCAGTTTCCTAACAACATTTCTGGGGGGGGGGGTGATTTCAGTTTTTATCTAGGCTTCGCTATGCGATCTGCTAGCTGGATTTTTTGTAAGTTTCTTTGATTATGATAGTGGATAGTGGATACTTTGACACATGCCGCTTTCAACCTAGACAAAGAAACAGTCAGTATCGGTGAACACTGATATATCCTCTTTCCTCGTTGTACTGTCTTCTGAACTATTTTAAGAAACGGTTATGTATTTACAAGCCCAGGAATCGGTCAAACAGTCGAAACACCCGTTCTTCGTGCTCAAGTGAAAGGTTGCAAATATTTACATATTGATGCCCCTCTACGTCTTTCGTTCTAGTTCGTTAACCATCTTCTTTCTACTCTTGTGTCAGCTGGCATTTCCTAATAGGGAGATGTTGCATTGTCCTTGAGCGTTGTTGCCCTTTGGTCGTTGTTTGACGCGTTTTCTTTCTATTGGTCGCCTTCAGAATTTTTAAGCAGCTCGACGACGCACTTTTAAGGCCCAACATCCCCTGTGAGCGTATGAATATAACCGCTTCTGCTTGTTTGGATTACAAAGACTCCACAAGTAGCCCACAATACAGCTGTTCAGATGATTCTGTCGCAGCGTTGTGCAGTACAACTGCGGGGCCCTATTTATACCTCCCATCGCCGTGATAAAATCGCTGCTATAAGCCTAACAGAGCATCGCGAATGCGTATTGTAACGCACGTTCATCGCTGCGCAACGGAGTGCGACATTTATCTGCCTGGTAATCACGTTAAACAGCGCGCGACGCGGAATCAATATCATTTCACTACCTGTATCTCTCCTAGAACAAGCTCAGGATCATGAGAGGTCGTAGAAGGGCTGAACAACGTGGAAAAGAAAAAAAAAAGAAATTCATCTTCATCAGTCCCAATACAGGGGCACAGTTGAACATCGAGTAACCGAGCTGCCTGAAATGGCCGGGAACTGGCCTGATATTTTCACATTGGACTATACACTTCGCGCGTTCCGGGTTCAGAGGCCACTTGTCTATGACATATTTACGATAGACCCTTCCCGTGATGGTCGTCTACATATGTGTCGCACATATGTGGACAACCATCACGTTTGCAGAGTGTCAGTGACTGTGACGCCTCAGGCAATACCGACTCCGTTAGGGCCTGTTCATATCGGCAGCTACTAGTCGCCATGGCAAAGCTTGTGGAACTGCGTAGCAATGCTAAGTCACCATCTCATCGGAGTCGTCTTCCAGCTGCAGACTATGAATACGTCCTTAGAACACAGTTGCGGGCAGATACCGTGCGCAGCAGCGCAGGTTGATGGTTTGGTCGTCTTCACGGTAAAAGTAAAGAAGCGCGACGATGACCCGTTCAAGAATCAAGCGTAGTTCATATTCGCGTCGTACTAATCAACAATTGAAGTGGTACTGCGCGCGCCGTCCCCCCCCCCCCCTCTCCCCCTGCTAGTTGTTTGCACCACAGGGTATCTAACGTAACTGCTGAGCTTCCTTACACAGCGTTGAGCAACGCATATCCTGTGGTGATTTCCCGATCACTGCGTTACCTTCACTGCAAAGCTCTAAGTGCACACCTGGACATTCCTCCCTCCTGCCGTTTCCCTGTCGTTACTCTGTCACAGTACTTGTCTGCTGTTTGATCACAAGTAAGGTGTGAGTCGAGAAAGGTTGTCGAAACAGAGGCTTCCTTGTGGCATGCAAATGACCGAAATTCATTCAAATGATGCAGGAGCTGGCTCGAGGGGCTCCAAAGACGAAGACGACGACGAGCAGCGCATCGCCAGTGAAGAGAGATGCAGTGTTCCAACGACGCAGTTCCGAAATGTGATGTCGATCTCCGGTTGTGAGACCATACACCTCTTGTCGTTGCTCAGCGATAGCACTGTGCTGTGGTTCTCGTTCAGACGCACACTTGTTGATGTTCGTGCAGTGGAATTGTCTGTCCATGTGTACGGGTGCTACGTATTAGGGGCTTCATAAGCTTAAGAAACGTGGGTTTTGCATCCTTTTCCCAGAATTCTTATTGTTATAGAGATTTATCCTTCGAGTGAACCCACGGGGAACCCCGCTCGACCATTCGTATCGGCTCCAGCTTCATTTAGGGTCGCCTGTAAATGGTGTTAACGTCCATGTACTAGATTAGTGTAGACCTTTTTGCATGGGTCTGATACTGATCGTCAGACCACGTCAATGATTTTTTTTATCGAAATATGCGCATGTGTACTCTAATACGAACTTTGCTATAAATCCAACCCTTTTCTCTTGAGCGTGAGTGATTAATCAAACTCTCCACTATCCACCCATCTATACCTGACGTCTCCTTTCCACCAATCCGTTTCCGGAATCACTTATATTTTACCTTTGTGCTGTGCTTTTCAGTTGTAATAACTGTTTTGTTTGCGCATAAATTGAAAAATGAGCACTGTTCTGTGTAGCACTGTTGTGACTACTGGCACCATATCAGCACCAATTGTTTCTCTGCACTATGTTCTTTGTTCCTTTCCTATGTTTTGATGGCACTGTCTCGCTTCCCTGAGTAACATTTAAGCTCCATATCCATCCACAGTATATCGATATCGATATATTTCTATATCGAACAGGATAGTTTGGGTTTATTTATTTTATTTTATTTATTTATTTAAGGCGTAGGCAAGAGTCTAGCAGGGTGACACCACAATACAATATGACGCTGGATCATGGACGAGACACCAGTACTAAAACCTCATTATAAACCTGACAAGCATGATTAAAAAACTCACTCATAACAAACAGCCGCCCACAAGCTTGCGCAGAGAACCTAGCCAGATCTTCATACCTTCCAAGTAGCAATGCTTCAGAAACCTGTAGGCTATGTAGGAAGTCACACCTTGTCCACGATTTGGCAATCGAGAGCAGCAGTTTGCGCTTTCCTCTTAAGACCACCACACACATCTGCGGCAACGCCGCTTGCCGCCGTGGTTAAGGATAGGACAGGGAGGCCGCCGACGGGAGCTCTGCGCCGCTGCCCTATGGTAAGGGATAAGGCCGCGGCGTTGCCGCAGAAGTGTGCGGGGCCTTTAACCATAGGGCAGGGACGCAGAGCTGCCGCCGGCGGCGTCCCTGCCCTATCCTTAACCACGGCGGCGAGTGTCTTGCCGCAGAAGTGTGTGGGGGCCTTTTTGGATCTTGTCAGTGCGGCGTCGAAGAAATCGGATGGGTCGATGGATGGTTTATTAACTGGAATTCGGTACAACATAATAAAATCTGGTTTTTATACTATCCCGCGGGGCGATGCGCCAATGTTGAAGGGAAATGCGGTTCGCCATGTACAGTACACCGAAATTCCATGAAATGACTTGCTTACGGCGGCGAGGTATGAATGCCATTGATGCCTATGCTGTCATGGTATCTTCGCGAGGAGGGTGCTTACATGCCAAGTACGTCGTGACTTTTTTCACATCTTGGGGAAAGCTACCAGGGAAGGGTCGCAGGCGTATGTCTGAACGGGGAAAACGAATAGTACTGCGAGAATCTCCACCGCTCATATACATAGTATTATAGAAAAACATGTTTCGTTTTTGTCATTGAACCTAAAGAGCTACGGGCCCTCGAAGTTCGGTACACTACTGCACCGTCAGCACGTGCATACGTGCGAGCGCTCTGATGTATGGGACGTGGCGAAAGGCTCTGCGGCAAGCGAGTCGACGGCTTGGCAGGGTGCGACGCTGCTTTATAGGTGCTAGACCAGGTGTTCGACTCCCAGCCAGGCATTACCAATTTACCTTCTTCACACCTTCACACTTCTTTACCAATTTGCTTCCTACACATCTACACATTTATTTCACTCTAAATTCACAAAAGAGCCGGATTCGTGATCAACACCCCAGATAACCCCTATAAACGGAGTTTGGGCAAAAGCAGTGACCGTGACCTTACCATTAATCACCTCTACCTACTGTAACTTAACTACTCCAGCGCAATAAGGAAAAACGGATGTCAGATTCGTGATCAGCACCCCAAATAACCCCCATGGCAGAAGCTTGGGCGAAATTGGTGATTATGACCTCGACAGCCCGAACACCCTCACTGTTGTAAGTTAGCGTATCGGCAGATATTCCAAAAACGAATGTCAAATTTGTGACCAGGACCCCTAATAACCTACATGGGCGAGGTTTAGGCGACCCCTCCTCGACCTCTGGAGTCGTGAAAGTACAAGACTTAGTGGCGGTTTGAATCAGCTGACTTCCTACACATCTACATATTTATTTCACTCTAAATTACCAAAGAAGGGTTTACTGTGAGCTGTGCTCTCACTTTCTCACTTTCTATTCATACAATTTTTTTCCAGCGAATGTTAAACAATGACCTCACAGCAGGTACGGGTTATCGAATCTTTTCGTATTACACTGGAGTACGGTAAGTTACAGTAGGTAGGAATGACTAATGGTAAGGTCGTGGTCACTGCTTTCGCCCAAACTTCGTTTATAGAGGATATCTGGGATGCTGATCACGAACCTGATCCTTATTTGCTAACTTAAGGTGAAGTGAATGTGTAGGAGATGTGTAGGAAGCAAATTGCTTAGGAGGCAGCGGTCATGAAAAAATGACGAAAAATAAAACATAGCACGGGAGTCGAACACCTGGACCAGCACCTGCGAAGCAGCGTCGCACCCTGCTTAGCAGGGATGGGCGGAATTTCTGTTTTCTGTTTTCTGTTTTCTGATTTTCTGGCCATTTTGGACAAATTTTTTCTGTTTTCTGTTTTCTGGGAAAATGGCGAAAAATTGGCCAGAAAACAGAAAATAGAGTTACGAACAAAATGTTATCACAGAAATCTATTGAAAGGGATCCAAAAAGTATTATAGAATAGTGAGCTTCATTCCACAATAGTATTTCTAGAGCATCTTAAATGGAAAGCATGTGGCGTTTTTGGATGTGCTCGTGTAGTAATTGCGCCGCATACTCATGAACTATCACTAAAATTTTATATTAAAACTTGAAAACTAGTATTCTGAGGGCATTAAATTATGTACTAACTAACCACTTGTCCTAGAGTTACTGTGGGTAGGGTTATTCTCCACCTCCGGTTTAAAAATTGATCACTGTTAGTCGGTCATCCCCAGTATCGCTTTCTGCGGAGCCTTCGTCGAAGCTGCTTTTCTAACTATGAAGATTCCTCCTTGGTGTCACAAACTAGTAAGAGACAGAAAAGTTTTAGTTACCTTCGATTTCGCTGCTGTAATGATACAGTACTGATACACGAAATTTCTCATTTATCACTTATATCATCTGTCGTCCCATTGATCATCGAGTTGTTCAAGCGGGCACCAGCAGCGTCTCAACACGTCCATGCCACGTGCCAGCGTATCTCAAGAATCCTTTTCGCACGAGGGACACGAAGAGCGTCATATTGTTTATTCAGGGCTTTGACGAAGTCCGACCAACGCGTAGGTGGGCATCCTGGTGTTTTCTTGACATCCCGTGGAGTCTAGTCGGTGATGGCTCTCGTCCACTCGGTGTCTGCGAAGCGCATTACGTGGCCCGCCTAATTTTCGACGACTTGGCCTATGCGACAGCGTCCCTGGTCTTCGAACGTCGGCGAAGCTCGGAAGTCTCGAGGCCTTCTCTCACTTGCATGAGTCGTATCTCTACATCTACAGCTCTCGAAGGACTCTGATGTACTGAGTAGGAACGCCCTGGGTGAGCAGGGCTTCCATGACCGCTTCAGTCTCGACGAAGTCGAATGCCTTCTTCAGGTCGATGAACGTAAGGCACAGCGGCAGCTTGTACTCTCGCGACACTTCGATGAGCTTCGTAATGGTGTGTATGTGGTCGATCGTGCTGAATCCTCTCTGAAATCCTGCTTGTTCGCATGACTGTACGTCATCTAGGGTTCTGCCGATCCTATTCAGGAGGACTCGAGTTAACAGCTTATAGACTACGTACATCAGGCAGACCAGGCGATTGTTGCTAATGTCGTGCACTCCTCTGTACAGCAGGGCGGTTCTGCTGGTCTTCCACTGAGATTTAATATGATATATAGATATGAGATGAAATAATAATGTGATAAAGAGGGTATATGCTCGGTCTTCATTATATGGTGTCTACGCATTCAAAAAAACACCTTCACCTAAGATCTGTTGTGCTGACAGCTCCTTCAGTCAAAATCTTGTACTGTACTGTAAGGCACCAAGCCAGTGCACATCATCTTTAGTCGGCTAAGCAGTAACTAGGTGCTGTAAAGAGCATTGGTAAGTTGGCCTGAGAACTTTCAGTTACGCGGAAACTAGGCTACTACAAGGAAAGGTATGACCAAGAACGAAACGAACTAAGGATACAGATTCTAGCGGAGCCAGTAATACTCAACGAATCTCTGCACAGCTTTAGAGTATGTTGCGAGAGTGGGTCTACAAACTCAAGCAATTGAGTTGAAATATGGAAACAGTGATCACTGATTCATCGTGTTCGGTACTCTAAAACTTTCTTACTAGTGGGACCATTATCTGATTGAGGCGTTCGCGGTGAAACGGGGCTGATGAGTAATGTTGTGTACTTCACGTGTCGAGATTCCTAGGATCTATCAGTCCAGATTTACAACTTGCTGATTGCAGTAGACTGGAATGTAGTAGAAATTTTTATAAACGCTAATAAAATAAAACGCTGGTCTACGACTACATTTCTAGTCATACAAAAGCATTTGCTACTGGAAAAATGAATCTTTGGGTAAAATAATTAGATCGTGTGATAATTTCCAAATTTTCTGTTTTCTGATTTCTGTTTTCTGATTTTCTGGCGTTTTTGGCTTTTCTGTTTT